>OX090897.1:26599378-27081878 GCA_944319695.1 Tiphia femorata
TATACATTGTAAAGTATGCCTATTTGTATACATGTAACCTATGAATACTATAAAATATCATGTCATTTCAAATTCTCTACCTGGTTGCCGCTGACGTGATTCACGTTGTAAGGATAGGTGCCCGTGCGGGTGAGAGAGAATGCATGGTGGATGGTGACAGAGAGAGAGAGAGAGAGAGAGAGAGAGAGAGAGAGAGAGAGAGAGAGAGGGAACGCAAGGACCAGGAAAGAAGAGAGAGATAGGGACAGAAAGAGAAACACAGTTATGAGAACGAGTTGAGAGGCAGTCAAGCTCGAGCAATAGTTAAGTATACTCTACAGCTAGGTTGATATGACAAGGAGCTCCTAATTTAATATAATCTCCAAAATATAATTGATCGCACAAAGAAGGGATAAATAGGGCTCTCACACAATAAGGTTTGTATTCTGGAAATATTCTCAGATAATAATCAACTCTTTCTCTCTCTCTCTCTCTCTCTCTCTCTCTCTCTCTCCGCCGCAACTAACCATTCCAGTCCGTATCCATTTACTTTATTATTATATCTGTGTGTTCGTCAGCGCGAGTCTTATTTATTTGATTATACTTATCACTTTTTTATATGTATTTTCTGAGTCTAGTCGAAGGCACCGACTGTTTGTGACGATTTTATTATCTGACTTGCGACTTGTCGCTTCTTCCTTTAAATATATCGACGACCAAGTTATTGTTCCTTTTTTTGTTAACACATTGCGGACCAAACATTTTATTGCTAACCGTACTCAGTGGCCAGGTACTTTTTGCGTAGAATTATCAAAATCTCCTAACTGTTACCACTTGTCATTGCGATTATAAAATCGCTATTTGCTGAAAATTTGGAAATGCGAGATATCTCGTCAACGGCCCCTAACAGAACCATGTGAATTGCAAGATATCTCGTCAGCCGTCCGCAATGTGTTAATTTATATTGTACCCCGGATTAATGACTATTACAACTCGATGAACAGAATAATGCCGAATAAAAGTGATAAAATTTAAGATTCGAAAGGAATGTCATAAAAGACCCTTTGCACCTACGTACGTTTACACGCTCACTCACTCCGCGCAATAACATCCCGAGGAGAATCGACAAATCGATTTATCTATCGATCTCACAGCCGTCAACGCGCCGCTCAAAGGAACGTTCAAATCGGACAGTAACGAGCGAGTAACGAGGTCGTGCGCACCAGCACCGCCGCTACTTTACTTTTTATCGCGCGACGGAAAACGCTAATCGCGTGCGCGGAGGCGAAAATTGAATCCCGGCGGGCAAACTCCATTCGAAACGAAGATCAACGAGATGGTGTAGAGCGCGCGCGCTTTCACCGTCTCGTGTCTCGTTACGAAATTAGCCAGAGCCAGCCCCGATCGTTTGCGGGCAAAGGACTTTTTTTTTAAACTCCCAATAAACTCGAGCGAACGGGTTACCTACAGTTCGTTTCGATTCCGCTTGCTCGAGGACTCGCGTGCTGCTGAGATTCGTTCGCGTGCAGTGAAACGTGGCCACGTAGTACGCGTTCACTTTGATGTCCCAAAGCGGCCTCTTTTATTCTGATACGCGTTTCGAACTGTAATAGGGCGCACGATTGCCGATTATTTTTATGGTTTGGCAAGGAGAAAGATCGCGAAGAGGTAACGGGTTTCAAATAGGGCGATAGTCGTTGGAAAAAGCACGGAACCGGATGTTCTATATCAGTCAAACGTTTCGATACTGCGAACGTCGGAGACATTTTTAAGTTTTATTTAAAAACGAATATTGTTTTTCTTTCTGTTCGCATGTTATAGACAGTTCTTCCTTTCTTGAAACTAGCGCGCTTTTACGAACGAAATTTGAGGATTTTTGGGAATTGTGTTTCGCGGTTGTGGGATGCAGGTGATGCTAATTTTGATTCTTGACCAGATTCTTGTCTTCAGAGGGCATAGCTACGGTAAATTTCGTGCAAGAGGTTTCATAATTACTGTCTTTAATATTAATGTAATAAATGCGCAAAGTATAAATTGGTTTTTGAATATTGTTCGTTTGAAGAACGATAGAAGACTATTTTTCATATGTACGAATGAAATCGAGATTACTACATCGAAAGCTTTCGGATGAAGATGTTAAATAATAAAGATAATAATAATTCTGTTAGGTAATTAAGTCCAATTAACAAGCCAGGACAGAATCTCAAGACATTTTTGTCACCTAAAATAACTATTGCAAATTATGTCATCTGTAAAATAAAAAGGGTGATGGTGAAAAACCAAATGTGGTTTCTTCTGTTACCATATTGGATAAACGAGAATAATATCTTTCCATACAAATCCTTCAGAGGATTTTGCATGAGTTTGGAGATTACATATAGAACCAAAATCAAATCCGATGAAATCAAGTGGTAAGCTCGTTTATTAACGAAATCCGATTTAATCGGACTATGTAGCCAAGTGCGCGTTTCGCGCGTGTTGCACATCATCATGCTAATCAGACTAGAGTCCCTACAGCACGTTTGAAGCGCGCACGTGGCTCCATACTGAACTACCAATATTCTCGGCCAACCAAATCAAACTGCATTGATAATTTCTAATCTGCAAACAATTAAACACCTAACACCTCATGATGCACCGAAAACAACAATTCTTCGCAATTCTTTCTTCCTCAAGATTTGCACGTATAACGTTGCTAACAACCTTATTTACCACGCCACGAACTGAAAATATAGAAACTCTCAACGATCACAAATACTGTTCCATAAAATTAAGCTGAAATAAAGATACCTTAGAAACCATGTTGTAACGGTTTTCAGTTTTAATAATAAATAATATATATAATAAACGGGCACGTTGTCAATTTATTTTAAAAATTGCATGGGCTAATCAAAATTATAAAATCATGTGCCCGTTGTGGCAACCGTCGCATGAAATATATACATGTAATAATACATAATAAAATAAGAATCAAGAAATAATTAATTAAAACGGCATCACTAACAAAATACAATAAATACAGACCACACGCACACAGGGCAGACATACATGTATCAGAGAAATGGTTATTTATAAATATGAGCAGACATGAAGATATATTTAAATTAAATTAGTAGCTTTAGTTTCTGGCACAGAGAATATAAATTTCGGGTACGGACGTTATTTCGTGAGAGACGCTTCTGGACAATTATGATTGCCAAAATGGGCTTTATCTTTGCAAGTTTTATATAATGTCGAGCTTCAGATTTACTTTTGACTTCCTCTCTGTGTTTGGACGTCCAGAGCTCGACTGACTTTTCATTCAGCCCATTAGGCTTGCCGTCCTTTCTCCCCTCCCCCCTCTCTCTCTCTCTTTCTCTAGTGCCATATCTTTTCTCTGTCGATCCGTACCTCTCTTCTGTGCCATGGCTCTCCCGTGCCATCTATATTATATTTCTACAATGTAAAAATGATTTGCTTGCTTGAAACGGAAAGAGATCGGGGCGAGTGATCAAGAGAGAAAGAAAGAGAGAGAAAGAGAAAAGAACTAATAAGAAAAAGAGCGTGAAGGAGAGAGAGCCGCGCATTACACAGCACGATGATCTCTCGACAAGATAAGAAATGCATCCCATTCTTCAGGCCGCCATACATCCCCGCGTGAAGCATGCGTGCCGACGCCGTGGGTGCCCTGCAGTGCTTGTCGGTAATACGAATTGCCCTTGGAAGACAGTTAGAACTTGGGGCTATCGTGGAAGATTACGAAGTCTTTATTATAAGCAGAGCAGGAGAGGCATCGTGGACGACCTAGGCGAATCGAGAGGGGCGCTTTGTACGTGGCGGAAACGAACACGAGTGCAGAATCATATTAATCCAAACACGAAAAGGTGTATTTACACTAAAAGGCTGGTAATGAAAAACTGAGTCATAAATAATTAATAAAATAATTAGTTAATATTCTCATAAAATAAACAAATCGGTCTTTCATAATACTTTTATTCGTCATTCAAAGTGAACGCGGAATGAGATCGCGAAAGTTTCATTTGGTAATTATCGGAAAAAAGAGCAGGACGAAAACATTTGGAATGATTAAATAAATTAGAACATAAGCCAAATGTACTTCGAAATTAAACTGTCCACAGGTTCTGCGGTGAAAGCCGTACTGTCCACGGTCCTCTTATCGAAAAGACTTATCACTTTTTACGTACGACCGTAAAGGGAGTGACTTATTCCATTTTATTGTCGCAACGTACGCACACAAGACATTCCGCCAACCAGGGCTATTCCCTGTTTCTTCCGGGAGGCTACCACGCGTCGGACACGATATCCGTCCTGGCCGAAAACTAATAATTGACGACACGCAAGTACAACGCCTTTCAGAATAATCTGAGGTTTTGTCTAAGGATGGGAAGTCCTTTGACAGATTTATCAGTTTCCGCGGTTGCCTAGGACACTTGAAAATGCATCGCGATCGCCCCACGCCTCAATCCACGCACGCGTCTGTCTTAGAAACTGATTTGCGCGGTGAAGGATGAATGTCTCCGAATGATTCCTTAAGACGGCGATGTTTACCTGATAATTGTATTTATCAACATGTCACGTATTCGTACTTTAATGCTATCGTCGACCATTTCTGTGATTCAATATCACGTCAGTATTGAATACATTGTCGAAGGAAGTACGTCCAAAATGAAATTTAGTAATATCAAAAAGTTGGATATGCTCTTAGTTTACGGTGTATGTGATGAAAATGCAGTGAGAGCTAAGATTGCTTACGCTGAAAAATATCCTCACAGAAATCAACCATCACGGTGCATGTTTCAAAGACTTTGTCGTTCGCTTCGAGATACATTAAGGAATCATTCGGAGACATTCATCCTTCACCGCGGCCCAAACTTTTGTTAATATCTCGTTAACTATTAACTT
Organism: Tiphia femorata; assembly: GCA_944319695.1. NCBI lineage: Eukaryota > Metazoa > Arthropoda > Insecta > Hymenoptera > Tiphiidae > Tiphia > Tiphia femorata. The sequence continues at coordinate 26,604,260 of OX090897.1, forward strand.
TCAGACAAACAACGTTCGATACTTTTTTACTCAGAAATCACTGCTCTTTCGAACTGCCGTAAAAAAATAAGGGATTCCATTTAAAAAAACAAAGTTCACCTTCAAATCTCCTAAGCGCCTCCACCTATAAAGAAGCCACGTACATAATAAATGTCCCCTTCAATACCATGTACTTTCATATAAAACAACTTTTTGTATCATGCATAATTTAAAAGTTATTCGATGTGATCAAGTTAGGTGACTCACCCTGTATATCCGACGTCTAGGAACACTTATTCCGCGCAATCTCATTCTCCTCAAACGAGGTGGAATATCTTCGCACAAGGGCCGTTCCAAAATTCCACCTACATCATTCCTCCTTGCTCTTTCTCCTTTTCTTTCTCCCCCTCTTTCTAGTTTGCAATCCTCCACGGAACAACACTTCTCCCCTATTTTTCACCTAAGGAGCAATTCAACCGCCCTCGAGAGTCCGCGTCCACGACATCCCTCACGCGTAAGCGACCTCACCTGAGAGAATTTACATTCGAGCGAGCCTCACGCGGGAGTCCGAGAGGATAAGAATATTCGTGCCATCCGCCGAGGCTGGACGTTTTATCGTGGCTCTTCACCGCGCGCGGGCGCGATTCCAGGGTGCTAAAAGAATTTTACGACGTGAAATTCCGCCCATCGTCGCTTTCCCATCGCGATTCTGCAACGTGGAGAACGTTGAAGAGAAACGTGGTGAGCTAGAGGAGGAGAGTGCATAGGATCAAGAGGAATAAGAAGAAGAAGAAGAAGAAGAGTAAGAGGAGGATGAGGATAAGGCTGAAGATGATAAGGATAAAGAAGGAGAACGTGAAGAAAGCGAGGTTTAGGATGAAGTGCGTGAAGATGAAGAAAGTTGAATAAATGAAAAGCGGATGATGTCGAGAAAGATTAAAATGAGCTGGTTAAAGACGAAGGTAAAGACAGAATATGATGATGAAGAGGAGACGAATGAAGAGAATGAATGTGAAAGAGGGAACGGAACCAGGGAGCCAATAAGGACAAATGCGATGAAAAAGTAATAAAATCACAAGAAATGCATAAGAAGAGGAATAAACGTGAAAAGTAAAGTACCTGGACACCGCATGAGCCTAAGGAAGGCATAAGATGAATAAGCAGGAGGACGAAAAGAATAAAGAAAATGAGGACGATGAAGAACACGAACGAGAGGTGCAAGAGAACAAAAATGAAAAGAAAGCCAACGGTAAACAGGACGAAGACCGCTAAACAAGACGAAGAACAGGATGAGGAAGGTGCCAAGGACGAAGAGGAGTGTAAGAAGGATAATCAGGACGTCGAAAATGATGAAGATGAAGAGGAGCAAAATTGAAAGAAGACAACGGTAAACGGAACGAAGATAGAACGAAGAGTGAACGGTATGAACAAAGAATAGAATGAGGAAGACCCGAAGGACGATGAAAAGAATGAAGATGATGACGATGCCGAACAACCCGAACGAGAGGTAAAAGAGAAGAAAAATAAAAAGAAAGCCAACGGTAAACAGGACGAAGACCGCTAAACAAGACGAAGAACAGGATGAGGAAGATGGCAAGGACGAAGAGGACCATTAGAACGCGCGGTACTCTTACAAAACCCAACTGTGGAACGATCTGCTCGCCCGTGTCGAGTAGCGAAAAAGATCCTCGTCATCTCCCACCATACTTCGCTAATTATCTCGACGGTCTTAGTCGCATTAACCTGACGGTATCCTCAATTTGCGACGATTAAGAGACCCGTTTCCAGACCGCTCGAGATAACGAGCCTGGAAGAAATCCCTACCCCGAGGAAATGGAGAGGAGAGGGAGAAAAAGATCGGCATTCCGATCTGACTCTAACGGGGATCGATACGGTTAACGTGCAACGTAATCGCGGGAACAATAAGTATTACCCGATGAAACTGTTGTAAGATGAGCACTTAACAAGAGGTAGGTAACGAGAGGATATTGTAACTTTCGTAGAATTTGTTTCTTGCTTTTCGCGGAAGCAGGGCAGACTTAGTGTTTAGAAGTAAATTATTCTTGCATCGCATTACGGTGTTCTTAGTTTTTGTTAAATTGTAACATAGCTTTCCGAGATAATGCAACGCCCAGATTTTCAATGTGTTTTTTTGTTAAATAGTATTTTCTAGAAGACTGGACAGGTTTGGTTACTCGAGAACCGAAGTAATTAGCGATTCTAAATTTGGAAGAATGGGTTATGCTGTGCTACACATGCTATGTTTACGTATATTGCTAATCACATGTGTCTTTAACACTAACGTTACCAGGAACGGTCAAATGAACGACGAACAAGGGGAATTTACATATGTGTAGAAAAAATCTTGGGTACGACTAGTGCTGATAGATTTGTAATTAAATGAAAGATAACATCCACCCAACATTTCTATTTTTGTTTTCGTCCTACACAAATATTTTCTACCTACATTCTTCTAAAAATTCGGGTTGTACGCTTATGTTACTGTCATTCTCCTACGACCCTTTTTTAGTTGATAATGGCAAATAAAATTTGCAGAAAACGATATTTAGAAAACAGCCACCGAGGAAAACGGAAATTGTTTCATTACAATGTAACAAAAGGAGAACGATTGAATGCAATTATCACCCAGGAGTGACTTTATTATTTCCGACAACCTTTAGAAAGAAACATGCATATTCACATTCTCAATTATACCAGCAGACGACATACTAAGACCGCCAAGTTTCTTCATTTAGTAGGTCTTGAACAAAACTCGGAAACATTTCCTTCAATTTAATTCCAGAAACAAACCTCTAGGAATTTCTCGACGACCTAACTGAACTTCCACTTTTACCACTGATAGAAGGAAAGTGCTTGAAGAACTCTCGCCTGTGCCGCTGAAACATTCCGACTCCTCGTGTTTCACAGTGGAAACGGGCGTGTGCTTAACGAACGATTGGCACTCTTGAAAACCGAGTAAAGTGATCGCACGGTACAATTGCGCGCGAACCTGAGCGAATAGGAGCTGGGGAACAGGTAACTAGAAGTGGACCGTAAATGATTCGATGGTCGAGCTGTGCCTGAAGCACGAAGCTTACGTAAAAAATAGAAAACGATTCTTCGTTGTCAAATATTTTCATAGGATTTCTAAAGAAAAGAAAACTGCAATGGGCAAACAGATGTGTTCTCTTCGCACGTTAAGGGGTAAAATATTTGATTTTAACACTTATAATAATAGTGATAATAGTGGAATAGGTTTAATATAGTGATTCGTTATTCTGGACATCTGGGCAATCGATGAAAGGGAAGGTAAAAATAATTTGTTAATTTGTTTTCTCCTTCATTTTGTTTCAATTACAGAATTATATGGACCGTTTATTTTGAAAGTGGTGTAAGTCCATTTTCTTTTTTTTTTTAACAAGATATCACGTAATTCGTGATTAATTTAGTGTAAACTTTTTATTTATAACCAGTTAATTTTGTTTTTAGAAATGGACTTACACCACTTTCAAAATAAACGGTTCACATATCTAACTTTATCTACAGTGTAATTTAGACCACCCATACAGCCCTTTTATTTCGAAAATAGAACATTCTGGAGGAAAATATTTCGGACCAAAGTTGTACGGCTTCGAGGAGGGCATAAGACGGTATGATTGGTTTGACCTCAAAAGTTACTTGATGGCCACATAAGGTCATATTCAATTTTTTAAATGAAACCTAATATTTCTCATTACATATTCTTATAGCTTGTCTCGAGAGCTTTCCAAAACACTATAATAAAATATTTTTCTTCAAGTGTATTTTGAGTCATAAGGAAAGTTGCAGTACCCCGGGCATTAGCATTACACAAGGTGATCGACTGAGCAAACGATAAAACCTTCCATCACCGATCTTGTCCTTCATATGGCCATCAAGTAACTCTTCCAGGTCAAACCAATGATACCATGCCCCTTTCAAAGCCATACAACTTTCGCCAAACATCTTAAACATATTTCTCTAAAATGTTCTATTTCCGAAATAAAAGGGCTGTACGGGTGTTATGAATCACACTGTATAACCATATTGGATATTTTATATTGCCTTTTTGTATTACATCGACAATTCATACGTACACACTCAGCTATAAAGATACATCGAAGAAATAATATTTCATGTTTAGCTATAACATTTCCAGTATCAGAGTAATGTCTTTTCGTACACAAGAGAAAGCTATTGTAGGATTCAAGGGGCAAGCCATGTCAGCAGACAAGCCACGACTGGACGGTGCGAGATCTCTCAATAACAGAAAGCCACAAAAAGGATCCTTTTGTTTTTCCTTTTCGACAGTGGCGACTTTTGCTCGTGGGCAAGCTACTGTTTTTTAAAGCCATTCGTTTCACGACACGTCGAAACGGAACGCGATCAGATTTCTCGTTAGTATCGTTCGCGCTCTCTATTTGAATTCGTGCATTTGTCATTCCTTTCTGTCCGTCGCCAAACGGTAGCACGAGCGCGAGCAACGAAGTGGCGATATTTTATTGCCAAGAATGGTACAGTTGTCGATGTTATCGACACGGTGACCGATTGAGAGGGAAATCTTATCGTGGCCGGGGGCCATTTAATTTGTCACGCACAAGGCGTAATGGTATGCCTAAGAGATCGTTAAAGGTTGATCTTTACGAGCTCAAATGCGCTTTGGTTATTGTCCCGTACGCGTGCACGCGCCAACGCGCCTAAAATTTTATGAAACTAATGAAAAAGTAGCTTGAACAATGTAAGGTGTTATATACAGGGTGAGTCAATAACTCTCTCCACCTCGAATATCTCCACTATTTTTAGAGATATGAAACAATTATAATTGCGAAAGTTTTACTTTATCAAGAGAGCCATAACACGTCACTAATGTTTTTTCCAAAAGTGGAGGTGAAGGTGAATATATATGCTTGAAAATTCTTAACTGTCCTTGCGAATTTGTTTAATATTTTATGTATCTGTTTTTCTTATGTTCTTCTTATTGTAATGTCGAACTCTTGTTTCACGAATTGTTCGAAATCAACGTCCATATTAAGATAAAGCACTTGTTTCAAGAACGATTCAAATTCAATTTTTGTAGTATTTTAATCATCAGGAGATCAAGCAAATGCTTCCCTTTACGCGTGACACAGAATTAACTGACGACCGTTCATTTCTCAAAGATAAAAATGGCGAAGTTTCTCAAAATGATAGTTTTAAACCGTTTGATTTATAATTATTTTACTTTAAATCAGTTTCAATTATCATTCCCAGACTTCTCATAATATTTAAAGTGGGTTATTACCCATCGAAAACGAACTCAAATACCTAGTATTCCCTATAATAATCAAACCACCGAAGCCAACAAACTAAATAACACTCATTCGAACTTATAATTCAAGTCAAGGAAATCACATGCTCTTGCTACATTCAATTTTAATTTTTTAATTTTAATTTCAATCTAATTTAATTTAATCTAATTTCAACTTTAATCCCATGATGCCACATCCTTTAAAATGTTTTAATTTATAATCAATTTACTTTAAATCATAGTCCATTATCACTGTTCGACTCCATATTAAATAACCTTTTTAAAACGAAATTAAATCCCCAGGATTCGCAATAATAATCAAACCAGGAATTTGAACCGTCGCTTAACCCTAACCCAAACCGGGTTAATCAAGGAGGGTTACTGTAGCCTATACTAACCACAAGGAACAGTTCTTAAATTTTGAGAAACCGCAGTTAACCGGCTCGGAACGGGTTACTAGTAAAACAAGACAGTGTAGACAACCATTAAGAGGCACACTAGTGTAATGGCCTGAAAGAGAAAATAATTAATGAAATTTATTTACACGGATATATTCCACATATGTTACTCCTGTTAAAAAGCGCAATACCTGAATGTAGTCATAAACTCGCGCATACACGTCGTATGCATACCATTTTGCTTTCAGGCTGTCTGGAATTTGGTTTTTATCGTATAATAACTGTATTCATTACTGTAATAATTACTACAATATCTAAATAATAGCTAAATACTACAATAATTACAAGAACCCGTATAAACTAGGTTAACCCGGTTATTTGGCTTACAGATGTCTTCTATTATAACCCGGTTGGGTGGGTTAGTTACGATACTCAGTACTAAAATCGGTTCGGGTTAGGATTCGAATCCCTGAATCAAAACACGAAAGCCAACAAACTAAACAACACCCATTCGAAGCTATAATTCAACTGAAGAAAATCAAATGCCTTTCCTGCTTTCAATTTTAACCCCACGACACCACTTCCTATAGCTTCTAATAAATTTCACGTAACCTTTCCACGGTCCATGAAGCATTTCCTGAATGCATCGTCCTACCCGACGAGGGCGAAGAAGATCATCGTGGTACAACTTTATGTACTACCTTTCGTTACCGATACTGTTGCTCTAATAAAAGGCGCCTGATGCTTTACAATCCTAGTCGCAAATCAGCGCCGCGTTTCCATCATCCATATTAGCACTTTGAAATACACGCGCGAATAGCAGCGCACACAATCGTACGTCTACTGGCGCGCGATTGCTAGCACCACTCGCGCCGTGCTCAGCGATTAGCCACGCGATCTCTCGATTTCTCGAATCAATAAATTTCGTCATCGATTATCGGCTTGCGATAAACCGCACGGCCGCCCACGTTTCGCGGGGCTTTATTTTCCTTTCATTCCCAGCTTTTGCGCGATCCTATCTGTAATGTTAATTGGGCGCGATATTGCTAGGATAATCGCCGGTGTATACTTCTTTTATTATCGCTCCTGTATCGCCATTAAATGAAATAAAAATATTCCGCTCCTTTAAACCTGCGTACGTAATTTTAGTACTGCGATAAAACCAAAGAATTCCGTTGTATTCAGATCGTTTATAGTCGTTTCTTGTGCTACCGTTCACTCCGTTAAGTTTTTTTGTTTTTTTATTCCGGTGCACTTCTTCTCTGTTTTAATCCTTTAAAGCTGTTACGAAATAGCGCATTTAATTTGTTAGTTTAATAGCAAATTGTGCGACAGAATTTGTTCCATGTTATTTTATCGAACTGAATTCGCAAGAGGTGAACTTCTTCGCTGTTAGTTATCAATATTTAATTATTTCGTGTGTTTTGGGTCGCAATTAAATGTTAGCTTCTCCATTCGATATTTTATTCTTATGCGGAGACGAAAATTACTCGTTTCGAGGTAACCAAAGTTTGATCATGGCCCTTTAACCGTTTAGAAAATCGACGAATATTAAATCGGTAGAGCAAGTGGACAAGTTCCTTTCATTCGTAGGTTCTGCGTTCAAGCTATTTGCGATCCTATCTTTAATGTTAATTGAAGGAGAATATTACAAGGAGAACCGTTGGCAGACCGGAACACTTACGGAGCTTCAAGCAGAACGATAGAAAGTTAAATCGAAACTTGGAAGAATTCGATAGACAAGTGCGATTACAAATGAAAGGAAGATTTTCGTCCGATCTTATTCGATATGCTTTGCAAAAGCCATTTGCATGTACTTATGCTTCCGTGAATCTAAGTGCCTGTGTGAATTTTTATCTTCATCTTTTCTATTAAGCTCCCCGTTTCCTTTATGCCTTTCTAAATTTTAGATTCAATTGCGATATGTAATCAGTGAGAATGCAGAGTGCGCCTACACGGAAGAACAGATGCGTGAGCGTGAACTTATCAATGTGAATTATCACTGCACTGAAAAAGTTGTATTCTCATCTTAAGAATTCACAACTTAATTTTAGAATGTTTCTTACTAAAATAAGCAACAGAAGGATCTTCTTAGTTTAAGAGTAGAATGCTCTATTCTAATCAAATATTCTTAACAGACATTCTTATGAGATATTCTTAACATACCCTAGTAAATAATTGTTATGGATACATTTTGTATATAATTATTGGAAATAGAATTCTCAATGAGATACTTCACTCTTCGCATTGTCGAAAATTGCATGATCCATACCTTGAAATCGGAAGTGGTTGAAAAATGTAGTCACGAGAGAAAGTTACGATTCAGATGTATTTCTATTATTTATATACAGGGTGTCTCAGACCACCCATACAATCTCTCGTGGGGACGTAGAGCGGCTTAATATAAACACAAAAGTCCTGGACCATTATTCAATATTCGCAATATTTATCGAGTTATTAATTGTTAAAGATCAAAGGAAAGGGCGTCCGCCAAAATAGCAGCGGGAGAAGCGATGGAGCCTCTGCGAGCTGTAGGACGGCCCAGTTTACCTACAAACAAATGCGGGGTGCGGCAAGGGGAAGAATAACGAAAATGAAGCCGGCCGTGCAGCGGTGTCTCAGCCTTCCCCTTACCGCGTCCCGCGTTTGTTTGTAGGTAAACTGAGCCGTCCTACAGCTCGCAGAGGCACCAGCGCCCCCCCCCCCCCCGCCGCTGCTATTTTGGCGGACGCCCTTTCCTTTGATCTTTAACAATTAATAACTCGATAAATATTGCGAATATTGAATAATGGTCCAGGACTTTTGTGTTTATGTTAAACCGCTCTACGTTCCCACGAGAGATTGTATGGGTGGTCTGGGACACCCTGAATATCTCCGTTAAATTGCCCAAATCTTCTTCTAGCCATTTCGTCACTTCCTTGTCCATACTCTTTGCACAGCACAGCACACAAAAATAACGGAGTACGCAAAATTACGCAGAATTGCGAGATGAACAAGATACAGGCATGGACATGTGTCGCACGCGACATATAACCTAACCTTACTGTCTACCGACACGCACCGTGTCGCGAAATGCAAATGGATTATTAAGAATATATTCTTAATTTAAGAATAGCTTCTTAAATATGTTCCAAAAACCGTCATATTGAGAAGAAAGTATTCTTATTTGTTAAGAATATTTATGAAGGTGAATTATTAAGTTTACATTTTAAGAATACAATTTTTCCAGTGTAACAAAAAAAACAGAATTCGACTGACGCGCATTGCGAAACACAGATGTCCTTTTCTAAAACTGCTAATACAGTGAGAGCTGCAAAGCAATTTAAAAAGCACAACCCTTCCAAAATTACAAGTAGAATTCAAATTTCGAAAGAATATAAACGAAATTGCACAACTCTTCTGCAGTTCGATAAAAGCCAGATGAAAATATCCTCGAACGGTCTGCCTCCAGGAAAATATCCAATTTCGCTTCGCCTTTATAATTCGGTAGCGAGACCGGTGAATTCGCTTTCTTCGTCGTTGATAAAAATCCGTGGACTTCGTGTCGTGATCGTCCGCTCGTTGTGTCGAAGAAGCAATCTCCCAGCGGTTGGGCAGAAGAGGCAGGACAAAATTAAAGTATCGCCCGTCTAATAAACGAAAAGCCCCCGATCGATATTCGATAGCCCGCGCAAACTCGTGAACGGAACTGGGTTAACGTCGATGCGAATTGCCGTTTTATCGAATGAAAAAAACGAAAAGGGCGCATCCCAGAGTTTTTGTTATGTCAGATAGATTGGTGCGCATAAATATTCATTAAAGCTGCTATCCTAGATATCGCAAACGCTAATTGGAGTAATTGAGAATTCGACAGATTGCTTGTGGAGTGCTTAATTCACTTCGATACGATGCAGTCTTCTCTTGGGAGAAAATATCAATAAAGGTGTAACATAATTCATGGAGAGTATGTTTAAAATTAAGAGTCTACTCTTTGTGGCTATAAAAAAAGCATTCGTATATAATTATTTTGAAAGAACAATTAATCATATCAATGTCTGTTGATACGTCGTGTAAGGCGGTATCATTTAATTATTCAATTAAATACTTCGCGTCATCTTCTTTGTACTTCGTACATATACTTCACATAACCTACACTTTTAACATGCGTGCATAGTTGTCGAGTATAAAAGAAGAATTCAAAGAAAGTCTCAAAACAATGAAGAATATACATTAACCCATTCCGATACGATTTAATTGTGAAAAATTGTCTAGAAAGTAAGCATTTAATTTTGATTAAAAAAAAGACATGTTTTAGTTTACAATTCATAGATATTGCCAATGACGAGCTAGACTCGTTATTTTACCGGAAGTGGTTAATGAATGCACGTTCGTTAAAATCGTGAAATAAAAAGAGCGGAGAAGAAAAGCCAAGGGAGAAAGAACGAGAGAGAGAGAGAGGGATTGTTAAACGCATGCACATGTGCGCATGACTGGAAGGAAACGAAAAACGAGCTATGTTCGATCTGATTTCAACAGCAATTCACTCCTTTGTTATCGTGCCGACACCTCCACTCTACAATATCCCGTTCGAACGACGACAGCCTCGACGACGAACAAGCTTCCTCAAAACGAGGACAAAGGTGATCTTCCGCCGATAGCTGTGGTCCCGTAGGAGCCTTCCTTCGATCTTTTACAAGAGGAAACCGTTCCGTCCATCGAGCCGGAAGAGGACGCGACGTCTCGACGAGAGGATGGCCTCGAGACTGATCGCTTGGCTGACTTTTCAGAAGGTTCTACTGGAGGAGGTGCACTGTACGAGCCTGGGGCTGATTCTCACTCGGTCGCCGAACGAGAAGAGGGCGAAGAAGAAGAAGGAGGAGACGAAGAAAAGAAAAATCGGGGTGCAAGGAGAAAAGGCAACGGCGAAAGGAGAAAAGAAAAGGAAGAGGAGGAGGTGCAGCAGAATGGAGCTGTAAGACAGAAACTGAATCCGCCTGGAGTTCTTCGCTCGCGGAACCGCGCCGTCTTGACCGCCGACCGCACCGCAAGACCTAACAAAAAGATTTCTCCCATAGTCTTGGAGTATGGACAGAGAGAAGGAGATGAAAAGAGGCTGAGAGGGAGCAAGGAGAGGGTCAAAGAGACGCCATTAAGTCGCCGCCTGGAAATTTCATTATGTAAACGCAAAGTTTTCATTCGGTAGGAGCTCTTCTTGATCGGGTCTTCTTTTAAATCTCATACTTCCGATTGTTTGTAATATTCTTAATAATCCATTTGTATGTCGCGTCACAATGCGCGTTGGCAGTTGATTAGGTTACTTTATACATATATCGCGTGCGGCACATCGCATGTCGGTCCCTGTATCTTGTTCATCTTGCAATTTTGCGTAATTTTGCGTTCTGTGTTATTTTTGTGTGCTCTGCTGTGCAAAGAGTATGGATAAGGAAGTGACGAAATGACTAAAAGAAGAAGATTTGGGCGATTTAACGGGGATATTTACAAGTAATAGAAATATATATGAATGTAACCTTAATTTTTATACAACCCAATAATTATATAGGAGATATATGTATATCTATACAAATTTTTGACCAGGGTATGTTAAGAGTATCTGATAAGAATGTCTGTTAAACAAATTTTATTAGAGGAATCTGTTTAGAGCCTTCTACTCTTAAATTAAGAAGATCCTCTTGTTGCTTATTTTAGTAAGAAATATTCTAAAATTAAGTGGTAAATTCTTAAGATAAGAATACAATTTTTTCAGTGTTGGTACACGTGGACGCCTACGAGGAAAGTTGCCAGCACCCAAGAGTGCTGGAGCGAATGAAGAGTACAAGGACAATGAAAATGTAACAAACGTGGATTATCAAGAGAAGCATGGGCTGTGTTGCCAATTATATTTTACGTATAGATGGTACAAACAGTACAGATGGTTTTAGGTATGTTTGCATATGGAACACAGTATTATGATGTTCGATGTATTTCTTTTGCCAAGTGAATGTCAAATTCCGTGCAGGAACTGTTTATAATCATGAGGAGATAGCTTCCATCTTATTGTGTGTGGGTTTAAAAAAGTAGGTAAACCGAAGGACATGCTTGCCGATGGAAATGCGAAGTTAAAGAAATATTCTAGAATTAAGTGGTAAATTCTGAGAACAGAATTTTTTCAGTGGCAGCATAGTAACACGAAGCATAAACATCTCAAAAGACGAAAGGCCCTAATCCGAAATTTTATGAACCGGTACTTGGAACCCTTCGCCCTGCATCGAACGCGGAAGGTCCCGTTAACCAGCGGCTCGTGCGCATGCGCGCTCCGGCCCGCTCGCGATTTTAAATTCCGTACGATTACACGCGCGCCCGTGTACCGACATGCGTCGCGCATAATGAAGGAGCAGGTTCGCCGCGTCGAGGCGCACCGGCCGGTTACATCATTTATCTCGCGGAAATCGTAGACTCGCATCGAAATAAGTAACACGTTCTCCGCATGCCCGGCCACTCGCCCTCTCGTCCCGCGCATGCGCGATGGGGAACCTTTGCCATTCGTCGACTCGCCGAGCGATCAACGGTGCGCGCTCTCTCTTGCAAATTCGAGTTGGTCCTTTTGGAATCGCATAATGATCTCTATATGTGTATACATAGAAACGCGTGCACGAGTGCGGTTATGGAGGAACAGATACTTTTGCGTAACAATGTAGATGTGTGTAAGTAGAGGGTGAAAAATAATGTTCGGTATTTTGTTCGTAAGAATCGCTTTGATTTGAGGGCGGCAATGTTTGAATAGAACTTTTTCTTCTCGATGTTGATGGATATGGATTCTCATATTTATGTCTTTATGTCACTTTGAGAAGAATCGTCAAAAATATAAAACAGCAAATTGTCAGTTAAACGATAACAAAAACAAATTGTAAGTAGTCTGCATATAATGGCATGGCTTAACATTGTTACACGAATGCTCGTAGAATTAGATATGACGATAAAGAAGATAAAATAAGGAGGTTTTTTAATAATTATGTGGAACATCCAGGAAAGAGTTTTTACGCTTTCGATTTTAGATTCTTACTGCAATTTTCCCTCAACTCTTTTTTCAAATAAATTCTACATTTATACACACTAAATCCAAATTTATAACAAGCATAAATCACAAAGACGATCTCCTACTGCCAATATATATTCACCAACTCTATGTACATTCTTTTTGCATTTAACGAACAATGCCACTTATCAACACATTTGCTACGCCCTTGGACCCCTAACAATGAATAAATACCTAACCCATTAAACGAACAATTCCACAATAGCCGTAAGTATTATATATCTGCATTTCCTACTGCCACATCAAATTTCTCGAGTGAACACAACTTCGACCTAACTTTATTCACTATTATCTTATAAATTTCGTTTGAATTTTAAAATGAAGGAATCGCCACGCTCTCAGAACACAATACACGTAATCTTCCTTTTCCTCTTCTTCATCTTCTGTTCACGAGCGCGCGCCTGATTATCCTAGACGTACACCTGCTCCCGAGGGGACGTTAGCGCATTAGTTTTATACTGCTTTGCATACACGTAGGCAGACAGGAAAATGCTCGTGTCTGGCAGAACGGCGCGCCCTCTACCGACTAATGAATCTCACTAGAGAAAAAAGGGCGGGAAGGGTTTTATGTGCATCCACGTCGATTGGCTCTGATGTAATCGCGCGGCGGACGCAGTGCCTGCTAGGAGATAAGCGTTTCCTGTTTCCACTGCTATTCCCTCGGGATTAGCACGTCTATGTAATCCAATTTGACTGCGATGCTTCTTCGCGTGCCCTGCGGGCGCGAGCAAACACGATTTTTCTCAACCTCTTGCGCTTTTGTTTTACCTCATTTGTCACAGTTTTTACCTCGCATCAAAATTCTTCCGTGAGCGAGGATTTGTTGTCAAATTGTCATTCGGGACCGCGTCTACACTAAGAGAAAAGTATGTGATATATTTCACTATAACGACATAGTAACAAAATAATAGTTGGAAATATCATATTTATGATAAATGTTACCATGATGTCGATAATAATTGCGATAGAGGCATAGTATAACCAAGTATATTATGTTTTTACCCAAAATTATGGTTATTTCAACTAAAAATACAGTACAGTTGAAAATGTATAATGGTAAGAAAAGTAACTATTTTATATAGTTAATATTACCGGAATGTTTCATACATAGTGATAGAACTAATTGTATTCACATAGCACATTTTACTATACATATGGTAACAAAACAAGGGTAATAGTTAATAATATGTAATAGGTAACAGTTAATTTGTATAAATCGTTCATTCTACTACATTTTGTATGGTTAAGTGAAGTATAAAAATATGTTTGACGCCAAATTTAACTATAAAATGTAGTGAGATTATAGTAAACCGAACCATCTTTTTCTCTCACAAGGGGAGGCCCACAATGGGTTGTTTCCAATTTCGCTGAATTTGAAATATGTCATAGTTCAGCACCCCTAGATGCTCATGGTACCCGGTTTTATATGAAGATGGCCCGTAGTTTTCGAGAAAATTGCAGTTAAATATTGCGATTTTTCGGGCTAAATTGAGGATGTGGCAGCGCAGCGCCCGAGAACGAGAGACAGGAAAAAACAACAAAGAATCAAATGTCTTCGTCTCGTCGATACGCGTGTCTCGCTGCGCTGCCACATCCTCAATTTAGCCCGAAAAATCGCAATATTTAACTGCAATTTTCTCGAAAACTACGGGCCATCTTCATATAAAACCGGGTACCATGAGCATCTAGGGGTGCTGAACTATGACATATTTCAAATTCAGCGAAATTGGAAACAACCCATTGTGGGCCTCCCCTTGTCAGTATAGAGCTCGGGCATGGGAAAAGGGGAGCTCTCGCAGAGGTCACACTAAAATTAAGCACAATAAAAAGAAAACAGATGAGTCAACTAAATTTGATTCTGTTGGATATGAGTTATCCAAATAATGAAGCACTAATACCATTTTCAGGTTGAAAAAATGTGGAATGCCCGATATTCATTTGTATTCCTACGGCCACAGAGATCCAGACGCGACTCTGTCGTCATTTGCTTCGTTCGATGTAGTAAGGTATATAAGTCGAGAATATAATAATTGGAAAGTTCTTAATTTTTGTAAAGGGAAATGATACGTTTTCTGTACTGTTTCTTTTAGGGTCTGAGTTCGCCTTCTATATTTTAACATTTTCTTATCAATTGTATTCTTATCTGAAACTGCCTCAAAGCCTTCTGTTTAAAATTACCTTGTATTTAAAATACACATTTCAATCCTCTTATTTCTGCTTGAATTCAATTTTTATCAACCTCCTACGTTTTCACGTTATCTCATTTGCGGTAGTCTTTTACCTCGCATCAGAATTCCTCTGTGAGCGAGGATTTGTTTTCAGGTTCGTTATTGGTAGCATACACGAAATATTGAAAGCGCGATTCGTGTGGTTTCGGTCGTTCCGCAATATCGAATTGCTTCATTTAATATAGCAAGGTATTATAATCACGGGAAAATTTTAAAATTTCCTAAAGCGGAAAGATATATTTTCTCCATTCCTTCTTGTAGCGTGTGAGTTCGCCTTTTGTGTTTTAATCCCTTATTATCAATCCTATCAATTCTATTCTTATCAAAAACTACCTCAAAGAGTTCTGTTTAAAATTAGCTTGTACCTAATATACACATTTCTAGCCTCTCTCGAATATCACCAAACGGTTGTTCTTACCAGAATTAGAAATCTCTTAGTGAATACCCTAAGCAGATTTGACTTTACCCTGGAGCTCTCCCTGGGTGAAATAAAAAAAGAATCTCGACGTGACCAATAAAGTTAAAGCTGCAGATTAAATCATAATTTTCCTTCCTCTTCTCTTTTCTACCGTCTACTTTGTCTCTCGAAATTTCCTTACTTTCTTTCTCCTCCATATTTTCCGATAACGCAACAGGCTCACGTGTTTCATTAAATTCACGGTTAACGAACGGCTAGGTTGTGCTTGCCGACAGCATTAATATGGACCATTACCACGAATAATTATAACTTATAATGGTTCGCGATATGCAAATGTCGAACGGTGCCCGCGATAACTACGCAGTAATGAATAATCCTGGGAAAGATTGTGCCAAGTAGCACGATATCTTGTGCGAGCACCAGTTTCTTTTTTTTCTACCATCCGTTCTAGTGCCTCTTTTTCATCATTTGCGACCGGATAGTTTCCTCGGCCAATGAGAGGTTTTTGCGATTTACCGATGTTGCACGTAGCCTGCGGATCTCCGCGAGCGAAAGAGAAGAAAAGGCTGCGCCTCGGGAGATTCTACTCACTCTCACAGTCACTCAGGCGGCGAACTCGGGCGTGGGAAACTTACCTGAAAAAGAAAACAGAGAGAATTGAAATCACCGGTTGGAGAAACGGCGAAGCTGTGGCGCGACGTTCTTTTTTATTCGCGCGTCGATAACGCGGGTATGAAAACCTACTGGGATTCCTCGCGGTTTTTCAGAGATTGGCAAACAAAGAAATAAATCGTTATTGAAAACGAGCCACGAGAAAGGTTGAGAAGATCGCACGAAGGCGAACACGTCTATTTGATGCTTAGACGTGTGTGATTAAAAGGGAAGGAGGATGAAAAAAAAAACAGACGGAGAATTGAAATCACCGGTTGGAGAAACGGCAAAACTGTGCCATGATGTTCTTTGTTATTCGCGCGTCGATAAGGTGGGGATGAAAATCTATTGGGATTCCTCGCGGTTTTTCAAAGATTACCAAAAAAAAGAGTATATCGTTATTAAAAACGAGGCACAAGAAAGGTTAGGAAGATCGCACGAACGTGAAGGCTTGTATTTGATTCTGGGGCGCGTCAGAATAGGGTGGACCGAGAACATAAAAAAATCGCAAGACGCGTGTGTGAAATAAGAATAGACTACCCCTAGAGGGTTCTGGATAAAAATAAAACGTGCCGCGATCCGCATAGGAAATAAAAAAGAAATATGCAAGTAGAAGGTTTCACAATCACAATGTTCTTCCAGGTATGGCAGTGGAATCTCGTCCGACACCTGCGGCTTTGGTTGCAAAAATAGCGCAACCGCTGACACAATCACACTCTTACGTAAGACTATTTACGGCAACCGTGAGAGAATTGCTTTGCACCCGTAATTTTCTGCCAACCTTGCAGAGAGCACCGGACGAACGCTCTCTGTCATCGCTGCTTTAATCTGCGGACGAGAATGGAACTGACACCAGGCAGTCTTGTCTCCCTTTGCCGGAAAGGATGGCACCAGGCACCAGGTTGCCACAGCCGAGTACTTCAACTCTGTTCATAAGCTCATAAATATTCGTTGCTAACAATAAGTTAAATTTCGAGTAAATCATAGTATACCTACTTGAGACTGTTTTCATATGGTGGAGTAATGTGTAAAAAAGTCGTGAACTAAACGATTTTTTTTATAAAGTATGCTAAACAAAGCAAACAATGTAGAAACAAAAACCCTCTATCGCGTTGCGTTTATAACTGAAAATCGGAATTTTTAATATTTTAGAATGTAACTCGAATAAGCAACTTATGCAATATAGTGTAATGGTATAGAAATTCATTCAATAACATCTCATTCCATAAAAGCATAAGAGAAAATGTAGATATGTATCGACGAGGATCAGAATAAAAAGTCCAATGTTTTTTAAAAGTGTAAATCGAAAATTTAAAATACAAATCGTGTAAAAGTCAGTAAAACGAGTTTTTAAAAGCACCCTGTATACATAAATATTTGCTACCAGAATATAAATTGCTTGTGCAATTCATAATTTACACGTCGCTTCTACAATTTGCTTCCTTTGTTCAAAGTCATGATACACATTTGCAATTCCAAGTGCAAACATTTGCCCATAATTTATTTCTTAAAGAACACCTGAATTTATCAAACACTACCTTCGCGGAAAGAGGACGGGGCGCGTAATTTATTCCTCGTTACTTGGATATAAGGCTTCCATGGAATTTATACGTCTGGCCTGAAACTCGTAGCGCGTTTAACGAGAAAAATGGTATACAATATCTCATACAAATTGGTCGACTCAATTCCGGTGGCAGGACGCGTTTATTAATTGATTAACGCCAGCCGCGCTACCAGGAGCGGGCGAGGTTAATTTATGGCGTTAGAAATTCGTTTCGACATCGAAGTGCGCCTGTCACGGGTTAAACGGACGTTGGCGGGTGGTGGCAATGATAAATCATGCTTTTGATACCGGAAGCGTGTGACCCGAACCGTCGGCCTATTAAACTCAACCGCATACGGTTTAGCTTGCGTTTCGAAACCTTGTGCTGTTAACGATCACCGTTTTGTTCACCCGAAAAAATGTTCTGTTCCGTTCGCGGCTCCCAAGAATGAAATATGAAATTGGAGTATGAAAGTATTGGTGGCTCGAAACACGACGAACACGTTGGAAAAACGTTTCAGTGACCGAGTACGAGGCGCCTGTGCAGTGAGTGTGGACAAAAACGGAAGGTACACTCTACTCCCGAAGCGGATAAAAAAACACATACACACACGGTGCAAAGTCTCTTTAGGATCGATTGCTTCTCACGGCCAGCCAAGTCAATGTGCTTTGATAAATGAACATTTATTACTTCATCCAACCTTCGAGATTCTTAGCTACTCCCTTAGATGGGCAGGCCAGGATGTACAAGAAGTAGAACTGTTAATCGTATACTCCAGCCTTCTAAAGAACCGAAGTACCCTGAAAAAGACCACTCAAGAGATACAATAATCTCGCTAAATGAAATCAAAAGCACTCGATCACGTTGCTACAGAGGAATTCTCATTCTACGAGAGCTAGCGTGAAAAGTTCATTTAGGAGATTCAAAAATCCCGCCCGACGAACTTCACGCTATACTACGGAAACTTCATTTTTCTTGTATCTTATAAATTACCGTGAACGATCTACTCATTGTTAAGAAATTAAATAATCTGAACGAGCTCAATGCCACTTGATTACCATCCTATGAAATACCTTCGTACGCTCTTACAAATCACCATGAAGGATCCACTTAACTGACACAAAAATCCTCGTCCGCGAACTAAATAGCACGGCGTGAAATTTTTATTGCCGATAAAGCACCATGAAAACCCCACTTAAGCGATACGAGAGCACCAACCTTCCGAACTGTATGAGAACGCAGTGAAATTCTTATTACCCGATAAAGTACCGTGAAAATCGACTTAAACGATTCAAAAATCCCGCGCCGGCTGAGCTCAATACCACGCGATCGCAGCTCCACCCGATGAAATTCACGACTAGTAACGCGAGCCATTCGTGCGTGCTCGAAGCTGTACCCGCTTCACGGTAGGTTACATTAGCGGACGAGTTTCTTCGAGCACGTGTAACGAGACAAATACATTTAAACTGGACTCTCGTTAAGTACGTGCGTGTGTGCATTCGTCGAAGTAGAATCACTTGCTGCGAGCAATCCTCGTATCGGACGAGTCCTCCTCTCGTGCACCTCGTTGCTCCTCGCTCTAATTGGAGTGCAGTGCGCATGCGTCACCGAGTCGGTATCAGTGCTGCCAACGCCTAGTGAGTAAAAGTAATTGGCAACGATGCGGAAATAGTAGGCCGAGCATTATTTTACTCGTCGAATGGTCGTTCGACGTTACCATTAGCTTATTAAGACTTATTATTTACATAATGACAGTGGCGCAATCTCGTTCCACGTACGTCTATCTATCATTAAGTTTACGCTCGGCGGATATTGAGATCGTCGAACGGTAAGACGCGGGAATATTCAACCTCGTCTAATGTTACCTTCGATTAGATGGCATCGCGATAGTAAAAGTGGATCGTCGAACGGTCATTGTCTCGTCGCGTAAATGACGTTTCACGTGATTGTAAAGAACATGCCAAGAGGATTCGATCTCTTATCTGCGTGCTAGATGTTGGAATAAATCGAGTGGTATGCTTTTCGTGCTGAATTCTATGATGAACTGGATCCGGTCACGCGACGTTCGAACAAAAGATTGATCCTCGGAACAGGAGAGAATCGAGAACGATGTGATACTCAGATGCGCCATGACTTTTATAATTTCGTTGTTAATGGTAACACGGGCTGGCGTAAAAATTCAGTTTGAACTTGTATAGCTATTAGATGAAAGCTGGTACGAATCATTTAAAAATGATTTGTACAATAGAATCGTTAAAGCAAAATACATTGAAGTACTCATTTGATGGAAAGAGAAAGCGAACATCTCAAAGTTAAACAATATTACTTTAATCGTAAAGAGCGAGTTATCTTGATAAAAATTCCAAAGAAATACAGGAATCAATAAAACATTGACGAAAATCAGATTATTTAATTACTATACACGGTTCTTTCAACTTCTTGCGGGATCGATAAATCGTAAAACGTCAATAGAAACTGAACAATCTAAAGTACAAAGAAAATCGAGAATTCAGACAATCATTAAAATGTTCTCAGCCTCCATTATAATTTAATGGTACGATCACTGTGACGAATATGAGATTCTGTCTTCGTTCGTGCAAGGTGACTCGCTTCTACGATGACGAGAATAATGTCGCACCGCGCTATGCACAAAGAGACTCGAGGAAAGTAATCGTGTCAGTTGGCCAATTTATGTTTCAGTCCCGCGAGTAAATGAACACCGGATCGAATTGTTTTGCACGTGCCATTAATTATATCGGATCGTCTTCGCGTACGGGGGTGTCGTGTGTCCTGCCACGTGAGACACTCTTCTATCGCTCGATTGTATTATACAGCCCGTTAACCTTGACATTTTCCACGCCACGAACCGTCGCACCGGTTATTTTAGAAAGGCAGGATAAAAGGCACGGCCAATCGGCGCGACCAATTCGAGAATCTATTTGCCAGCTGTTCTCGCTTTTATTTAGCCTTATTTCAAGCCCTGCCTCTTGTAAAACTTCTTCTACGTGTGTTTCGTCTCTTCGTTCGAAGGAAAAAGTACGAAGGATAAGAGGCACGGCGAAGGCCTTGGATATCCAAAGTTAGAAGATCACGTCGACGTATGATTGCCGGAACGTCACGGGCTCAAAGAAGATGCGTCGTCAGAGCCAATAGCATTTGGTCGAAAAGCTCCAACTCGAATAAAGGGAAACCGTGCGTGTCGGAGGTAAATATTTTTTGGCGGAGGTTTGAAGGAACTTTTTTTGTTAAGGTTAGTGATCATTGTGCGGGTAAAATAGTCCGTGAGAATTATTGAAATTAATTAGATCACGGATGTGTTCGATTCGGGATTGATGAGGATGTTACTGAACTGCTCGTGAATTTGATGAATAATGTGTAGCGGGAGAGACCAAAGTTGAATCTTCGAAAATATCGTCCGTACACGCATCCTTATAATTTTTTTCAAATATCTCTCAAATTTCATGTTTAACGCAAAAAACACTTGAAATTAAAATTCATTCTATGGTTATTATTGGTCTATGGAACTGCTGCAGGGAGAATTTAAAAGAAAGTTTGTTTGGAAGGCTTTAAAAAGTAATATTCTTTTTTAAAATTTGCATCAAATATTTTTATAAACCACTTATGAACACACATATTTTATTTAATGCATCTTTTACTTATCTATCCAGTTTAACAAAAAATACAGATATTTCAACAAACGAAAGAAACTAACAAAGAGTACCATCTCATGCTTTTCATCCTTAAATTTGAAAAATGGTTTCTTGCACCAAACACTATATCTACTCTTTATTTTCAGCGAGTCTGCGCCTCATGCGAATCTAGTAAAAACCAAAACTCAACAATAATTGTTTAACCTTCGGAGGACCGGCATTTTTCCTTTAAAATTTGCAATTTTTTTGTAGGAAATTTATAAACATATATATGCGACCATTATGTCGCGTAAAGTTTTCGAGTTTGTTAGTGGCTCCTACACTGAAAAAATTGTATTCTCATCCTAAGAATTTACCAGTTAATTTTAGAATATTTGTTACTAAACTAAGCAACAAGATGATCTTCTTAATTTACGAGTAGAATGCTCCAAGCAGAATCCTCTAATCAAATATCATTAAGAGATATTCTTATCAGAATAACATACCTTGATAAAAAATTTGTATAGATATATCTCGTATATAATTATTGGAAACAAAACTCTTAATGAGATGATTCACTCTTCGTATTGTCGAAAATTACACGATCCATATCTTGAAACAGAAATTGGTTGAGAAATATAGTCCCGAGGGAATGTTACAATTCATATACATGTATTTCTATTACTTGTAAATATCCCCGTTAACACGTTCCGTGCCAACGTGCACCACCGATGGTATATCACGCATATACGTGTACCACGCGTGGCGCGGAACGTGTTAACCCTGCTGGTCTGTTCGCAATTGCTATACAGTTGTATCGTTTGGGTAACGGTACATGGTAACAATTGGAAATATAATTAAAAAAATATATAATATGTAAAAATTAAATATGAAGTAACAATACCACAATATTGAGAAATAAAGTCACTAATGCCTGATAAAGCAAAATTTGAAACAAAAGCACAATTCCGATTTAAATTTTCTGTCAGGTCAAATAGACCCGAACAGACCAGTAGGGTTAAATCGCCCAAATCTTCTTCTTCTAGCCACCTCGTCACTTCTTTACCCATACTTTTTGCACAACATAGCACACAAAATAACACAGTACGCAAAATTACACAGAATTGCAAGAGAAACAAGATACAGGGACCCGATATGTGCCGAACGCGACATATAACCTAACCTAACTGTCTACCGTCACGCATTGAGTCGCGAAATGCAAATGGATTATTAAGAATATATTCCAAAAACCCGTCATATTGATAAGAAAGTATTCTTATTCATTAAGCATATCTATTAAGATGAATTATTAAGTTTACATTTTAAGAATACAATTTTTTCGTTGTATAGAGCCACCCCGGTCCTCTAAAGGTTAATAAAATACAAAAGTGAGTCAAACTCCTGCGTATTAACAGGTACTCACGAGCTACCTGCTTCAAACTAAGGAACCACCATGGACTTCCTACTTTGTGAAGTACGCAGATGTGGCGAACGACCAATGGGGGATGTCAAACTTCAATTGGCCGGTTGGCAAGAGCAATTATCACATACTTAGAACCGGCTGCTACCCCTACATGAAATATCACTGCACCAAAAGACCCAAGCAGGACCTTAGGATGATTGACAATTTCTACAAGGCGATCAAGATACTGAACCTCGGTACGCGTGTACGCGCACATACCTCGTTACACACCTCGTCTGGTTTCCAAAGAAAAACTCTACAGGACGAGGTGCCTTGTACGGCTGAAGCCACCTTTTAATCGTCACTTTTCCTCAGACCGAGTCGAGGGCCGATCGCACACGTCGACGAATCGTTCGCGATAATTGGCAACGCTCTTATGCATATCTGTGCTCCTTTAGTTTTTTCTATTTTCTGCTTCTCCCGCTTGGTCAGTTTTCTGTTTTTTTGTCTTTCGTCTCACGCTGTATTTAACGATCTTTTAAATTTAATTTTCATATTAACCTGGCAGGGACTGCAATCGGTCCACCCTCCACGTTTTGTTATAAATTCGTTTCTTTTTTCTGTTTTTCTTTTTTTTTTGTTTTAAGATGTGACTATCAAATTAAAATATATGTACATATATCAATAATCTTGTATCGTGAAACCTTATGTTGTATTTTTTAACTCGATAGTTCATTGCCAAAGAAATTAATTCACAGTGAAACGTGCGAAGTGGATTGATTTTATTATTTGCTATTGTAAATTTCTTCTATATTATTCACTATACTTTGTGTAAATATCGTTATGCCTTATAGGCATTAGTTCCAGGATAAACAGACTGATATTTAATCAATGAACAAATCTATATTATTTCAATAGAATAGAATTCCTTTTTTCTTTTGTCTCTTTGAATATACGAGGAAATAATATCGAACCACAAATTTTGGCCCTTCTATAATACTTAATCCTATCCGTCAAGCACAACAAAAGCGATATATCTAATTGTAAGTAAAAGTCAAAATTTATGTTGAATATTCACATACATCTTTACAAGTATTAGTAATTTAACGTATACAACGGAAATATAAAGTTATAAAATGCTGCATTATCTGTATAAATAAAAATGTAAATATTCGTTTGTTCAAAATCTTGAATCTCCGAAAGTTCTTCACCGATTACTTTGAATTTTTTACACAGCGTTGCATTCGAATACACACGTGTTTTTATATACGTACTAAAAACAAATATTGCATATCCACAAGCATTGCGGAATTAAACATGTTCGAAACGTGCGCTTTCTCTTTTCTTTCTTTTCCATTTAACCAGACTGGGACATAGCAACGCGTGGATGGTACAGCTAGTAAATAATAAATTTCTAACTTTAATCTTTTTCACAGCGCCTGCGTTTAAAGTACTAAGTGCCTTTTCTTTTTTTTTCCCCTTTCACAGGCATCCCCACCTTTATGTATGGACTGGCAGCCATCGTACTGATCAAGCACAGTGAGATCGTGAAAACAGTCAACGGTGATGTGACGATCTACTTCTTGCTACCCGAGGACAAAGGTTCCCAGTACTAAGGTGAAGCATGGATCAAGGACTCTGTGCTCCACCCGCCTGTGCGTTCACTTGCACACGTCGATAAATACTCAAGGAAATTGAGAACACGCGACGTTCGACTGTTCTTTGACCTTTCCACCCTGAGTCATAACGATTCACCCATCACGCATTTCCTTGGACGTTTGGAAAGTTTCATGACAAAATGATGGAGAACTATTAGATCCTCGTGACTCACACTAACTTATCGTTGTAAATAATAAAAAATATAAGTATACAATATTAAATTGAATAAAGAAAGTAATAAGCTGCGAATCTTCAATCTCCATTCCTTGTGTGATTTTCTCTTCTTCCCTTTCTTTCCGTTTTCTTATTAATTAATGGTATTGTTGCTTTTTTAATTCACTCGATTAGTTTTATTTGTAATTTGAAAGTTTAACGTTCGGCCTCGGCTATCGCAAATAAATACTTTGAAGTTTAAGTGTACTTTTGTATCTATCTACTCAAAGTGGGAAAGACAGGCAAAAGTTGAATTTTCATTTCTGTCTTCTATAATCTACACGTCTCACGGCCAGTTGGCCTGGTGCAAACACAGTTATGCTCAAACGATCGTCCTTTCTCTCCTCACTTCCAAACGATCGTCCTTTCTCTCGTTCTCTTTTCTCCTTGTCCTTCGTGCATATTCCTCCACCTAAGATCGCTGGAAGAAAGGACCGTAGGGTTCAACGCCCACGTATCACGAAACGGTAACCGTTTATGGATCTACAGCGCCATTTTCAATGAACGATAATGGCCGACACGATCGTTCCGCCTATCGGGTGACGAATACCATGAAGCCCGTGTTCTCGCGTCTCCTTGGCCAATAATAAACTGATTTAGGAGCACGATAAACCCAGCCCGGAATACCGCGCCACGAGAGATTCGCTTACCGACTCGATGTCTTCTATGAGTAATCGTTACATTTACCACGATGCGACATCCTACAGGACTTTATTTTTCCTCGAGAGAGGAAGGTCTATGGCAAGAGAAGGCAAAGAGTAAATGTCAAAGGTAGGCATAGTTATCGTCCGAAACTAATATTCCTCGAATTACATTATCTCTGTACCAAAATTGGATCATCGTTGTCTGTAGCATGAGTAACGAACAAATTCCATTTTACTTACACTTACAATTTCTTTGGTTTTCTCTTAAGTAGGTACAGTCTACGTTCGGTGTGATAAAAATCATACGGGATAGAGGAACTTTCACGACTGTATGATCTGCGCGTTTTCTGGAAGTAAAGACACTTATTGGCGTCTAATATTGCATTTATACTTTCAACACCATTTTCAAGGACAACCTAGGAAAACAGTTTTTATTGGGTTATTGAAATTCGCACTTTGCTCAACTGACGATGAGTGTTTCCTCGGTGTAACGTGCAATATAAATATCGCATATATCTCAAATTTAATTTTATTTTATAAAAGACGTATAAATAAAATTCTCCTCCTTAACAAGACTTAACTTAAATAAATATTCCCGACAGCAGACATTTTCACTCTAAAAATATACCAACGACGCGAAATAAAAAGCAATGTTTCTTTTTTCAATTCTTGAGAAGTCGCGAATAAACGAAAAAGTGCAAGTGCAAAATGAGTTGCGTAAAATAATACGCTTTCTCAACCGGATTCCGTTGATTAATCCACCACCCATAAAATCACCTTCGAATAATAATCAAATGCTGCTCATTAACGTTCGATCAGGATACTCCTTACCATCGACCCGTCTCTTTTACCGCGTCTCCAATCGATCGCAGATCAACGTCGCAATTATCGTAACGCTTATGCGAAATCTGCGTGAGTCTCCCAAGGAATCCTCAAATAAGCACATCATACGACCATAGTTACCGGCACCCATATCGCCTTAATAATAATCGATCGCACCGTTAACGATCCTTTCCTTCCTCCACCAATAGCAGCAACACCACCACCTACCGAAAGATAGTCATTTAGATAATTTGCTGAAGAGGGTGCGTAACGAGCCGAACGATTACGCGAATGCATTATTTCGTGGCCATCGAAGAAAGCTCGTGAACATAAGGAAGAAGAAGGAAAAGATAAAGAAGTGCGATTAAAAAGTTTCACGGTATAAGGGAATGCGGATGAACCGATTGATTCATTTTTTCGAGAGATTGAGTACATAGTCGAACGATTACAAGAATTCAGTTTTTCGTGACCAGTCAACAAGGCTCGTAGATAAATAAAAGGGAGGAAAAAAGTAGAGAAAACCGAAATTAAAAAATTGATATGCGGATGGACCAACAGTCATTTGATTCATTTTTTGGGACGATGTGTGCGTAGTCGAATGATTATCCGAATGCATTATTTCATTGTCATTGAAGAAAATTCGTGAATAAATACAAAGGAGCAAAATATCAGGGAAAGCTCGATTAAAAAAATTCTCAGTAAAACAAATACGGATGAACAAAATACAGTAGTCACTTGATTGATTTTCTCGAGAAGGTGCGTACCTAGTCGAACGACTGCAAGAATGGATTATTTTGTGACCACTGAACAAGACTCATGAATAAACAAAAAAAACTCAGAGGAAGCTGGATTACACAATTTCATAACGAAATAAGGATGGACCAATACGTTTGATTAATTTTCTCGAGAGAGTGAGCACGTAGTCGAACGATTATGCCAATGCATTATTTCGTGACCATTGACGAGTATAACGAAATGCGGATGGACCCATAGTCATTTGATTAATTTCTTGAAAAAGGTGCGTACCTAGTCGAACGTTTACACTAACGAGTAAATAAGTAAGCAAAAAGAATTCAGAAGAAGCCCGATTAAAAAATTTCACGGAATAACGGGGTACGAGTGGACCAATAGCACGCTTGGTACCGAAACCAGTACCTGAGTCAGCATCCTTGGTACCAACTTGTACCATGAGGCGTTATCTTCGCGTCCGGCAGGTGCGTCGATATGCAAATCGCATTGGAGGCTTCCGAAAGAAAAGGAATAAAAATGAAACAAGAATAAGGAAAAGGACGAAAAGGGGCGAGTGATTGCGAAATCGTTAAATTAAAAAGCGGAGGCGTCCGGTGCGTTTCTCCTCTGGTGAATTCAACTCGATTTTACCTTTTACCGTTTCCCCCCCGCTATCGTGGTGCGGCAACGTGCAACTTGGCTTGAGATTAGTCTAGACTGGTAGCAACGGGTAAGTCGAATGCGTTTATCTTGTCGACGACAGGTGCGCACGAGGTTTACAGTTGCCAGTGGCCACCGCTGCTAATGGCAATTCGTCAACGCTTCGAGTTCCACCGATATAGCGAAATAAAAATAATAATTAGCGGGTGGACTTTCACTTGTTCGCGACTACCGGGTAAACTTTCACCGATCTCCCCCTCCCCGACTTCCCGAAGTCCGCGATTCTTGAAATGGGTGTATTGATCCGTTGGCCTTTTTCCAAGATGCGGTAAGTGTCACCTTTCTCAACTCGAATATAAAATTTCAATATCAACTTGACCTCACTAGGTAAGCGAGAAAGTTCACGCCTTATAATAAGTAATGCGGATAAACGAATAAATTGATTCATCCAATAAATGTACAAATTCGAGGAATATGAATAAAGGGGGAGAATAATTCGAATAAAATTAATTCGTTGCGCAAATAAGAGCGCTTTCGAATTAAAAACTAAAAGAAAAGAAATAGATACTAAACAGTAGGTCTACGTGCCCTCCAAAGTATGCGTAACAATAGACAAAAATAAACCCAAAATCGGAAAACAACCGAAAAAATATAACCAATACATTCGCACATAAACTGGTCTCCGGTATATAGAAAACTACCATTCAACGTTATAAAAAAAAACGAAATCCATCAACAACAACAGAATACAACCTACCCCATCAAATACAGATTCTCTATATTCTCTTCGTTATCGGACAAAAAGAAACCGCGCGAGCACGAGGCGTTAATTCTTGAAGGCTTAGTGGTACAAATCAGGGATCCTCTAACCCTAACCCGAATAACCGGGTTAACCCAGTTATACGGGTTACTGTAATTATTACAGTGTTTGACTATTATTTAGATATTGTAATAATTATTACAGTAGTTAATATAGTTATTAATACGATGAAAAGCAAATCACAGACACCCGGAAAGCAAAGCGGT
Source organism: Tiphia femorata (assembly GCA_944319695.1). Lineage (NCBI taxonomy): Eukaryota > Metazoa > Arthropoda > Insecta > Hymenoptera > Tiphiidae > Tiphia > Tiphia femorata. The sequence goes on from OX090897.1 coordinate 26,632,639, forward strand.
CGAATGTGTGTGTGTGTGTGTGTGCGCACACGTCGCGTGTGCGTGAGTTTATGACTACGTTCAGGTATTGCGCTTTTTAACACGAGTAACATATGTGAAATATATCCATGTAAATAAATTTCATTAATTCTTTTCTCTTTCAAGCCAGCACACTAGTTTGCCCTTTAAATGGCTGTCTAGATCGTCTTCTTTTACTAGTGACCCGTTCCGAGCGGGTAAACCGCGCTTTCTCAAAATTTAAAAACCGTTCCTTGTGGTTAGTATAGAGTACAGTAATCCTCCTTGATTAACCCTGTTTGGGTTAGGGTTAAGCGACGCGTATTGGCGTATTTTCATATTTTCAAATTTTAGACAGATTTTTAGTCTATTATATATTATTATATCAAGCCCTCATAATTTTTTTCTGCAAACTTGACTCATATACCATGTAAAACTGAAAGAATTTCTTGCCACAATTTGCCTCTTTATATTTTTTTCTTCAAATTTCTGAAAGAAAGTCGTTTTTCTTAAAATTGGGCAACGGATTCGCGTTCAGCGGACAAAAATACACGGAAAATGACTATTCACACTCTTTAAAAGAAAATAATTCTGGACATGATAAATCACGCACAATTAGTGCTTTTAAATTTAACTGTATATCGAAAACGAAAAATCATATCGAAGTGGAACAAAATGCATCTTAAAGCTATAAGTTTATACTTTCGTGTAGCATTAACGAAATTGAGAAAAGAATTTGATACTGATTCTACAACGCTATGAAAACCCTCAAAATCATTATGTCTTATTTTCTTGACGCCATTTTTTTCAAATTTGTGATGCGATAGACAGATTCGGATAACGGATTCGTGTCTAGCAGGCAAAAATACATAGGAAATGACTATTCACACTCGTGTTACAAAAATGGTGTCGGACAGAAGAATTATTTCCAGCTAGATTGCCAAAATAACACACTGTGCGACGATTCGAATCCCTGGTACAAGTGAAATATCTCTTTTATTGTGTCTTATTCGACACGGTGATATTTTTCATTCTACCATGAAAAATATACATCTCCGATGCTGCATAAGTGCTTAAAAAACGTGTTTCGTGTAGTTTTTCTTAAACCAAAAACAAACAAGAAATATGAAATTTCTTCAAGTTTCATCTCGCGTGCAAGTGACTTTGCTGTGCCTGTTCTTACATATTGGTAACAGGTGCACGCGTAGGACGTTTGCCGAGCGGATTGCTGCGAGTTAAAATTCAACAAAAGAAAAAGAAAATTATTTAACAGTCTCATCGCTCGTGAAGAACGCATCCACCGCCTATCTTCATAGATGGACAGGATCGAGGGTTCGTGCGACGACGCGCGGGATCCCGCGGCTTAATTTTGTCTCATTAACCGGAGCCTGAGTCCAGAACCCTCGTATCGTAATTCGCTCTAATTAGGAGTAATTTCATCGACGCGCAGGCCTATCGTTGACGGTGTTAAATACGGTACTGGCGTATGGACATATAAACTCGCGATAATCGATATTTCCCTCTAACGATGGAATTTCTCGAAGAGCGAACAATTTATGGTAATTTCATTTATGGCCTGTACATTATGGATGCAAAGTTGTAACCGGCCGCGTTCGATGCCAGAGTTATGCTCTCATTCGGATACTCGATAAATCATCGACACTCGTGACAACGGAATGTAGACGACGAACGAGTAGCATAATTCCAGGCCGGGTGTCAATTAATGCTACCGAATGCCAGGGTGGAGTAGAGTGTTCTTATTTTACTTGCACGTGTTACGGGCGTGTCGAGAGGAAGCAAATGTGGAACGGTTATCGTAACTCATTGTCGTTTGTACAATGAAGAGGTTTCATGGAGAGTCGAGCCTTGTTTCGTTTGTGTTAACAGCTGCGAGTTTTCTTGCCGCTCGAATTATGTCGTTTACCTCTTCAAGGATAGCGTTGCGCACGTGTAGAATTTATTTATCGAAGCTACTGGGGCTGGTACAATATGAATTTCCTTTTTTTAATTTTTAATGAAAAAATATAGAATTCGCTTTCGTTTAATTTGTGTAGTAGCATCTCTCTTATATGTATGTCATATATTCCCACATAAAATTCGTTTCTTTTTATATCTTTAAATAAGAATATGCACGCTTTTATTGTGTATATCTGTTCAAAGTACGAAAGACAACATGAAGCTTTATTTTCATTTCTATCTCCTTTGTTATACGTGTCACGGACAGTTGGTCAGGTACAAACACAATTATGCTCAAACGAATGTCTTTTCCCTCGTTCTATGTCCCAAACAATCGTATTCTCGTGCAGAAGGTTATCGCAGCTCGTCGTACAATAAAGAGGTTTCTTCGAGACTCTGAAGCGTTACTTCTTTTTCCTTAACAGCTACGAATTTTCTTACCGTTCGAATTATGTCGTTTATCTCTTCAAGGATACTGCTACACACGTGTACGATAGATTCATTGAGAATCTTGGAGTTATTACAATGCGATGAAGGTTACCTTCTCGTTTTCGTAAAGTTTGAAGCTTTCCTCGACAGTTTCGGACTGTTTTATTAGTTGTGCACGGAGGAAATGTGGAACCAATAAAATAGGTAATTGATGCTGAGCTAAAGAAATTAATTCTTAAATTTTGTATAAACCTTTGTACTTTTTGCGGGAGTCTACGTAAAGGCCTTTTGCATTCAAAGTTGGTTGAAAGTCTACCCTCAGGGGCTTTGGAAATTTTGCCTAACCAAAGCGCTTTGGTGGAAGGTTAACCGCTCGAGCTGAGTTTTTGATACCGACCTCTCCCGTAAGGCACGATATAATTAAAGTTAAGCTGCTCTCTATCACGTATTGTAATACCAAAGAAGTCGGAACGGGACTCGACAAAGCATTTGATTTTTATTGTTTGACTAGCCGATGCATATTTTAATAAAGTTGACGACGTGCCCTTTTTAATCTATATATTATTATTATAATTATCGTAGAGAATATTTATTTATTTGAGCATTAAAATAAGAACACACCCGTTACACCATACACAGAAGATTAACTCGTCACATTATATGAAAATTGCAGTTGATCTTTTTTATATCATTGCCTAAATCCACAGTTATAAACAAAGCCTCAAAATTCGCATAAATAAATATTACAAGTTTTCTTACGAAGGAAGAAAGCAGCAAAATAAAGTACATGAAAAAAATAATGAGTACTTCGAGAATGCGCTTTATCGTCTGAAAAAAAATCTCAAATATGCCAACACTCAATTTTCGCTAAAACTTAGATTAAACATTTCCTCGCTCAAAAACGTGCATCACCTTAGAAATTCGTTGATTCCATTTTCCAAAATCCTAGGGAGATAATTATTTTTAGTCCTCGGGCACACCTGGCGACACGAAAAAAAGGCCAACGAGGAAGTAACCGACGACCGTGCATGTACCTAGTCTAATAATATCCTAGCCCGCTTCTCGATCTAAAAATATCCTAATCCTAAACCTAATCTAAAAATATCCGATCCTAATCAGGAGATATAGTCGAGTACCCCGCAATTCACCGATCAGCGAATGGAAGATGGTTCTTTCATCGTTTCCCCTTCTACGAAAGAAATCGAAGTTTATGCCGTTCGAGGCACGTTCGTGCGCAGTCGAGATATCGAATGGGCCCGTGCGTGAGATTCACCTAAAAATTCTGGAATAACATTTGTCAAGTCTCTTCTCCTCGATGTATATTCCTTCGCCACGCGCCTACTTCATAACTCTCTTTGAAAACGACGACTTTATCTCACACTGGGGACCAGGCCAAGCGAACTGGCGCGTTTGCAGCGCCACGATTATCGTGAATTCAATCCTTATTATTACGCAAGTAGATATTATGCGCGAGTCCTTCTTCCTTCTCCTTTCTTGGCTTCGCCATTCCTTCTCCCTTTTTTCCTTTTTTCTTAAGGCGGCACGCCTACCCACACGGGTAGAGGATGCACATTTTGAATTCTTCGTTCTCTCTCTCTCTCTCTCTCTCTCTCTCTCTCTCTCTCTCTCTCTCTCTTATTGTACGATTTCCTATTGGTCAATCGTGACGGCTCGTAGTGCCTTCTTACGGCTGCTATTTATGTGTATTATTTCGTCCAAACATGTATTGCGTTTTGCGTGCTAGCCTTTATGTTCCGTACTGTCTATGTTTATATTATATGATCATCGTTTTTTTTTATGCCCTCATGGGACCAATGGTTTCGGAGCATGAGAAAATAAATTTCTTTCTTTCTCACTCTCGTTTGTTTCTTCTAATTTTCTCTCCAGCTCCCCTTTCCCTCTCCATTCGTCCTTTTCCATTCGGCACTCACCGTCCTTCCTTCGATTAACCCGCTATCGTCTAAGGTGATGAGATTTGCGAGGAAAGTCCCACTATTCGTGAACCAAGCGCACGCACACGGTCAAACACGTATAAAGTAACACATATAGTTCACGGTGGAAAGCATGCTGAGTGTAATGATGGCAAAACAGGGTGAGCGCGAGGGGTGGTCAAAGAGTGGCGGAAGGGAATACACAAAGAGAAATAGAGAGAGAGATGAAAAGAAAGAAAGAAAGAGGAAGAGAGAAAGAGAGAAAGAGAGAGGGAGGGGGGAGCAAAGCGGTGATTTTACGAGGCTCGTTAGGAGCATCAGAGGAGGGCTAGTTATGCTGATTAGATCGAATTTACATCTTGGGAATATGCAACTACATGTTAATGATTCGTGCGATTCAAGCGTGTGAGTTCGTCCTGGTCCTGTATGTGTGCGGATTGTGGCTGCGTAATGTACATTTATCCGGACACGTGTAGTGATGTTCATGAGGTCCATTGCCTCCCTTCTCCTTGTTCCTCGGGAAAAGAAATATATTGGACTGGCAAGAAAGTAATTTCGGTTTTTTAGGGTGAAATGAAACTGAATTTTTTCTATACAAAAAAATGAACTTAATCATTGAAAGATATTTCATCTTCCATTCTGTTCGATGACCTTTTGTAATCTTTCTGGCAACTTTTTGATTCCGCGCTCATACAAATCGTGATTCTTATTACTGAAATTTCTACCATTTAGATAGTTTTGTGAACTTGGAAATAAATAGTAATCCGATGGTGCAAGGTCGGGGCAATATGGAGCGTGCGACATCACTTCCCTACCAAGCTTCAATAATTTCGTACGTGTTGCTAAAGATGTACAAGACTCCACCAAAAAATTGAGTTTTATTTCACATTGAAAAACCGAAATTACTTTCTTGCCAACCCAAAATTACGATTATTACAGCCAGAAGTGAAGCAGCATGGATTCGTTGGAGTTAAAGTGTGATTACAAAGTAGCAATAGTTTTTGGAACGTTAAGAGCATATTACAATACAATAATATAACAATTGTAACTGGAAAGATTATAAAGAAAAATTAGTACCAAATGCGAGCGATTCAAGTATGTAGACACATGCGCTGTTATTCATAAGGTTATTTGCCACCCTTCTCCCGCTTCCTTAGAAGAAAAGCTGTTTGATTATTGCAAACGGAAATAAAATAGCATAAATTCCTTGGACGTCCATACAGTTAACGGCATTTATCCCTTTGTCTTTTTTCATGAGGTGTACTTACAACATAATTCTTGTTTTTGGAACGTTGCGATGAGAACGTATTACAAACACATAACGATTATAAAGAAAGATTACAAAGAAAAATAATTATAAGATAACTATTACAACCGGAAGTGGAAAATCTCATCCTCCTTAGATCTACGTGAGGACTTTCGATTCCTTTTGTCTTTTCGCAAGAAAAGATATGTTATCAATTTAAGCCATACCATTGAAAATGGAAACCGCTGATTTCTTGTGAGAAGCTTTATCTCTTTTCTGTTTCATTAAAAAACAAAAAAGGTCATACAAGAACGCGTGCAACTAGTAACCAAGAAATACGAATTCCCTGAGATACATTCACTCCAAAGTTCCTTTACCTCTCTACTCAAAACTTACAAAAAAAAAGCAGTTAAAATATAGTAAAATAGTTCCTGCAATAAAAACCAGAGAACCATAAACAGTTCCTTGCATAATTGAATTTCTCGTTCCATCACTGTATCCATCTCGCCAACTTCCTCCACCCATTTGGCCTTCCACGTATTTCCGAAGGTATTCAAGGGAGACTATCGATAACACTACGATCATTATCGCTAGCAATCGATATCGTTTAATTTTTCTGGAACTCGATCTGCATACACGGAACGCGTGCGCGCATGTCAATGGCAGTGGATTTGAACAGGTGCGGCATATTGAATCAGACAGACTAACGCGCCTATGGCCCGCGGCAAACCGTCATGGCAAGTGGAATTCGTTAAATACGATCAATTAAACGCTACTCGACGATTATTCAATGACGATTCTCATCTCCAGTTGCTTCCTTCTACCAACAGGATCGAAGGATTTCAGCCCAGTGCGCCAAGAAGAAGAAGAAAGTCCCGCGTTACCACGCTAATTGAAAAACGCGAATTATACGAACGATCGAACGTTCCCGTTGCCATTTGAAATTCAAATCGACGTTACGCAGAATTCTCTCGTCATACCTCGTAGACCGCAAGGCGTTACTTTCGTATTCCTAGCGAATCGTGCGAATGGGAAAATATTCGTGGAACTTGACGTTTCTTCGTAGAAAGAACGCGCATGGATAGTTGGTAAGGGAAAATGGTGATATTTTCACGAGAGAAGAAACTGTATTACGTTCATTTCCTTTTTCTTTTTTTTTTATTTATCTACAGCTAGTCAAGTTTCATGTAAGGATATAACTTTCGACAAGCAGTATTCAATTGAATAGCTGTAATCAAATGACTTCACGATAAATTTGAGTTTTTCAGAAACATCCAGCAACCCCAAGCACTCGTAAAGTTTATTTAATAATGTTTTTAATTATGCCACGATATTGTTATTCTCGTGTTCCTATCGAATCGCGCGAATGGGAAAATATTCGTGGAAGTGGACATTTCTACATAGAAAGAGCGTGCATCGCACAGTTGACAAAGGAAAATGGCTTTTAACTATTGCTAGCTAATTTCTATGTAGGGATGTAACTTTCGACGAACCGTATTGAGTTGAGAAGCTGTAATCAAATTACATTAGGATAAACTTCAGTGTTCAAAAACATCTAGCAAGCCCGAGGATGCGTAAGATTTACTTTATAATCGTTTTGATTATACAATGATGTGTACGTGACTAGTAATTCATTTCATGCGATGCTGCACCATTCAATAAAAATCTGAGACAACAAGAGAACGTAAATCAAGAGATCATATTAAAATTTAAATTTCCTACTAATTGTACAATATTTATGCACGTGCTCGCACAAGCACTAATCACCTACAACAAATGTTCCGCAATAAATTACTTTAAAATGCGCTCCTTTAACCCTTCCGTGCAGCAAAGGGCCAGCAACGTCCTTAACGAATTTAATTAATCTTCGCTTCGCGCTTCCTGTCGCGAAACGTTCCGCGTTTCTTCAACGTTCGGACGTTCCTCTACTCGTCTATCATTCATCTCGTATCATTTCTCAAATCCTATCTCGGTGCTCGCATCGGCCTGGTCCTTAATTAGGCAATTATGTTATCATCGCCGGCCGGGATAATTCGGAATAATTAGATTACCCTATCGTACAATTAACGTGACTGGCCACCGAGCGAGACCGAGACGCACAATTAATCGCGCGGTGCGCAACGAAACTCCTCGAGTCCCCTACGAGTCCTGCCTACGAAGAAATCTCCACTGGGAATCTCGGCTCGTCCACCGGATCCTCTTTCCCTCGACTCGCACACGTCGACGAGTGCAAAACGATTCGCGATACGTATGAGCGTCGGAGTCGCTTTACTTGGGCTATTAAGAAACGCCGAAAAAATTATATTTAATAAATAAGAATGTTTTCTTATCAATATGACGGTTTTTTGCAATATACTCTTAATAATCTATCTGTATGTCGCGTCATAATGCGTCGGTAGTTGGTAGATTAGTTTATACATCGCTTGCAGCACATGTCGGTCCCGGTATCTCGTTTCTCTTGTAATTTTGTGTCATTTTGCGTGCTGCGTTACTTTGTGTAGGTACTGTGTTGTGCAAAGAGTATGGATAAAGAAGTGACGGAGTGGCTAGAAGAAGAAGATTTGGCCGATTTTACGGAGATATTTACAACTAACAATAAGTAATAGAAACACATATAGGGTGCGGCAAAAGTCCCAGAACGGTCGAATATCTCGAGAAATACACGTCGGATTGAAAAAAGCAAAAGACACGTCCGCAATATTTTTTCGAGATCCATTGAATGGCACCAAAGGTGAGCTAGTCCCTCCTTCCGCCCTCGGGGGTGGGCTGGGGGGCAAGTTTGAAATTTCAAAAGGGATGCTATATTTTTGAACTTTTTTCAACTATTTATAGCGTAGTAACTTGAGTGGAGTGATGGGTAAGTGGCGAGGGGTCTCACACCTGAAACAAGTTGAAATAAGAACCCCAGAGGGAACAAAAAACTACTATGTCCATGTCGTTGTTCCTGGATTATGACACTATAAATAGTTGAAAAAAGTTCAAAAAATAGAGCACCCCTTTTGAAATTTCAAACTTGCCCCCCCCACCCCACCCCACCACCGACGGCGGAAGGAGGGGGTGGCTCACCTTTGGTGCCATTCAATGGACCTCGAAAAAATATTGAACACGTGTTTTACTTTTTGTTTTCAGTCCGATATGTATTTCTCGAGATATTCAGATAACTGTAAAATCTGACTTTTTGCAATTACAGCGCCATCTGTCACGAAACGAGAAAAATGTTTCAGACAAAAGTTACGTATTTTTTCCTGTAAAATACGAATCTGTAATAAAAATCTGTAATACTGGGGGTTTCCATTTAAGATTTCAAAGTTACCCCCCGCCCCATCGGGTATCCCCAAGGGGGGAGGGGGTGGCTGACTTTTGATACCATTCAATAGATCTCGAAAAAATATTGAAGACGCATCTTTTGCTTTTTTCAATGCGACGTGTATTTCTCGAAATATTCGACCGTTCCGGGACTTTTGCCGCACCCTGTATGAATTGTAACTTTCTCTCGTAACTACATTGCTCAACCAATTCCGATTTCAAGATATAGATCATGTAATTTTCGACAATATGAAGAGTGAAGCATCTTATTGAAAGTTTTGTTTCCAATAGTTATATACAAAATATATCCATAACAATTGTTTACCAGGGTATGTTAAGAATATCCTGTTAAAGATATTCGATTAGAGGAATCTGTTTAGACCATTCTACTCTTAAATTAAGAAGATCCTCTTGTTGCTTATTTTAGTAAGAAATTCTAAAATTATGTGGTAAATTCTTAAGATGAGAATACAATTTTTTCAGTGTAAGATTCTTCTTTGGTTGAGCTCGAACTGGACATTAGGTGTTTTGCTTTAAGTGTTGTCTTATTGAACGTTTTCAGATGGTACAAGTGTGATTCGCGTTAAAGGTATCTCTTACCTGCAGTCCAGGCGGATTTTACATTTTTCTTAGCAATCAGCATTATTTCAGTATAGTCATCGGAAATTGGACTTACCTAAAACAGAAAAGAACACATTTGATTAAAGGACGAAATCTTTCACGAGAAATCAGGGGAAAGATAGAACATTCTTATTTACTATTACGTGGAATGAAAAAAATCTTCGTATTCAAAATTAAATACGTTCATACAAACAATTCATATGTTTTTACACGATTAACCGATAAATATAAGAATTAGATTTTGAGATTATGCCTAAAAGGTAACGCAATGTTACTTTGAAATTTTGTTTCTACTTTGTTTGCACGCTATTGTTCATTTAATTTATATAAAAATCCCTGTCGATAAGTTTGTGACACTTCAGATATTATTCTCTGTCTTATTTGCATTAGAAAACTATGCATAAAAGTTCATCGGATGCTTCATATGTGTTGTCATAAAATCTTAAAATTACCTTTTATTGTCTTAATTCTCTATTACATTAACAGCGCCTTTGAGTATCAAACAGTATTATATTTAAAATGTAAATTAAACAAAACTACAAATAGAATTGAAACTGCATCACTACACAGTGAGACAGAATGTCAAGTAAGTGGTCAAAACTCTATATCTTCGCTGAACATAGATAACACAAAAATAAGAGAAACTGTTTTCTTCAAATTCGACAGTGCTTACATTATACAGTCATATTACATTGCTTATTTTAAATTCTATAATTTTCCGTATTCTCATTTCTGTAATCTTACACCCTTTTTAACTTTCATTTCAGTGGAATTAAATGTCGGAGGCCATAGTATATTTGCAGATCCGTTGAAATATAAGCGAGAAGTTTTTGTGAAAAATACATGAAACATTAAGAGCGTGTCAAGAAAGTGAGCCCATTTCATTATGGCATTACGTTCACGATCCGCACCATTTTTTTATGATTTCTAATAAACTAATATATGTAAAGAATGTCAGAATCGTATTTTTATCACGAATGCTTTCCACGTGCGCACGAAAAGCAATAGTAAAATGTTGTTATGCACATGCGGAAGTTGTAGTGAAATATCTATTGCTTGTTAAAATGCGTTAACATGAGAGCTAACATTTTTCAAAAATACTGCGTAAGCCAGTCATATTTTTATCAAACATTTGTATAAAATTTATACGTGGGATTAAAACGGAAGGTGTTTTGTGTCTTTAAACTAAATATTTCTTCCATTTCCTATTAAATTTCTAAAAATTGTCCCGATATTTATGCTTCGCACTCAAGTCATTTTTAAATTACACGACTCACGTGTCTCGATTTCTTCAACAGAACACATTTCAGTTTTAATATAGCGTGGAAATACACAGTAGCGCCGATATCGTGTTACTATAATTTTAACGACAATGCGATACATCGGGCTAAAATAAAATAACCATTACCTATTGACACGAAAACGATTCTCGCATAGAAAAGTTAGAGCTCGGTCTTCGACAAATCAGCGTAACGAAAAGGCTTACACAATGTGGCCGAAATCCGTCCTGCTGCTTCTAGTAAGTAGCTGTCCTCGTCATTACTGCGTTCGCGCAGATGAACAACGGCAAACGAAAAAACACTCATAATAAACAGGATCCCCGTGAATCGGTCGTTGTAACGGAAAGAAGAGAATTACACCTGAAGCTAATATCGTTGATCCAGGATCAGGAAAGGGTAAAAAGTGCGATTGAAACGTTTAATCTAGAACTGAACTCGACTGAATCGCAAAAACGAGATTTGGAAGTCAAGCTGGGTATGGTGAAAGATCATATGAAACTGTTCGAAAGCTACATACAAGTAATGAATCGAGAACAGATACCAGAAGGAGACTCTCAAAAAGTATATTTGAGAAGCAAGCTGGATTTGGCGAAACACGATAAGAACTAGGGGGCAAATCCCCCTGCGCTTTCGCTTCGCTCGTTTTTTATGCGCAACTGTAGAACACAAGATTGACAAATACATAGATGTGGGGAGAGTGGTGGCCTTACCGGCCGATGGCCAGGATAATAATTTCATAATTATGTGAGATGAAGTGGGCAGCGTGAGTGCGAAAGTAGTGGAAGGACGAAGGACGGCAGTTGACCGTGAGCAGAGTCGACGAAAGCACGTCTTGTGATAACCATTGTTATTCTTCTTCGTTAAATGTATACTTCTATTTAACGTTTTCTTCGATAACCCGCTCCTACAGAAATATACAAACATAATTCGCACAATACCACATATTTTGATTTAATTTCCAATTAGCAAATAACTCGAGCACCGATATAATCACGATCCTCGTGGAATTTCACCGTGTGAATTGTTCACTCGGCCAATTGTTACTCCGGCCATTGGTAACTCGTCAAGTACTTCTCAACGGAAGGTTTCGATGGAAGGAGGACGAGGAGGACGCAGCGGATGACGATAAGCGCGATTCAACGGAGCGCGTCAGCCGCAATTAATTTCACATGAGATTCTCTCTCTCGCTCTCTCAAGCAGATGCCCATTTGCATGTCCGATTGGCCGTAGACCGCTGAATTAGAGATGGTACCGTGCCGCGGCCGAGACCCATTACAATATTAAATGCCTCAACAGGTTTCAATGGGCGTGCGCGCGCGCCTATCGTGAAAATGAGAGAGAAGGAGTGAGCGAATGAATGAGGAAGAAAAAAAAAGATAAGGGCGGCTCCAAGGAGAATGGATTAGTAGGGAGAGAGAGAAAAGGAAATTCTACGCATCTTAGATAGTAGATTGCACGTCTTCGATGATCACGCGCACCTCGTCCAATAAGTCAAGGACCGATAGAGAAGAAGGCAAGGAATATGAAATAAGGACAAAAAGTTACCACCCTACCCGGTTTCTTATAATGACTAATATATTATATTCTTGTAGCTTTTTCCTAGTGTGCAATTTACTTGCTTGTAATCGGTTATTATGTAAATGTATAGTAAGAATATCAATGATGTATAGCAAGCTTAGTCAGTTGCACTGCGTAAATCTGGCATCCAACTTTAAGAAAATGGATTTTTTTTGTCCCAATCGAATGAGCTTCGTTTCTACCCATTTGTACCTCCCTTGTTTTCGTTTGTAGCGCAAAGGGTTCGAAGATAGAGAAACTTTGAAATTTTATAAGTGGTAACTTTTTGAGTTTTTCAGATATCTCAAATTTCCAAACGCCATTCGAAAGAGCGCCGTTTGTACCCGTTTCTACTTCTTTTCTTTTCGTTTGTACCTCAAGGACAAGGTTAATTTGGTTAATTTGGTTTATTTGGTTTATTTGAAGGACTGGTTTGCGTTAGTGTAGGTATGGCCGGTCCTGCTGATGGAGGTTAATCTATGCAGAAAGCCTTACTACACCTTCAAGCTTACATTGTTGGTGTGTGTGCTTGATGTGCTTGATTTGCTTTATAAACCAAATACAGCAATAATCTAAACTTGAGGGCGTAGTGAGGCTTCCTAGATAGATCAATCTCCGAACCCTTTGAGGTACATACTGGTAGAAACGATGCTTTTTCGTATGCAAAAAAGAAATGTCGATATCTTAATAAAGTCGGGTGTCAAGTTCGCACAGGTAGTCAGTTGCAGTGGTTTAAGTTACTCTCAAGTACATATACTTTTTTATGCGTAGATTGTAGTGTTAATTATTAAGATTGTTAAAGAATCGATTAGTGAGTGAAAGAGAGAAGGAAATTCTACGCGTCTTAGATAGTAAATTGCATGCCTTCGATGATCTCCTGCACCCCCTGAAACCGTAACCCTGACCAGTAGAGAAAAAGGCAAGACAACAAAATGAGGATAAAAGTCAATAGCTTATTCGGTCTCTTATAATGACTAATATATTGTATTTTCGAAGTTTTTTCCTACTGTACAATTTACTTGCTTGTAATCGGTTATTATGTAAAATGCATAGTAAAAATATCGATGACGTATAGCTCAGAGAGTTCCAATGGTTAAAATTACGTTCAAAAATTACCTTCGAGTATATGTCTTTTTATGCATCGGTCTGTTCATGATTAAAATTAAAATAGGGTCTGCTACCTAAATACTACCGGTTTCGTCGATGTAAATGCCAGTTCCACTAGTCAGTACTCGGCAACTTGTTTGACCAGTGTCGTACTTTACCTACTGCATTTCTTTACCACTTCATTTTTGGCCTAAGCCTGTTCGTCACTGTAACATCAACGGTGCCAGTGGAATGAGTCAAGGAAAGTCAGACATGGCGTCAGCAACTGACATGTTCAGCAACCGACACGTGCCGTGGCAGACAAAATAATGCAATGTGCATGAACGTATTTATCACACAAACGTACACGTATTCGTGTGTACAACGTGTGTCTACGCGACCACGTAACGATAGATACAAATGCGTTCATAGACTGAAAAAAAAGCTGTTGATTCAATAAAAAAATGCGTTGATTCAATCATACGTGTGTGTCACGGGCTGCCATAAACATTTATAATTGATTCAACATTGTATGTCATTGATTCTAATAAAGTATAGTGTGAAACAATGATGAGGCCATCATTAATTCAATAATACATAATGTTGTATCAAAAGCATATTGAATTGAAACAATATTATTTCATATTATGCAATTGGGACAATCCTCGTTATATGATTGAAATAACTACATATGCAATTGAATCAATGAAGTTTGTAATCAGTGCTGTATCATTCAAATAAGTAATAAATATAATTGAAACAAATATTTATTTCATTGAAGTAATTAAATATATGATTGGTTCAATCAAATTTCTTCAATTATGCTATATTATTGAACCAAGTACTTCTGTAATTGACACAACGGTGTACCATATTTGTTTCAATCGCATTATAATTGAATCAACGAAATTAATTCCAATCATACCGATATCATTGAATCAACACTTTTCTTTTCTCTTGTCGGGCACGCTCAATGTCTGCAGATATAAACGAACCTTAAGACGGTGGTGCACGGTCGGCTTCTTTTACGTTATCCTTCCCCTTACCGCGCGCCGTATTTGTATCTTGGTTAACTAGGCCGTCCTATAGTTCGCAAGTGGCTCCAGCGCTCCACCCGCTGCTATTTTGGTGAACACCCTTTCTTTTGATCGTTCAAAATGAATTTCTCGATAATTATTGCGAATATTGAATGACGGTCCCGGACTTTTGTGTTCGTTTTAATCCGCCCTATGGATCTCTAAAGTTTTGTAATCTTATAAGCGCCCACCCTATATATTAACCTTTTCTTAAAATTGGACGAGACATTTCGCGAGCCGGCACTAGCCGATTTACGTTTTCGGCGATATATGTCGCGACCCAATATTGGCTATTAAATGCTTTTGATGAGAAATGTCGCGATCCAGCACCAATCGTGCAATGGTTATAGCACCAATTTCATCAAAAACATTAACTGGCTCGCGAGATATCTCGTCCATGATTGCGAACGGGTTAAGCATCCTTGATAAAATTCCAATTTTAGAAACGATTTTCCAGGTAATTTGGAATTCCCAATTGGAAATTCCAAATATCAGGAATTAAACTATATTTACACGAACGAATGGGGGTGGTTTACACAATAATACTTTTAATTATACACTGAGAGAGAAAACTGTTAGCTCAAGAAAATGGGTTTAGTTGGTTACGAATGAATTAGATCAAATATTAAATATATTTGTGTCAAAGACACGGTAGTTATTACAAAATTATTAAACTTGCCTTAACACGACATTTCTTTAGATTCCCTATTATTTGCTCGACGGCCCGTGACCACCACGTTTAGTTGAACCAACTAATATTTTTTTAAATCAACAGTTTCTTGTTCTCAGTGTATCATCAATCAAGTTATAATATTTACGGGTGCTTAATAAATATCACCACAACTATAGTCTACTATTCGTTCTGTTTTCGACTTGTCCTCATCTTGAATGTACAATTACACACTATCGATTGTGTATTATCACAATCATTTTATATACAGGGTGGTCCGTTATAAGTTGGCACTAGCAAACATGCTTATAGAGCGGCTTAAAACAAACAGAAAAGTCCTGGACCATTATTCAAAATTCGCAATATTAATCGAGTTATTAACTGTTAAAGATCAAAGGAAAGGGCGTCCGCCAAAATAGCAGCGGGGGGAGCGCTGGTGCCTCTGCGAGCTGTAGGACGGCCCAGTTTACCTACAAACAAACGCGGGACGCGGTAAGGGGAAGGCTGAGACACCGCTGCAAGGCCGGCTTCTTTTTCGTTATTCTTCCCCTTACCGCACCCCGCATTTGTTTGTAGGCAAACTGGGCCGTCCTACAGCTCGCAGAGGCTCTAGCGCTCCTCCCGCTGCCGTTTTGGCGGACGCCCTTTCCTTTGATCTTTAACAGTTAATAACTCGATTAATATTGCGAATTTTGAATAATGGTCCAGGACTTTTGTGTTTGTTTTAAGCCGCTCTATAAGCATGTTTGCTAGTGCCAACTTATAACGGACCACCCTGTATACATATACCTATCTACATTTACAAATTTATTAGTATTCCTATATACATTTATACATTGTCTTACATATTGTCGCTTCCCTCGAATTAACAAATTCTGTGCAATCAAACCACCGTACTTAAAGTTACCTACTTCATCGAGTAACCAATATTTCCCTGTACAAACGCTATCACGATATTTTCATATTCATAACGATTAACATATCGCCCGTTACCATTTATTTCCTCTCGCAGAATCCTACCGGCATAATTTCAATGATCTTAGAACGTCACAAGTCATAGGATAATTTCGCAGAATCCGTAGCAGCCTGGAAAATACGATTATTAGTTCCTGCTTCTCGACGATTGGCGGAAGAGGAAAAAAAGAATTTGATTTTATAAATATGCCATGCTCGACTAGCGCGTGCCGACAACACGTTGCTCTCATCGTCCTGGCGCGTCCTCGCAGTTGTACGCTTCTCGTCGTGTTCGCGTCCTATCGCGCGTGCGCTCGAGCGTATCTTTTTAGATAAGTTTACATATTTCCCTCTCGCGGTTGCGGGCCGATAATCCGATAGCAGGGCTTGTCGAGGCACGAGCGCGTATTTCACCGGCAGGCTCCTCGAAGGCGCGGACGGTTCCGCGAGGACGATTCGAAGATGGGAATTCTATTTTCGGATTCCGCGAGAAACGTTAGGCCCCAGGGCGATGAGGAAGCTCGAGCCGACGGAAGTTGACGAGGAATGCGCGGTATCCTTGGTAGTATTGGTACAGAGAATGTTTCAAGTATAGATACATAACAAAACTTCGAAGGTTTTCTGTCAAGTGTACTTTTCAACGTATTCTTTATGGTCAAGCAGGAAGTTACTGTGAAAATTGGAATTTTGGAAAAGTTTCTTTTTTTATGATTCGAGGTTGGGGGAAGTTGGATGTTTCTCGTGCATTATTACGAATTTGAGGTTCTTCTAAAATGCAGAAATGCTGTTTATTTTTTTACGATAAAGTACCTCGTTAATTAATAGATAAGTGCGCAAGATGATTATTTTGCACGGGACAATTATTCCTTAAACGTAACTTTTGGACATTTCACATTTTTTGCAGCTGTGGAATAGTCAGAGCACTTTCGGTAAAGATCAAGATTAATAGAAATTAAATAATCAACTTCGTCCCGAGTAAATTACATTTTCCTACGCTTCTACTATAAACAATCGCTTCACATTCTAAATTTTCGAAACACACGACAATTTTGCTGTCTATCGAGCAAATCAAGTCCGAGCCAATCGTTAACTTACCCCCAATAATTAAACCAATCCGAACTTCCCCGACTAGACAACAGTTTCGCGATCCAAACTCCAACTTATTATCCTGCCACGCCAAATTCCTTCTCCTTGGCACGAGACCCACGAACGCACCTCGCGAACAATTCCAAAACAAGAAACAGAAATTCTCACTCACGCACTCGCATGTACCAGAACCCATTAAAATTCATAAGACACCGGACTCCCGGAAGAGTCTTCTCCACCTAATACAGTTATCTCGTGCTCTCGGTGCCACCCCATTTTTCAGCCTTCGCCACGGTCTGCCCCTCCGGTAGGATTAATACCAGCGACGAAAGACCCTTAGACTTGGGTATCGATCATCTTTCTCGCATCACACACACACGCGCGCGCACACACACATCCTGGACATAGTAAAACCTTAGCTCGCTCGAAGCGTTACAGGAAGCTCCTTCAAATGGTATGGGATTAAGACCAATAACCTTGCGCGAAAGGTAACATCCTGCTTGTGTCATTTGAGAGTCCCTCTTAGCCGGAAGGAAGAGCAGGAGAGAAGAAGTAGAGTTGGAGCCGAGGGCGCGCGGAAGGTTGGACGACGACGACGATGATGATGATGATTCGCGGTTGCCATCTCTTATCTGGGCGCGCATCTCGAGGCGAGATAATTGTACCGTCGAGGCTGCTGCTTCTCGGTGAGGATAAGGGGTCCGTGTGGCACCAGGCCGAGAAAGGACGGTACGATTCCTCGCAGGCCCGGATACACTCGAATAATTGCGGCTCCTCGAGCGGCACGTGACTCACGTGGAAATTGGTGCTCTCGCGTGCTCGCGGGATCGTAGGGGAGGGAGTTCGATTCGACGCAGGTCGCTCGGGATAACTTTATATTCGAGTTTACCGCTGGAAAGCAAAATGAGGGGGGATGCAGGGTGAGAGAGAGAGAGAGAGAGAGAGAGAAAGAGTATTTATTATGGTGTAGGGCTAAGCATCCCCCGAGGATGTTAATAAACCAGTGAAACGTATGTAGAACGGAAATGGGATGAGTAACAATACACTGAAAAAATTATATTCTTAAAATACAAACTTAATAATTCATCTTAATAGATATTCTTAATGGATAAGAATATTTTCTTATCGATATGACGCTTTTTAGAATATATTCTTAATAATCCATCTGAATGTCGCCACACAATGCGTGTCAGTATTCGGTTAAGTTAGGTTACACATCGCGTGCGGCACATGTCGATGCCTGTATCTTGTTCCTCTTGCAATTCTGCGTAATTTTTAGTACTATATTACTTTGTGTGCTGTGTTGTGCAAAAAGTATGGATAAGGAAATGACGAAGTGGCTAGAAGAAGAGGATTTCGGCGATTTAATGGAGATATTTACAAGTGATAGAAATACATGTATATATGAATTGTAACCTTCTCTCGTGACTACATTTCTCAACCAATTCTGATTTCAAGATATGGATAATGTAATTTTCCACAATATAAAGAGTGAAGCATTTCATTAAGACTTTCGTTTCCAATAGTTATATACGAACTATATCCATACAAACTTTTTACCAGGCTATGTTAAGAATATTTGATTAGAGGAATCTGTTTAGAACATTCTACTCTTAAATTAAGAGGATCCTCTTGTTACTTATTTCAGTAAGAAATATTGTAAAATTAAGCGGTAAATACTTAAGGCGAGAATACAATTTTTTCAGTGTAGAAAACAATTAATCGACGTCTAATTATCGGTGTGCCGAATATCCACATCCTCGTACCCACCATAAACCGCGATACACAAAAAAAATAAAACGAAAAGACGCACAGAGAGAAAGACAAACTTCGCTCGAGCGAATTTATTCGGACGCGCGAGATGCAAATTGGCCATTGATTCACCGGGAGGGATTCGTGTGAGGATCGAATTTGAATTGCGCGCCACCGGGGGACAAGGAAAGTGGCGTGGTCGAAGCGAGGTTGAGAAATCGCGGGAAGGAATGGTAATGAGGAGGGCAGAGCGATCGCGTCGTGGATCGTTATCTTGAATAAATGTTATATACAGTTGGGCATTGTTATTAAGTTATTACCGAGGCTACCGGTGTACGCGGGACGTGATCACGGGTTATTATATTCCGACGGTCGCAAATTATTCCACGACCGGTCTGCTCCTCTGCGCTGTACTCCTTTTTCGCGTTAGAATTTTACGTCGGTCACGGCAGGACGAGCAAACTGATCATTGGACGAAGCAAGCGCACGAAACTGAAAAGTATTTACTACCAATCTTGCGAAACAAGGCTGTTTAATGAGTCAATGATCGTGAATCTGAATTTCGAGGTACGCATTTGTTTGCGGAAAGTTTCTGTTGCAATTGCGATATTTTTCTGGGCCGTATTCTGAGTTTGCAGTTTCTAGTAAAGTATGGAAGTCTGACAATGAGTTGTAATATCGTAGGATGGTTAAGAGTAAAATTACTGCATATGTATGTATAAATGACACAATACCTTGACCTAAATTCTGCAAATTAAATTAAATTTAAACTTTTATATGTTCAACGGTGTAATCGGTGCATTAGCCGTGCTGCTTGGGAATAATTAATATTTAATTATTGTTGTACGTTTAATGGACACACATTAAAGCGTAATTTCAAGAATTACACAGTAATTAATCGATCTTATTGGGAAACGGTCATATTATAATCGTGCTAAAGCAAATTCAAATGAAAATTGTAAACCACAAATACAGGTTGTAAATATCAATATTAATAACCATTTTCCTCGAAATTTTACAATTTTACATAGAACCGTGTAACAGCAAAGTTAATTGTTATAAATTATTTAAATGACAATTTCAGCGGACTATCAAATAGCAGCATATTGTGTATGAATTAGTTCCTAAAAGATTAACGAGGGCAATACATTGATTTCCATCGTAAATAATTATATTTTGCACATGGAGCAACACGATTGGTCGCCTCGTAATCTCAAATTACTAATTAAAAGCAAACACTAATCTCGCTGGAAGAAATGTAACAGTAATTCAGCACTGAAAAAAATCTATTCTCATCTTAAGAATTTACCACTTAATTTTAGAATATTTCTTACTAAAATAAACAACAAGGGGATCTTCTTAATTTAAGAGTAGAATGCTCTAATCAAATATCCTTAACAAGATATTTTTAACATACCCTGGTAAAAAATTTATACGGATATATTTCGTATATATACTGAAAAAATTGTATTCTTAAAATACAAACTTAATAATTCATCTTAATAGATATACTTAATAGATAAGAATATTTTCTTATCGATATGACGCTTTTTGGCATATATTCTTAATAATCCATTTGAATGTCGCGACACAATGCGTGTCAGTATTCGGTTAAGTTAGGTTACACATCGCGTGCGGCACATGTCGATGTCTGTATCTTGCTCCTCTTGCAATTCTGCGTAACTTTGAGTACTATATTCTTGTGTGTGCTGTGTCGTGCAAAAAGTATGGATAAGGAAATGTCGAAGTGGCTAAAAGAAGAGGATTTGGGCGATTTAACGGAGATATTTACAAGTAAGTAATGGAAATACGTACGAATTGTACCTTTTTCAACCATTCCGATTTTAAGATATGGATAATGTAATTTTTGGACAATATAAAGAGTGAAGCATTTCATTAAGAGTTTCGTTTCCAATAATTATATATGAAATATATCCATACACATTTTTCACCAGGCTATGTTAAGAACATCTGATAAGAGTATCTGTTAAGAATATTTTGATTAAAGGAATCTGTTTAGAACATTCTACTCTTAAATTAAGAAGATCCTCTTGTTGCTCATTTTAGTAGGAAATATTCTAAATTTAAGTGGTAAATTCTTAAGATAAGAATACAATTTCTTCAGTGTAATTATTGGAAACGAAACTCTTAATGAGATGCTTCACTCTTCATATTGTCGAAAATTGCATGATTCATATCTTGAAGTCGGAATTGGTTGACAAATGTAGTCACGAGAGAAAGTTACAATTCATATATATTTCTATTATTTACTTGTAAATATCTCCGTTAAATCGCCCAAATCATCTTCTTCTAACCATATCGTCACTTCCTTATCCATACTCTTTGCACAACACAGCACAGGAAATAATACAGTCGGCAAAATTACACAGAATTGGAAGAGGAACAAGATACAGATACCGACATGTGCTGCACGCATCTACCGACAGGCATTGTGTCCCGACATGCAGATGGATTATTACGAATATATTCTTAATTTAAGAAGCTATTCTTAAATAAAGAATATATTCCAAAAAACCGCCATATTGATAAGAATGTATTCTTATTTATTAAGAATATCTATTGCGATGAATTATTAAGTACACAGTTTAAGAATACAACTTTTTCGGTGAGCGATATGCGAACTACTTCTTTTTTATTTCGTATAATTTTAGATATTTCTCCCTGAGAAAGTGCAAAAGAAAACTGAATTTTAAGAAATGCTTAATATTCTTATCAAAACAATGTTTCATTTCATCCATATTTTACTCAGTGTTCGCGGTTACAGATGCATTCTCAAGAGCAATATTAGAATATTAAAATTGCGCCTTTAGTGCAACTGCCTTTTAGTGTGTTATATTAGAGAAATGTTTAAACCACAGTCAGCAAAAGTGTACACGTGCTTGTCTAAATAAATACGAGCCAAAAATCGTGCTTCTATATTTATCGAAAGTATCAACGACTCTCGAAACGAGACGCAGGCTCAGAAATTGGCCAAGAAACGAGTCACAAAACCGCTTCTGATTGAGTCATCGCAGAAGTGCAGACGGGTCGACGCCATTGAGAAGAAAATTCGTGTGAACGAGCGTGTCGAGCTCATTGAACTTTTCGTCGCGAGCGGTTGGAAGCGCGCCAAAGCGACGATGCCGCGAAATTTCGAGTGCTCTCGTGCGTGCCACCGTCACGCGCGACGGCACGCTCGGATCGCGATACTCGCGCCGCGGAAATTGCTCGGTTTAAATTCCAGATTTAACGCCCGATTTGTATTACCGAACGCGGAATAGAAATTAGCATTTTACCGTGCGCCAGGAGATGAGAGCCGTGAGATATGGTCAAGCGGTTTCGCCAAAGGTGTATTACTCGCTCGGTGAGCCCATAGTCGTTGGAAATATTGTCTGTACTATATTCACGTTTAACACCAAAGTATTTTATATGAATTATATAATATTATTCGCCGTATTTCTACCAAAGGTGTGAAAAAACACCTTCTCAAATTGTATTTTCCCATTTATTTTCCAAGTTGAATCATTTTTCCTCAATCACTTCTTTCACTATTGGTATATTAGTTGTTACATTAATTTGGCGGTGTCATTTTTCTGGAGCTCCTCCTGGATCCAAAAATACACCTCTTGGTCGAAATAGGTATACACAAAATCTCGATAGAAATAATGTTAAATGAATTTGTTTCAGGACAACGCGTAGAAAATAATTTACACAATTTTATCAATTTTGTGCAAAAGGCGCTTGGCAATGGTAAATTTCAATTGACCTTCGAAGATGCGAAAGTTGGGAGGTATTTATAGTCGTTTCTTATCTTGAGACATCATCTGAAGTATTAGCTTACGTGACCATTTAGATGGCCTACCCAAATAGTTTCATGGGCCACTATGTGGGCCACTTTGATGACGTGTAACGTTATAGCGGGCCGCACTTTAGGTAAACATGCTTTTAACAAATGTTAATGTCAATTCACAGTGGTACAATTGATTTTTGTGCAAAAGTTGATCCTGATTGGTTCAGCCGTTTTTCCGAAGTTGAGGACACACACACACACACGAACGGTTTTGGCAATAGCCAGCGCATAAGTCACTCCCTTTTTTACGGTCGTGCCCAAAAAATGTAATACAAATACAAAATGAATAAAACTTTATTGTTATACTATAATTCAATATAATTAAATATCCAGGCTTAATCAATGAGATATCAACATACGCTATTGCACTAAAGATAAAAAAGTATAGCATGCTATTTAAAAAAGTAGAGGTGACTCTGAAATCTCTGAAGCGCCTCCACTTTTGGAAAAAATATTAGTGACATGTTATGGCTCCCTTGATATAGTAAAACTTTTGCAATTATAATTTTTTCATATCTCTAAAAATAGTGGAGATATTCGAGGTGAACAGAGTTACTGACTCACCCTATATAGTAAGAAAAACTGTTCTCGAAAATGCAAACTTTCAGGACGCACACCTTTTTTCTACTCTGGAAGAAATCTTGGTAAAAATCTGATAATAACGAGAAAATAAGATTGCAATGTGCAAAGCCATAAATTTGCAACGAAACTTTAATAAACTCTTGTAAACTTTTCGGTTTATTTTTATAATCTTCGATAAGTAAGAATTTAAATGATACGCAATATGTTGGCGTACAATGTAAATGTTTTTATATTAACAGAACATGATATCTTATTTTGTTTCAAACCTCCAGTTTTAAGAACACGCAAAACAGCGCCTTCTAACACCGTAGAGCGAATGTCTAGACTGGTGTTACGCGTCGCAAAGCCGTCTTCACTCTCGAAAGGCTCGTAGATTACGTAAGAAAGTTCCGTTGGCTCAAGGATCGAAGCGATGGAAACGTAAACCTAGAATACGCCGTTGCCTGCCTATAAAATATTGAAAAAATTTGCAGCTCGTTTTGAAGTACGCGCAGGTTCACATGAATCGAGCGGTGCACTCGCCGATTACGCATAAGCCTGGCTCGGATAATTTCTTTTTATTGGAAAAGTGTTGCAAAAGTGCGTGGAATGTTTAATGCGTTTCGAAGGTGTCTTTCAAAGATTCAAAGTGAAGTAATAAGTGGTAAGTAATTTCTAGTATCGTATGACCCCAACGTCGATGCAAAGGATTCAAATATTTTTACATACTATTTTAATCTCATCTCGGATAATAATAACCATTATCTGAACAAACCATTGTGTTCGTTAATTACGTGCACATTGCGCGCGTAACAGTGTAGTGAACGTTGGTTGTTCACGGCACGTTTCAAAAATCCAAAAGAACCTACCAACCACCAAGCAATATCCCTAAACACAAGAACTAAATCTTCACATTACCACTCAAAATTCGACTTCACTAAAATCAACTACTACCTTCACTAGTTACCTATAGGTAAATTTCGCCGATAAAAGTGCGAAGAGCATTTGATACATTTCAAAGCTCAGGACACGCTTTGAAGGTCCAAGAGATTCTAGCAACATCGAATAACACTCCCAAACCCAACCACTAAATCTCCATATTACCACCAAAAATTCGACTTCGCCAATTACCCACAAGTTTCACAGATAAAAGTGTGAAGAAAGTTCGATGCATTTGAAAGCCTGCGAGACGTTTCAAAGGAACAGGGTCTCTGATAGGAAGGCCAAGAGGGAGGGAGGTGGAGGGCTTCGTAAACGAATGTACAGTTACACGAATCATCGGTGCCCGTTCGGCCGAATGCCTTTGCTCCGAACGAGTGGCGAGTACCGTGGAGGAAAGAAGAAGGGAGAAGGAGGAAAGAGAAGCGAGCACGTGGAGACGCGGAAAGAGATACACACGATGGTACGGAAAGGAGGCCACAGGCGACCCGACCGTCACCGTTACATCGGCGCCCACGGCGAAGCACCTCGGCGGCTCACCTCGATTTACGACGGGTTTCTCGTAACTTCGTGCACGCACACACATGCGCACTACAGAGAGAGAGAGAGAGAGAGAGAGAGAGAGAGAGAGAGATGCACATAGTGGAATCACCGCGCGAACTTACCACCGCGTGTGTCGCGGTTTCGAGCGCTAAGCTTGACCCCTGTGCACCCACCTGTTCTCCGTTTACGCAGCTGTGGCACTTCGCGCGCAACAGGTACTAAGCGCCGAGTCGGCGAATAAATTGGAATCGCTTTGATACCATGCGATCCTAGCCGCTTCCACGATGGACACCTTCTTCGAAATCAAGCGACGCGTGCCCTTATGAGACTTCGCCGAAACGGGAAGTTCGTGAGGTTCAATGCGTTTTGAATAGAGAAAGAGTGGAGGGGGAGATTTGTTTCGCGCGCTTGAAGATGCGAAGGACTTGTGAGCGGTGAAGAAATTATGTAAGGGAGAAGAGATTTTAAAGGAGATAGTGATGAATGTAGATAGGGTGAAGACGGAATGGAAGGAAGATTTTAGAGAATGCTGAGAGCTTAAAAGGAAGTACAACTGAAAACGATGGTAATTAACGAGGAAGTAATAATATGTAAGACTAAAAAAATCATCCTTATACGGTAATAAAAGGTTCAGATAATAAAATAGCAAACCAGAGAACAGAAGGGAGAACCGGAGGAAAATTTAAATAAGAAGACAAGGGGCTTAGAAGATTAAAAATGTCATTGAGAGGGATAACGATGTACAGTGGCTCAACTCATTACGAATTCTCAAAGCATCTCGTTTAAAAATTGAAGGTATTGCGGTGCAGATCGAGGAACTTTACCACGTGCGACAACTCAGCAATGAATTTTAATGTACACGTGCCGGTTTGTTAACCTTTAACTACCCGCACCCTGAAGTATAACTTAAGTACACGCATGGTGCATTCTATACCTAACCTAACCTAAATAAATACAAAAAAAATAATTATGACCAGTGGCTATGTATTTATGCATTTTTCAGCGCTACTATTAAACCAAAACTATCTCTCATAATACCCTATACCCTTTATGTTGGGTTGTCCCATAAGTTTCTTCCTCGCAGTCTATTGATTTCGCATCAAAAACAAGGAAGAAACTTATGGGACAACCTAATACTTTCTTTTCTTGTTGTTGTCCGCTTTAATTTTGGTTACTTTAAAATTTAATACAGATTTATAAGGTCTGATATGTAGTCAGATGCAGCTTTAGAATGTAAAAGAGGTTGTTTTCCTTTTCGTTGGGCGCCACATTGGATTTCTGTTCTGAGGTACAATAAATTATGATTATCCATCTGTCCATCACCGATCAAACACAAAGTAACTCAACAAATATACAATATACGAGGGTGAGTCAATAAATAAGTTTCAAACATCTGTTTCCCTTATACCATTCGTAAATTATGCCCATCTTCACGCAGCAAGAGTAACGCAGGAGCTGTTACGAACATTTCGTTGGGATCGCTTGGAACATCCTTCGTACAGTCTCGACTTAGCCTCCAGTGATTTTCATCTGTTCAGGCCCCTAAAAAATCATTCAGGTGGCCTTCACTTTGAAATTGACGATGCGTAATCCAAGCGGTTACTCGGTGGCTGCGACAGCAGCCTGAATACTTTTTTGTTGGCGGCTTTCAAGTACTTGTAAAGAGATGGGATAAGTGTCTGAATGTACAGGGTGATTATGTAGAAAACAAAATAAATTTCAGGAAGTTACTTTGATTATTATTGCCTCTATCCCATTTTGCGACTTATTTATTTATTCTTCCTCGCAATAGTTCAAAAACACCCTATAAGAAAAAGTGCACACAAATAATAAAGTGCACATTGATCAAACCCTAATAAACCAATCGAGAAAAAGGTAGAAGACCATGACTCTCAGAAATTCTGACCTGAAATCTTCTGGAATTCAGTACTTTTCAAGCAAATTAGACTTAAGTAACTGTCAATGATCGCTACACTGAAAAAATTGTATTCTCATCTTAAGAATTTACCACTTAATTTTAGAATACTTCTTACTAAAATAAGCAACAAGAGGATCTTCTTAATTTAAGAGTAGAATGCTCTAAATAGATTCCTCTGATCAAATATCATTAACAGATATTCTTATCAAATACTCTTAACATACCCTGGTAAAAAATAATTATTGGAAACGAAACTCTTAATGAGATGCTTCACTCTTCGTATTGTTGAAAATTACACGATCCATATGTTGAAACAGGGATTGGTTGAGAAATATAGTCACGAGAGAAGGTTACAATTCATATACATATATTTCTATTACTTGTAAATATCTCAGTTAAATCGCCGCATCTTCTTCTTCTAGCCACTTCGTCACTACTTTTTGCACAATACAGTACGCAAAAATAATGCACCACATTATTGGTATATAATAGTAAACAATAGTAAACTAACCTAACCAACTAGCGACACGTATTGTGTCGCGACATACAGATGGATTATTAAGAATATATTCCAAAAAACCGTCATATTGATAAGAAAATATTCTTATTTATTAAGAATATCTGTTAAATGAATTATTAAGTTCACATTTTAAGAATACAATTTTTTCGGTGTACATTTTCAAGATTACTATTATACACAAATGCACGAAAATAAAGTGCACATCAATCAAAACCTAATACTTCTAACCAATCGACAGAAGGATAGAAAGCCACGATTCCCAAAAATTCTGATCTAGAATCATCCTATATTCAGTACTCTCCAACTGAATTACACGCGAGCACCTCAACAGAATCTTCCGATTAAAGGCCTCACCCAAATCTCTCCTCACGATCCTCTGCGAATCGTTCTGAAAACGTTAACGAGAGAATCGCTCCATCATCGTCAGGGCTACCGCGCTGCTGACAGGACGCCGATAATTCGACGAAGGTGGAGTGCAGATGGACACTTCTTGCACGAACAGGAAGCGTGAGTGGAAAAGAGCGAAGAGGCGAATGGGAGGAGGCTTGGAAGTGCGCTTAACTTTCTCGTGCCCTACGGTCGTACACTCCTCCGGTTTTGCTCACTCGTTTGCTTTCTAGAGTTCTACACGCTTCCTCTTCCAGGAAGCGCGAGGTCTCGTGAGGGGCCACGAGTCTCGTAGAACACCAGCAAGAGGACAAGGAGGAGGACTTCTCGAGTGTTTCCGCGATTATACGTTTAACTCGTGCCTTTTACCTTCTTTTCCACCTTCGACCACCCCACCCTCATGCTCGGATTAAGCATTCAGCAAAATGTGCGGTCGCAGTAGCGGAACAAGGAGAGCATATAAAGAGTGCAAAAGTAGCAAGGATATTTATTTATCAATGATATTTTAGTTTTTCTGTTGATATGTTATTTTGTGTGTGTGTGTGTGTGTTTTTCTAGGAAAATTTTATTACCTGCAAATGTATTTTACTATAATTTTCTATTATCTTTCCAGATCTGCATGCCAAGTTAACTATCGCTGATTTAAAAAAAGTCTCGCGATTCTAAATCAGAGGATTCGATCATTGTATAATGAACTTCTTAGGACCAACTGTAAATATAATCAAACAAAAAGTACGGTAAAGATTTAAATGATCTTTGTCACTGATTCAAATTATTTAAACCAAAAGGATAGTCAGTTCTCCGAAAAAAGATGCGAACAATTTGGAATAACAAAATCTCTATTCAGAAGTGAAGACACTAATGTTCCCGTGAATGTTAATAAATCTATTTATGTAACGATATCTTCGATTTTTTTAATTTTCTATTCTTTCACTTAATTAGAATTTGAAAGTTTCCACAAGGCTTCCGTACAGCTTACAAACTTGCATAACAAAAGGTTCCATTGAAGAGAACAAACAACAGAAACGGGCTTCTAATATATACACTTTTTCCCACATGCCTGACGTGAATGATTTCCATTTCATTCGACTACTTTTTTTTTCTTTCCCTCGAGCTTTTAATGCGGCCCTGCACTCTTCATTTTTCTTCTCGACCACCGCCTCATTCACCGTTTCTGCTCCTGGGGATACCTTTATTTCATTAGATCGGAGCGCGGTGGAGCAATTAACGTCACGTAGACAACAATCTCTGTTATTAGCCCCGCTGCTCGTTCCATGTGTTCTGAGTTTACTGCCACGCTCGGACACTTCGATGGAAGCTGGTGGCGTGCCGATGCCGGTAGGAACGGAATCCGGGAGAACTCGCGAGGCTAACTCGTTTAATAACTCGCTTCGAATCGGGCCAAGTCTGAGTGAGATTGAGAGAGAGAGAGAGAGAGAGAGAGAGAGAGAGAGAAGAAAGTGATTCGACAACGTAGCAGAAGACGGATTGGGAAAGAAGTTTCCGGAAGTTCTTCGCTGGAGGAAGTTGGAGGCAGGTAAAAGGCTCGAGGAAGTTTGCGACATCCATCGGAAGTCCAGTAATTTCCATGGGCCTGTCGAATCGTGGTGAGACATATAGATAGTGAAAATTGGAAACAATGAATAATTAATGGAAATAATAATTGTTTGCGTTTAGGTGTACTTTGTTTACATTGGATCTTATGATTACTTATACGTAAATAAAATAAACAATGTTAATGCTTAAAAACTTTTCTTAAACGGAAATTTTACTTCGAGGTTAAGTGGGTTAAAACCTGTCCGACCCTCTGCTTAGTTTTTATGCATGGTGAGATATTTCTTTTTCCTTTCCAAATCGTGTCAAAGAATTAAGTACATGATTTATTTTCCTAACAGTAGTATAGAGAGTTGTAATCACCCTGAATTGGATTTATTAAACAATTATTACGCCAAATGAATTCCGTTAAATCAAATAACACATACTGTTTGTATCTAAAGAATGATTAAAAACACTTTTCGTAAAATTCTATCCAAAGTCGCTCATCCTATACAAATTTATCCGTACAAACGACCTGTAACCGTACTAAAATAAATTCTACAACCTACATCACAAAAATGAATAGTGCAACCTGCATCTTCAGAAAAAGAGTAATCTGCACAAACAATTAAACCCATACGTTTCCATTGCAACCCAAACAACAATCACGGGATTTTAGGAAATAAAATTTCTTGCACAGAAATTTTCACATAAAAGCAGGAAAAAAGATTGTCGCAATAAAAACTTCCACTTGATGAACCTGTACTGGTATGTGTAAATTCGCCAATACAAGCGAATACATTTATAAGATTTGTCGATGGCATTACCAATTGCTTTGCGTAAATAAGACTAAATATGAACCTACGCGTACATAGCTATTGTAATATTCCGAGGTGGGTGAAAAAGTGTCCCAACATGCATAGTCGCGCATCAAAAAAGTGGGACACTTTTAATACCATCGTGCGCCAAAGAGTTAAACCGCATCCAATCGACTTCACCCACCAACCCAGGACCCAGAATCCAAGCAGCAGCAGCAGCAGCAGCACTTTTCTGCAAAATCGTTTCACAACAGTACCCCAGGCGGTGGTACCGCGGTGAATTGAAAGTGCGCTCTTCCAATGGGCAAAGGAGGATCTCGCAAGGCGTAACAATACGCGGAGGTCAGCGTTGCATTGAACCTCGCAGGCACTCGCCCACGCACCGCAGGGGTGCGTTACCAGGAAGTTCGTTGGTCTGTCAACAGGAAAAACGTGACGATGTTTCAAGCGTATGGACTTATCGTTCGCGCGTTCGCAAGGCCCGTGAAAAAGAAACGAAGAAGGAATGGTGGGCCCTCTTCTTCGGTTCGGAACGGTGCCCATTCATTTGGGCTCGGCTGGACCGTGCCGAACGGGAGAAGGCGGAATCGTCGAAGCTGCAAACGGTACTTCGAGTGCACGCGACGAGGCCTGACCTCCATCGCGAAACACGTGTACGCATATTTCAAGCCCGCCTTGACCGCGCATCTTTTTCTTAGCCTCCTTCTTTTTCTCTCAACCCTGCTGGGCCCACGTCATATCTCAGCTTTACGAGCCGCTCGGCAGGTCGTGCGTGGGTTCAGAATTTATTCTTCGCCTTTTTCTCCCACAGAGGCCCGTGCTATTGTTGCTCGGTGGGCCAGGATACCAGTAGGCAGTAACCACTGTCGATATTCCACGAGAACGAATTCTCACGAGATTTTTCGAGCCAGATTTGGCCGAGGACTTTTTGATTGTAAAGGTGACGCGGGACCTTTTCGATTCTTTACGATTTTTCGGAGTTCGAAATTTAACGCGCGTGGGCGTGACCGGTGATTCAGTTTTAGGTGTAGAATTAGATGTTTGATTTTAGCTGTACGGCTTTCTAGCCTTTTGTAGTGATGATTTATTTACAGGATGGAGGTCAAATTACATTTCGTAGAAGGATAGACAAGTTTTCGTAAGTGACTACGGTTTCTACAATTGAGAACTCTTTTTCCTTCGTGTAGTCTATGTCGTCAGTTGTAAACATGTAAAACTGATATTAATTTGTTTGAAAATCCGCTGACATTTTAATTATACGAAGTATAATCACGAACGTGAATAATTCGAATTACTTGGGAACTTTCGCTGAAATCAGCTTCGAAATAAATTACAGTTCTGACAAGATCAGCTTTGAAATAGCAAACGGTTAATCGGTACCGTTAATATGTGCCTCTCTCAGTCTCTTTTCCTCGCGAATTATCCGCTCCGTATAGCTAGAAAGTGTTTCGACCGTTTTCCGTCTTACAAACGAGTCGCCTCTTCAAAATCTCTAATCGAATGTCAGGCACCCCGTGTCGAAGAACCCGTAATCTAATCCACGCGTGCTAGGACGTTAACGCGCGCGAACGACTCATTGCGAACGTTAATTAAAGTCCTTGACTAATTGTCGGTGCCGTTCGTGTGGGTTGTTAATCACCGCTCATAAATTTGCGAATTGAAATACGACCGCGCCTCTAGCGACTTCCGTACCTTGGTCACTAAAGGTACGCAGTACTTATGTACAATGGCCCTAGTAAATACGTTGGAAAAATCAGTTTTTACCACTTTTCAATGTAAAGATAATATTATTCATAAGACGGGTCTGGATGTAAGTAACGAGAAGGTGAAGAATCTATTTCGGATTTCGTGTAAACGAGCGACCCAAGTTTTGTTTTCGAAGTAACAGATCTAGATTAGGAAACAAAGAGAAACCTACTTCCATAGAGTCGGCCGAAAGTCGTAAGTTGCTATTTGATTTTTATTCTTATTGTTAGAATTCCCGTAATAGGGGAATCTGAGGGCTTGATAAATATTTAATGTCTTCAATTGTTGCTCGTAAATTTACAAATTGTGTGCTGTTCACTAAAGGTATGCAGTACTCACGGTGACCCTGGTAAGTAAATTGACGCTATCACAAAATAAATTTTTCTGCCTCAAAGTAAAAATTGTATTATGCATAAGCCAAGTTTCGATGTAAGCAACGAGAATATGCGAAATCTATTTTGGGTTTCGAGCAAACGAGCGACCCAAATTTTGTTTACGAAATAACAGATCAATAAGCAAATTTTAGTTTGGGAAACAAAGAGAAACCTACTCCTACGGAATCGACCGAAAGTCGTAAATTGCTATTTGGTTTTTGTTTTTAGACTTCCTGTGATAATGCAATCTGAGACCTTGATAAATCTTCAATGTCTCAACTGTTGCTACAGAGTGCTTTTTTCCACTAAAGTTTGTTTACGGAAGTACAAGCGGGCCAAGAAAACATTTCGATCTTTCCACCGAAACTTTCAGTCGTCGAGCTGGGGTGAGAAAAACTGTCACCGGCGACTCGAAGTCTCGATCGAAACGTATCTGATTTAGAAAACTCGATTTGCTTATCCGTCCAAATCAATACACTCCTTATTTTATCTGTTTCGAAAAAGTTTATGTTTACAAAAGTAGGTTTCGTAATATGTTATGCGCACATACAATAGGTATAACTCACGCGCGCGTCAGTTTGAAAGGATAGATTACGCAATTAACTATAATAATTAGAGAGATAGAAATTAACGAAATATTTATGTATGTCAATTTCTTTACAAATATCAGAGTTTTGTTTTCACACTTATAAATTGTCCCATATTCTTTGCAATGGAATCAAGAGTACCAAGACGTACACGTTTCACAAATATCAAATATTTAAATTCTTAATCCGAATATTATCGTGAAATTATCAGTTTACAAAAATAGAATTCATTTAAAATTGTGCTAGAAAATAACCATCTCTTAAGATCCTGGCAAAGTTACTTGTACTGCTCTAGCAATGCATATTACATACGGCTCGTCGTGTTTATACATTGGCATATCTAATTTTACAAAATTACGCATTTAACTAAAAGTGTAAAAGTACAAGGCGGGTGTCTTGTTCCTCACGTTCGTCGCCTTCCTCGTGGACACCGCGCAGCATCGATTCGTCGTTTTCGTTTGCAGAATTTGCATAACGTACCGTCCTCGCCTTACCATCTTAAGCACTTCCTGGTGGCTGCTTCTTTGCTTCTTGGTGTCACACCCGTCTCGAGACTCATTACAAACAAATTTAGCATTTACACGACAATTGACGACTGACGACAGGCGAGACGTTTGTCCCGTTACGTGCATGAGTTTGTATTTTGAGACATGGATACTAAATCTGCCGGAGAACTGTTTACTTTTACAGGACTACCAGACCTGCAGACTGTTTGTAGAGAATTCTGTTGGCTCCGAAAGAATTGTCAAAGAAAAAAGCCTTATTCATTTCTTATTTTAAAATTAGCAGGAAATTAGTTTTTTTTAGTTATTAAATCGGTTTATGATAAAAGATAAAGATGGAAGTTATCCTTGGATGATAGGGCGAACAGATTTGATAACATGAATATAATCAACTTATCGTCTTATCGTAGTAAAATTTAATTCAGATAAATATTGGTCATGTTTGTGGATATAAAAAGCACAACTCGTCTTAAACATTGGTAACAGGTTTATCTGCATCTTCCTGTTGCTATCAACAATTGCAATGTATCTAATCTCCAAATGTTCACTCATTATTGAATTATATTTCTCTCGTGAAAGCAAAACACTTTTCATCTTACAAGTAAATCTACGGAAGTGTCACTCTCCGATTTTTCTGAAATTTGGATATGTTAAAATACATGAAAAACTAAGCGACACGTATTTTTTTTTAGCGGCGGAATTCCCAATTTCCCAATTTCCTTTGAAGTTGAACGCATTCGAATATCAGTTGATATTAGTCTTATCTGTTTACAGCTCTAAAAATCACAAAGCAAAACCTAAACACCAGCGACAGATTAATCAGTTTGCATTTCGTTTCTCTTAAACACCACATCGCATCAACTCCTCGTATAAATTTACTTCGGTTATCCAATCACGATGCTCTTATCACCTTCATCCAAACTAAAGAGCTAATAAATAGCTTCTCTGTCCCTTTCAGCATTTCAGAAACACCTCAAGTCTACTCAACAATTACAAAACTCACGTCTTCGACATACTATGAAGCATGGAAACATAATCCAAATTATTTTATTTGTATTAATACATGCTTGAAATGCAGTTGCGTCTCATCCTAGTCTTATCACTTCTTAAACATGACGGAACAAGCTCCAATACCTGCAACTCACAAAATTCCACCCCAGAAAATCTTCAAACCTCTGCAAACTTAATAATATCTCTGCTCACCGAGCATGTTTAATCCACCGCTCACAGTCATCCACGAATCGCAGTAGGACTCGGATCTCATA
Organism: Tiphia femorata; assembly: GCA_944319695.1. Lineage (NCBI taxonomy): Eukaryota > Metazoa > Arthropoda > Insecta > Hymenoptera > Tiphiidae > Tiphia > Tiphia femorata. The sequence goes on from OX090897.1 coordinate 26,667,133, forward strand.
AAATGCAGTAATATCCAGCTCCGGATAAAAGATACAAGGGGTACACACGTGGCATTCACGAAACTTCATCTCCGCGGAGGAAATCCTTGGCGAAAGAAAATCTCTTTGAAGGAACCAAAGTTATTCCGCGAGTCTCTCCATCCCTTGAGGAATGGGAGGACCAGATGATGATGAAGAAGAAGAAGAAGAAGAAGGAGGAGGAGAACGCCTTTACAGTTAGAAGAATGCGCTCCATCCCTTCCTTTCGCCTTGCGATCTCTTAAACGCGGCGAGTTTTCCGGGCCAGCCAACCGGCAGTCTCGTTCCTCTCCTGAAAGGCGCGGCTCTTTTAACTACGTTGTGTGGGTTAGTGACCGGCGCTCTTATAGCGCTCTGGAAAGCCGTGGAGCAGGTAGCCAGGTGTAGGACACGAGGCAAGGATAAGGAGGAGAAGGCGGAGAAGAGAAATAGTTACTCGGGTGTGAAGCGAGAAGCAGAAGGGAAGGAAAAGGGAAAAGATAGAAGTGTGCGAAGCCAAGGAGCGCGTGAACTCGAAATTCTCATGGGTTTCTGCTGATAAGCGTGGGTAGTTGTGGAACATTGGTCGAACTTGTCAAACTGGATTAAATGGCTTTTTGGTAGAGCTCGTAAATTCTGAATATTCAAATATTCAGAGAATTTGAATAATTATATGTCGGGTATTTAACTCTGAATTATTCGGATTGTTCAATTACTCTTAAATATTCGGCTTCAGCTCCGTACTACATAAGAACGTACAATTGCTAATATCGATATCGAATACATATACACGTGGAAGTAGTGAAAAAAAAATTAATGAAATATAGGATTAACGCTAAATTTACGGAAATGAGTCAACTTGACTCGTTTAAATGAGAAACCGTGTTTATAAAAAATATTCCGTAAATCTAGTGTTAAGTATTCCATTCATTTCGTTACAGACGTACTATGGCATTGATCTAACTCCAAAAGTCACGAACGCCAACAAACATATAGACTTGTAGATACTCCTAATGTACAAGTAAATATAAAATCCGGAACTATAAATGAGATTCGGATATTATGTAAATAATATTCGAATTTTAAGATCCGTCTATTAAGGAATTTGGATACCCGAATATACAAATATCATAAAATCCAAACCTTAATATTATATATAAACCTATAAAACCGAATTTTTTCAGTCTTGTCGCTTTCTTTCCTCTTTCATTTTTTTGAAATTTGGGTTAGTTCACATAGTTAACATTCGGTTAAATGTGATTTAGTTTGTGGAGCTTCTGTATTATTCTCATCACTGAAGAAACTTTCGCTGATGATTCTCTCTACATTTGACTTTCAGCCTTACTTATTTCTTTATCTGACGTTTAAAAGTAACTTGCCGAGGCAAGGATAAGAAGAAGAAGGAAAAGAAGGAGAGAAATAGATACTCGGGTGTGAGAAGGAGGGGAGAAGAAAAAAGGAGAAACCAGACGCGCGTGCAGCTGAGGAACCCGTGAACTCGAAATTCTCAAAGGCTTATGCCGATAGGCGTGGACCATACGAGCCGCTCACTTGACAAATCGATTAACGCCGCTTTTCGCATTTTTCATCAATTGAAGGATCAAAGCACTCGATTGAGTCCCTACTTTGTATATTTTTAACATAATTTACGGAGTTAATCGATGTGTCCTGTGATCGGCTCTATAGCTGATTGGGTTGAGTCGCATTATCTTTTCAGTATTCTCGCTTTCCTTCTTTTTCCATTTCCTCTCCAACTTTCTATCTCATTTCTGTGCCTCTCTCGTTCACTTTTAATAGGTCGTTCATGACAGCACGATTACACTTTGTAGAAAATTGACCATGCGAATCGAAATTTGCACTGGTTCCCGCATGTAACATTATACTAAATCCGATGACACTGATTACTTTATGAAACTCCTATATTTTGCCAATCACTCAATTGCTGACGATTTTTAGGCACGACCATAAAGGGAGTGTCTTATTTTTCATTTAGCCCTTTGCGCCTAGCGTTTAAGAGGAACTTGGAGATAGCTTCCGGTTACCTTCTAGATTTGAATTCTCAGTTCACAGTTTCCCCCCTAGAGGCCTTCCTGGTTCATCAACATCCCATCTACCTTTTCGTGCAGTTCATATTAATTCTACCTACGCACTATGGGCCAGGAAACCTGATTCCATGGCCAATAGTCAAATTTTCAAAGTTTCAAATTTGTACAAAAAATAAGGCCATTGTAATCTGTCATAGTTAAAGTATTTACGTCGTAAGTTATTTGTTAATTAATGAAACCGTATTCTGTTGACAGTTGCGCAAAGTATAAAAATGTATTTTAGTTTTCATGTGTTTCTTTCATATGATATTTTATATATTTATGAATTAGTCATTAATCTGAAAGTGATTGCTTTTTCTCATTCATCCTTAGGCATATACAAGTAAATAAAATGATAATTGAATTTAAAACAATTATTTTTTCATTGTGTTCCGCAGTTCTGATGTTAACAAATAATTAGTACTTTACTAAAGTTTCTACTGCCGTTTGATTGTTCCCCGGCGTTCCCCTAGTTATCGAAAAATTACACATATCAGTGTGTTCCTTATAATGTGTACTTCAAGGTAAAAGTGCCCATTTTTGCTCCTTTTCATAAATTACGCTAAAGATCGCAAATAACGGAGTCAGCGTTCGAGTGCCAAACATCGGTCCTGACCGTGTCGCCTCACAAAATTCAACTCAATAAATTTTGTATTTCTTAGGTACCACTTCGGATCTATTATTTTATATTTTGTAATTTTAAATTCTGATTTTCTTGAATCAGAAATCAAACTTCGATACTAAACTTCAGCACAATCGAAGTACTTTTAACATTTTCGTCCGCCATATTGGATCCGCAATTGTGAACTTCGAAATTTTTACACCAGAAATGGAATCAGCGATATTGAAAATCTTAAATAAATGCGTCGCTGCTAGATATTTCCACGCATTTAACGAGATATGGACTTTTGGCCAGTTTTACTGGCCTCCTGGCCCATAATGCTACGTATACACATACTACATTCCCTGTTCTTTGGAATTACCACACATTTTTTTTACCACGATCGTAGAATTGAGCTCCTTCGGCATATTATCTCTTATGCAATTATAAATGAAAGCCTCATTAATCTTCTCCTTTATTTCTCACTCGATATTTCCCAAACTTTCTTTCATCCTCTATTTATCCTTTTCTCCTGAAAGTTCTCAGGACCTCTATCCACGCGTGCGCACGCACAATGTTATCGGGCATAATGTTAAAGTCTCGAGTGGTTCGATCCCATGCGTTTCGCGTGGGCATTAATTTCTGGCGAGCATTAAGTTCGCTCTCGCGCAGTATTCGTCGGGCCGACTCAGCTAACCAGACGAGGGAGGGTCCGGATCGCGTGATAGTATCGTCGCGCTTCCAGCTTTAATTGCAATTTCGCGGAGGCAGCTTGCCCCCAGGACCTCGAGCTCGTATTTATCGTGCGAATATATGTATACATAGACGTGCCCGAGCGTTGGCGTAGACTGTACGGTATGACGCGATAATCTAGCACATCAAGGGAAGTCGAGACGAGCAGGGAGAGATGAAAAGTTAATCCCGTAGGAAGCGAATTCTGTTTTAAAAAAAAAAATGTTTCTTTTATTCGAGAGAAATGAGGGACGGTTTGACCAAAAAAAATAAAATGAGAGGAAGGAAAAAGCTAATGTTGCAAGTATATCTGGAGTGGAGTGTGAATTCGAGAGTGGACCAGTAACGAGTGTGCGGATGTATAAACAAGAGGTCGATTGGTATGCGTGTAATTAAAGTAATTGTGAGAGTAAGAGAGACTGTTGACAAGAAGTTCGCAAATTGCAAACGACAGATGGAATGAGGAAAGGGGAGTAAATATGGCCGGAAGTTAATTTCGACTCGTTTTGCTTAACTTTAACTTTGACGATTTCTCGTTAGACTGTAGAAATTAAACTTCAGGTGAATCTACTTAACGTCCGTTTAAATGCTAATTCGGAAAAATTAAAGGAAACCTCATTTTCTGTGGAGTTTAACAATTTGACTGCCATGTCACCTAAATTTGGTGCCCCTTAGGGTAACTATATGTATACAGTGAGAGAATAAAATGGTTGGGCTTAGTATAATTTCACCATATTTTATAGGTAACCATACAAAATATACTAGAATGAACGATTTATACAAATGGTTATATTATTAACCATTACCTTTGTTCTTGTTACCATATGTATAGTAAAATGTGCTATGTGAATATAGTTAGTTCTATCACTATGTATGAAATATTCTGGTAATATTAGGTATATAAAATAGTTACTTTTCTTACCATTACAGATTTTCAACCATACTATATTTTTACTTGAAATAACCATAATTTTGGGTAAAAACAGAATATAGTTGATTATACTATGTCTGTATTGCAATTATTACCGATATTATGGTAACATTTATCATAACTATGATATTTCTAATTATTATTTTGTTACTATGTCATTATAATTAGATATATCATATACTTGTGTCTAAGTGTACGGAGTTGATTAACCTAGCATAGATCTATGTAGATTATTCATGATCAGACACTGAAAGCGTTATCCAAATTTAAGTGGCATGGCAATTAAATTGTTAATGGTGACCCGACCAAGGGACTAACCCTGCTACATTTAGTTCGTGAATTGCGCTGGAGTTAAGAAATTCCATTGTTCTTATTGGAAGCTTGTTGGAACGCTCGATAAATCCTTATGATTTTGTTTCCAATTATAGCCTCTGCCGGACCAATACAAAAATTTGCATTTAAACAAGAACCGAAGCCATACGGGCGCACAGCTGATGCGTGCAACTTTCATGTTGCACTCACGCACTATGTGATTATTGTCCATCGATCCTGGAAGCAAAATCCTAGTTGCAACCGTGCATTATTCGATCGAGTTTCAGACAAGAAACCCGTTCTCGCGAGGCACCAGATCAGATTTATCATTTATTTTATTTAGATCCTATCGATATTCGAGTTCCACGACTCACGTGCGTCCCTAAGCGTGCATCTAATCCGTGTACTCATCTCCTTCTTAGGAACGCTGAATATTAGCACTCCCTTTGTACACAAATCACAGAATCTTTCAGTCGCGTGACGTAAACTACACGTCACGTAAGCTCACTTATCACCCTTGCTCCCGGGTGAACGAACTCTTTTCCTGCTCAAATTCTTTTTTTCATGAGCTCAGAGTTCTAGAGTATTTTAATGCTAACAAATTATGGAGACTCCATCTACATTTATTTTTAGTAACGAATTCAGAGCAATAGATACATAGTTGAAAAAATGTGGAATCATAAACGAAGGAAATGCATCTATTCTGTTTAGATTTGCTGAACATATTGTTACGGGTCGACCCCCGTTATATGACAGCCATCAGTGAATTGGATAGCAACGCGTTACCAAGCACAAACATAAGAGACTAGCTCCATAAACAACCTCCATTACCAGCACGTTCTCGCTACCTCCAAACCTTTAATAAGCCCATTCCATTTTATACTCCTGAGTCCTATTTATTAATTTCCGTAACAATATATTTTTTATACAGAAACTATAGTGTAAGGGTAAAAAGCAACATTCAAATGTACACCTTGCATCTTGCTCTTGCCATAACTATATTATCGACCAAATTATTACACTTTTTAAGTATAAAACATTTTCTATGAATAAAAAATTCATGGCTACTAGTAGTGCACAAAATAGCGTTAACAAACATTTTGAACCAAGTTAACAAGAGATTGTTGGGGATATGTGTTCTCAAAAGAATCTTTCTTTGAATTTGCCATTGCATATTTTTATAAATGGTTGCAACTTTTATGCGATCCATTTCGATATTTTGCGGGTATAGTTTAGCTGATCATCAGGCAAAATGAAATAATGCGCTTTCGAGAATCTTCTTGCTCATAACTATAAAAACCTATCATAGATGAAAATTCACTTACTGTTAATGTTATTATCTTAAACAATAATCGTAATAGTAAGGTATTTATCCAATAACAATGTTGTCATAAAACAGAGCTTGACAGAGTACTCTTAAGTACTTTGCTGCGAACAAACAGATCTAATTGATACGTCACTCTACACTAGTTTATATTTTCGACATCTCAAGGCTGAAACCTAAACAATCCAAAACACATAAAAAATACAAATATCTCTTCTTTCGAATCCTGCTAAACCACATGAAAAATCGACAAGCGTCGCGACATTATAATACTCCAATCAATTCGCAATTAAGCCTAAATATGTATAACCAATGTTCACAAAAAAGCCTCTAGCATTATAATTCCGCGATTAGTTCGCAATGAAACCTAAATACATTCAAATGTTCACAAAAGCCTGCAACATAATAATTCCCAAATTAGTTCGCAATAAAAACTCCATTCCCCTTGCCACTTAAGGAGTCAGGGCTACTCGTAACGCCGAAAAAAACGCTTTTTTCGGGATTTTTGTTTTCAAACATGTTTTGTTATTCAGTGGAAAATGTTTTCCCATATGAATAATCAATATTTCTAGTAGCTACAGTAAAATTTTCATTGAAAAATAATGATAAATAAGCGAGATGCAGTCAGTCTGCGAAGGGTTAAAAAAAAAAAGGTGTTTCGCGGTGATCACCGCTGCTCATCACTGGATCATTTAAAACCAAAAAAATTAACGGGGATCATTAAATCACATTGGGCCCAGGATGGACGAAGGGTTAATGAAAATTTCGAATTTTTACAAAATGGCAAATGTTCAAAGTCAAAACTTGTTTTTCGACTAAAATTTCACTCATATTTTCAGTTATAAAAAAAAACTATTCACCGCCGATAAAAATCCTTCGTCCATCCAGGGGACAATTACACACAGAATAAGTGATACAAATTTCAAAATGATCGGTCAAGCCGTTCTGGAGTTACAGTGATCACCGACTTTAAAAACGTGCTTTCGAGAAAAACGCATTTAAAGTTTTAAGTACAATTTGCATGCAAATAAAAAAATTATTTTTGGACTGACATTGAATCATCTATTCCGGCACCATAAAGTGACCACCCTTTTGAAATGCTGTACTTTGAGAAAATGCAGAAAAAAAAGAAACACGATTTTTTGAAAATGCTGACTAGCCCTCACCCCTTAACTCACCACTCCTCCGCGTGCTCTCTCCTTTCACACGAAAGCCGAACAACGGGCGCGCACACAAATCGTTCCGTTAATTCGACTCCTACTTCGATTTCCCAATAACGCTGGACGAGTGCGCGCGATTAAAGTGTCTCCTTCCCTTACGAAAGAGCGACACATGGGCTCGAAGAACGCACAGGTGTGGCTTCGCGCGGCACTTAAGGCCTCCGGGCGTATCCACCTCGTTCCCTGCTGGCGCGGCTTATGCGCTCTCGGCCTGAGGCTCGTATTTCCGAGACCACGGTCAACCCAGTTGTGCCGGTCCGCTCGTAAGAGAGTGCCGCACGTGGACGAAAAAAAGGCGAAGAAAAAAAAATTCACATCCATATCGGATATCTCCTAGCGATATCGAATTGCCATTTTGCGCGAGTCTCCCTGGGGACTTGTTGGCGGATAGGCGACAGAAAGGTTCGGGGCTAACAATGAGGAGTAAGAAAAGAGGAAAGGAAGAGGAACGTAAGAGTAGTCGTGACCGCAATTCACGTATGAATGATTGTAAAATTCTTAATCCCTCTTAGAACTTCTCGTATGGAACTATCTATTAAGTAAACAATATTTATGTTTTGTCAAGTCCCCACGAATGCCAGGACGAAAACAACGAAGAGACTATAAAAAGCACTAAGTTTATTATAACTTACGCATTATTATTTTATCTTCTTCGAGCCACTTACCAACATACACGCCTCGCAGGATTAAGTGACATCTAATACCAAGAATACTGAAACGAATGTTAATCAGCAAAATTTCAGAAATGAATAATACTAATCGGGAATAGCGAGATTCAATGATTTCCAGAGGTGTGAAAATATCCGCCACGTCCTACCACGTGGCGTGTAGTCGTTTAAGTACAAAAAAGACGTAATTACAGAATGAATAATAACAGGGAGTCAGGATGATGAAGGATGAGAGAATGACGCGATGACTGGAAGGTCCGTCACTGGAAAGTCAAGAACTAAGACAACCCCGTTAGCCCGATGACGAGGACGTTTGCACGGACCACGAGTCTCTAACTCGAGCGGTTAGCTTCTAACCTGGACGATGACGGAATACGAGATAATGGCCACCTCTGATCCAGGAGTATCCTCTGTCGGGTGGCGACGTCGTTGTAACGAGCCCTGCTCGCCATCTTCCGCCTTGCCTTATCGTCGGATCAGTTCCCTTCAACTTAGGGTCGTGCCCGTTTTCATTCGAGACTCCGGGTGCCGCGGAGGATTACAGAAAGGTTCTGAACGAAATCTGATAAGAACGGGGCATTTTTAAGGACGAAGAAGGATTCATTTTTTCTGTGTGTGTTCAAATATTGTGGTGAGTGCATATTGTTGAGGGAGGTATCGTTAATGTGAAGACGGTCGTGAGTTTAATGAAACGACGAAGAAGCTTGTTTTTAAACTGTTAAGTTTAAGAATCTATGAAAATTGAATCGATAAAGAATTTCTTTCATGGATCGATGGTACTTCACGGTTATACATATATTATTGATGCCTCCGTACCTTCTTCTTTCGAACAACCCTGAAAAAACATCAATTTCCGAAGATTCCTAATTGAAGGAATTGAAAAACAAGACAATCGGTTGCGTGGAAAAAAGTGTTTCTTTAAAGCAACTAAAATCACAGATACGTCTAATTAAAGATTTCTAGATCTATTAATTTAACAAATATCGATTCAAAAAAAATCCACTTTTAATCCAGTCATGGAATTTCCTCCTGCTACTACATTCTCTATACCTTCCAGAGCTTAAGAAAAATCAATCAAGAAATAAAACAGAAATTTCTTAAAATTCTAGCCTAAAACTTTAACGGAGAATGATGTAAAAGGGTAGGATTATCTAACGGATGCCAATGACAAAAAAGGAAAGAAGTGCCCTGGACGTGTGTCGGGTACTAGAAATCTTTTTATTTCCCTATAAAGTTTTAACGGGCATTGTGTTCGTAAGGTTGTGGCTTTTAATCGCACGACATGTACTATCAGACGCGTCGGCACTGCAGCGCGTATGTCGTGCGACGACGTATGACTCGACGCAACCGTGAGACACTTAAATGGCGGGGCGTGGCGAGGGAAAACGCATGCACGGGACATTCACAGGAATACTCAATGACTTGGACCGCGGGAAGGGGACAACAAGGATAACGACGCTCGCGTGACGATTTTCGCGGTCGTAGGCTCGCTAGGCTCGTGGTTCGCCTTGATCGCATTTTTTAGTCGCGCTGCAATCCAGCCCCTGGTATTTCGGGAGGATAAGGAGAGGCAGGTCAGTAGCTCGGGTGGAATGGCGCACCAGGGCCGAAGCCCCAAGGAAAAACATAGGCAGAGCCAATACGAGTAAGAGGAGAGATTTAATTTGCAGTTCGCTTTGATCGCATTTTTGAGTTGAACTGCAAGCCAGCCTCTGGTATTTCGGGAGAATAAGGAGCGGCAGGTCGGTAGCTTCGGTGGAATGGTGTACCAGGGTCGTAGCCAGTCTTCTAAAGGGCGGGAAAAAAACATGAAAAATTTGAAAAAAACCGGTTTTTTTTCGGCTTTTTTTCTTGCCAACTTTTCCGGCAGGAAAAATATGCAAAAAAATATTTTCTGTAGATTTTTAGTTTAATGTTTTCTGTTTTATCAAGATTTTAGCGGGAAGTGCACACTCATGCATAAAGGCATAATACAGAACGCAAAAGGAAATAAAACAATCAGAGTCCTTCATTTTCATCGTGGCAATAGAAATGAATGAGGTCTCTGATTGGTTTATTTTCTTATGCGTTGTGCATTATGCCTTTATGCAAGAGTGTATTCCCCGCTTTATTACTATCATTATTCTGAGAATGATTAGTTAAAGGTGAAAATATGTAGTTATAACATGTGTAATAAAACAGAACAAACTTAGAAGTTGACTTCAACTGTTTATTTTTATAATAAAAAAATTTTAAATTAAATAACAAACAATATTTGTTACAAACTACAAACAAGTACATATGCAATACATATTTTTCGTTCTTTTCGGGGAAAAAACCGGTTTTTTACGGTTTTTTTCCATGGTTTTTTTCACGAAATGTATTTTTCCTGCTTTTTTAGAACACTGGTCGTAGCCCGAAGGAAAAACATAGGCAGGGCCAATACGAGTAAGAGGAGAGATTAAATTTGCAGTTCGCTTTGATCGCATTTTTGAGTTGAACTGCAAGCTAGCCTCTGGTATTTCGGAAGGATAAGGAGAGGCAGGACGGTAGCTTGGGTGGAATGGTGGTGCACCAGGATCCAAGGCTGAAAGAAAAACGCAGGCGGAGTCAATATAAGTAAGAGGAGAAATTCACAGTTCACTTTGATCGCATTTTTGAATACAGCTGCAATCCAGCCCCTAGTATACACGCAATACAGCCCCTAGAGACAGATTAGTAGCTTCAGTAGTTTCGTGCACTAGGATGAAAACACGGGGGAACAAATAGAAGAACGAAAAGAATTTTCATTCACAGTTCGCTTTGATCGCGTTTTCCAGCCGAGCTATAATCCAACTCCTGGTATTGCAAGACGTAAGGACAGGTAGGTCGGTAGCTTTTGTCTCATGGTGCACCGGGCTCGAAGCCTGATGGAAAAACATAGAGAGAGCATTGGTTGAGGACTTCTATTGAGAACTAAGAGATTTTTGATTCGCAGTCGGCTTTGATCGTATTTTTCAGTCGGACTGCAGTCTAGCTCTGGTATATTGGAAAGATGAGGAGACGCAGGTCGGCAGCTCGGATGAAAGGGTGCATCAGGATCGAAGCCGAAAGAAAAACATCGGGACACCCATTAGAAGAACGAAGAGAAATTTAATTCACGGTTTCCTTTGATTGCATTTTTAATTTGACAGCTGCAAGCCAGCCACTGGTATTTCAAGAGGATAAGGGGAGGTAGGTCAGTAGAATGGGTGGAATAGAAACTCGAAAAAAAAGATCAAGATAATGAATAAAAGTACAAACCCATATAAAACCCGCGGTTCACTCTGAGTTTTCTTTTGAGTTATGCTCTTATCCAGTCTTTGGTATTTCAGGAGGAAATGCGTGGTAGAAACAGTGCACCAGGGTGGTATGCGAGAGAGGTAATTTGTATGATAATAATGTTACCGCTGCTGATAGACTGTACATAAACAGAAAATGGTATCAGTTGCTATACTTGTACCATTATTAGAGCCTCGTTAACTGTCGATGTTTTTATTGCGCGGCGAGTATCTTCGTCAAGTAAGTAACTTGAAGCACAATCCAAACTCAAACCTAATCCGTTCATGGGTTGGATTTTTACTCACTATAACGTCGTGGAATCAATTTGCTGTGCGTTCTTGTTACATTTATGAACCGCGTTTCGAACAAGGGTCTGGTATTTCACGACAAGAAGTAAATTAGAAATTTTCAACGTAGTTGAAACCGTGCACCGGAGTCTAGAAGACTAAAAGAAAACCACCAGAGGAGCCAATAAAAACACCAGAATATAGTAAACCGGTGATACCCCATTGTCCTCATTAACGCGAAACCAATTTTGCCACCCAGCCACCCAGATATCCCTTACCTGCCAACTTTATTACTCTTGCTCCCATATTTACACCCTCAGCAATAACACTCAATTGCAACGCGAGCCACCAATATTTAAAACGCATAAATTTACGACATCCCATGAACCAGTGGTTCTTAAGCCTGTACGGAATACTTTTGATTATAGGTAGTGAAAATTTCGCAAGACCAAAATCATTAAGTTAACCGAACAAATTTAACAGTAACAAAAATAACTGCGAACACATCTTTTACTAAAAACATAAGGTGTTTTCTCATAATTTCACAACATGCATTTAAATCTGCATCTGTGTGCTGTCTAAAAACAAGGACCGTCACTATAGCGCTGTACGTTATATCCCTGGCATTTTTTCATGTCCTGCTAACATTAAGTAAAACTAAAAAATTTCTTGAGTCCACTAATTACAATCCATCAAAAAACATTAACCATCAAACACTGTAACCATTAAATTTCTCGTACTTCCATGATTCAGGGGACCCTAGACCGTCGCTAAACTAGACTCAAAATAACAGAGTTAACAAGTCTATAAGAACCCTGGTTAAGAACCACTGGCCCAGACGAAGACACTTATACGCACTTTTATCGCCGAAGGAAGGAAGAAAGGGAGTCAACCAAGTCGGGCTCTTTCCGTTGGCTCTAGAAGCGTCTCGAATTACCGCGACGGTTACCAATGGGCAGAAGAAACGGAAGGAATAAAAGGACCAGCTGGAAAGTGGATGGGCGCCTACCTACCGGCGGCAACTACTAACGAGGTAATGCCTCTGGCGCTTGCTTAGAGACAGTGCGCGAGCCGTTTAATTCGCGCGATGATGTCCGTCTAATGAGAGTAACCCTAACGTTACGTTCGTTCGTCCAGTTTATTGCGAAGCCTTCGAGACGCAGGGAGAAGAGAAGGGAGGACCCAGCGAGAAGCATGGAGAGGAAGTTTCTGGCAAATTTCCGCTAATTCGCGGTTACCACTCGTTACATTCTTAATGATCCCTCGCCGTCCTCTCATTAACTCTAATGAGAGCACTGGGTACAGCCCGAAACGCGTAGAGACGTGACGCAACGGGCTCACCAACGGTCGAGACCATTTGTCTATCTAGGAGCGCAAGTGCGCTGAGAAGTCTGCGAGTTTGACCGACTGTGGTGTCAGCACCGCTCGATCGTTCCCGACCGTTCACTCGGAGAAAGGAAAAGTTAATTCTAGAGGTTGGCCGTGTTGAATGCTAACTCGTCAACTTCAGCTGAGACAATGGGTCTCTCGTAGCTCAGCTGGGTTATATCACTTGAAATATATGAAGAGGTGCCAGTGACAAGTTACTGTGTGACATGGTGAGTTAGAAGACACAAGCTACCACTGATGGAATGCCATTTAGATCATTGGGATTGATGGGCTCTGGGACGTAGGCTTAAGACTTGTTTACACTTGCCTTGTAAATTCTTTGTTTTTTAATGATATCAATGATCGTGGACACAGTTTTTCTGTTATTGAAATTATTGGCACTAACAAGCGATAGCAAATAAGTTGAATGATGCCAGTAATGGTTTGACGAATGAGACGAGTGCTTGAACCGGTGAACAAATTTCTCGACGATTTGTTAAACGACGGTGAAACTATTTGTTGTAGAATGATGAATATGAGCACCGAGGGCTGGAACATCTTTGGCGAAAACCAACGTGCGGTTTTGCAATAGGAAAATACTTTGAACGATCAAACACAAATTTTTAACTGTGGTTAAATGTGAAGGTACATGGAGAAAGTTGATATTCCTCGATCGTTTGATTGTGTTCCATGTCAGTACAAAAACTGTATGCTTTTGCTTCGCTAACAATAAGTGGAAGGAACATGAACAATGATGACTCCACTTAGGTAGACGGAAGGAAAATGTCAAGTCGTGGCCTAGCCTTGATTTTCGCAGTGAAAGGAGACTTCTCCTTAGTGCACACGCTGTTATTCAAAATTTGCATAAAGATGATCCAGAAAATACCGCGTCTTATAATAAATCGTCAATACGTTGTATCGATATTGTATCGACATTAAGCGCTCGTTTGCTTCTAATTCATTTGTAATTGGAAGAAAAACAACATTAGAAAATATCTCCATCTAATTAAATTATAATATCAAAATGCGACGTTGCTTTAAACAGATATAAAATATACCCTGGCATGGGTTACTTGCACATTTGACTTTGGACACTTGTCAAGTGAATCAAACAATTGCCAATCCACGCGAGCAAACCATTATTGTCAATCGTGACATCAACGTTGCTTCTGCTTCGAAGAGCAACGGTTGCCCAGGTTAGGCGCGTCCGGAAAGTCAGCCTTTATTTTGAGCATCTGACGGCGCCTGATCGGCATGCAGTGCCTTACAGGGAATGTTAAGTCCCTAGAGGAGAAAGACAAATCTTCGGCGTGAAGAAGCCGACGGTTGTTTCATTGTTCCCGAGGTCTCATGCAAATAATCGTGCGTGGTATTTTAATATTTTCAGTGTCATGGACATGCGTTGGGTGTAGTCTTTGGTTTACATCACGTGAACCTACGTTTGTGCCTACGTGGGCACGATTGTATTCCATCACCGCCTCCTACGGACACCTGTACGCACGTGTCGCATCAATTAAACGAAGACGGCCAGCAAGTTTCTATTCTTAGATGCGTCTGCTGATTGTGCACTTGACAGTGAACGGGCTCATTAGCAATCTGAGAAGGAAGATTTATTTTTAAGAGGCCAATGTATTGTCTAAGAGGCCTACTACAGTTGCTCATACTTACCAAAGTACAGTATCAGAATAGAAAATGATTATAAATTAGCGTTTGTTACTTATTTCTTAACAATCTAGCAACATTTGGAAAAGTTAAATTGGTACACCAAGATAAAATTAATAACTTAAATTAAGATTAAATTGGTAACTTGTAGGTGACCAAGATACGGTCCTAACCTATGCTCACTGATCTTCATTTCTATGATTAAAAAGAAGACTGTGAATAAACAAAAGCAACCACAGTAACCCTAGAATATCTTCAGCGATTACTCCAGGAATGCTGGTAGCACAAAATTAAATTTCCTGTCACCCTTAATTGTGAATGCACCGAGCTCACAAGCATCTCTACCGTCTTCACCGATCACCCGGAAGAATTCTTGTTCACTGTGAATCCCGACATTCCGCTATTCCCGGAAGATAGAATGACACTTCGGGTCACCTCTCGCGATCTAAGAAGCAGACCCGTTCAGATGCTTTCCTTTCGAAGAGCAGGCAGGTACTTAACGAGCCGATGGCTCTAAGCGAGACTTCAATTAGCATTAATCGTCGATCGAAGAGGCGACAGCTCGAATCCGATGGAGAAGGAAGCGAACGACACAGGAACGATTTAAACCGGTCGCCACGGTACGTCACGCTCGGTCGACGATCCTCTTAATTTCATTTCATCTCCATACTTTGTGGCGGGCCTTAACGATCGCTTCCAGCTGGTATCCGGGCTCGACAATGTGAAAGGAAGTTGGCCAGTTCCTTGGTCGTCCTACGCACCAATGAGCATCAACGAAATGATCGCCGACAGCGGCGATTAGGTAAGAGGCAAGGTTCTGTCGACTGGACTCGATCGATCATGTCTTTTACTTTCGATGGCTGCTGGATATTCTTGCTGCGCGTGTGATCGTCAATTCGATTAACCCTCCATCGGATGCGTGAAAATTTGGAACGTAGATGAACGCGTGGAGTGTAAATTTCACCGCATCTTATTTTCGTTATAAACGTTAAAATAATCAATCCTTTTTGTTTTTTCGTAAATGTTAATCATTGTTACACATATCTTAAAGTGTGTTAACCGTTTGAAACTTTAATTTTAATGGTTATGTGCTCCACATTACGAAACAACACAGTTACGAAGCATCGACGCGTCTTTTCAGACGAAGAATACTAGGAACCCTTGCTCTACCTTCAATATTACATGAAACAATGGAATCTCGTCATCGACAGGTCTCTCTACGTATATTCGTCTTCGTGACTCAGGTCACCGAAATGTTTGAAACTCTAATTCGGTCCTCGGCCACCGCGGGATTTGGTCCAGAACGTTTATTTCCGAGTGCATCCAACTCCATCGGCAGGGGCAGCTGTCCGGACGGATTTTGCTCTCCTCGAAAGCGATGCGGAATTAAGTCGCGGACGGTACCTCATTTTATTCGTCCCGTTTGGCGCGCTGCGAGGAGGAGGTCCGCCAACGGCTTTTCTCGTGGTTTCTACACGCGCACGCTTGTTGCACTCGTCCGATGAAAATAAAGGAGAGTGAGAGAGAGAGAGACGATGGAGGCAAAGAGGCAAAAGGAGAAAGAGGAGTCTTTCTGCAGGAGCGAGCCGGTGCATTTCGGTGGAAATCGGATATGAGATACGAGGTTTGCGGATTCTCACGATAATAGCTTTCTTCTTTCTCTCTCATTCCATCTCTTCTTTCTCTCTCGCTTTCTCTTTCACTCCACCTCTCCTTCCTCTCTCTTTTTCCCTGAAAACAGCAAGGGTGCACTCTGGCATCTTGACAAAATCAAATTAAGCCCGGGCCCCCGGAGTTTCGGCAGCTGTTGCAATACATTCGGAAGTCTAATCTCTGCAATTGTCTGTGCTACGAGTAAAACGACTGCGCGACGATGAAACCCTCTGTCATCCTGTACTTTAACTCTTTCAACTAGAGTGTTTCCTCTAACGGGGGAAATGTACGATATTTTATTTTATTTTATGAAATGTGTACCAATGAATCTTACTGCAGACATTATCTGATTAGAATATGTATTTCCAGCAGTGTACCAATTCTTTTTCTGACGATACAAGTGCTCGTTACTTTGCGGAAACACATTTCTCGTTTGCTGCAAAGCAAATTGGAAAAATTTTTGAATGCAAATCACTTATCTCTATAGGTACTATTTCTAATAAAACTAAACGTAAAAGCAGAAGAACGTCGCACGTCAAGTACTTAAGACATTGAGCGCCGGCCCCGTGATAATGCGGGTTTGCAAATTTGTCACTTGACCGTCGGCCTTACAATGATGAGAATTTTTTTTTGCTTGTACGGATGTCTTACACTTCAATATCGTTTTCTATTATGTTACATATATGTAATAAACCACATGAAAGAAAGCTGTACTTTTTTGTATAATTATAAATTAAAAATTTCGATTTTGCTTCTATTTTTCGTTTCTGTTAAATTGTATATGACGAATGCAATCAAAATATACTATTTTACTAAAATGTATAAGCTTTAAATATTTCCTTTAGCTATTCATTGTTCGGAAACAAGCGAATGAGGGTAGCGTTTGGGCTTTAAATGTCTGATATGCCGCCGGCGCTCAATGTGTTAAAGTAGAAAAAAAAATAAATCAACGAACAGATATTAAAAAAAGTCGAAGAGTCAAACGAAAAATCTCTTATCTTCTCGAAAGAAATATTAAGATTTTAATTTTGATCTTGCATATAAGAAATATTCTCCGAAATTGCCAAAGAGGTGTTGCGCATGACAAATTTTCTAAGATCGATAACATCCGCGCTCTCATCAGCTGGTCAAGTGACACGACGTTCACATGTTCGCGTGGCTCGAATCTTCTCACGTCTCTGGAATCCTCGTCGGAGCAGAAAACGCGAGGAAGCGCGCAACCACCGATGAGATACGATCTCCTGGCTGCACTTAATTGCATGTCCCCGTTATCCTTCTTCTCCTCCCAGTTATTCGACGAAAGTAAAAACAACTCGGGCGTGCGACCTCGGTATACTGGTAAACTCGTAAAGCAGAATTTAGACCTGTTCACAGTGGACAATCATCACAGTGAATGAAAAAAAATATTTTAGGTTACTTACACCTGTTCACGCTGAACGACCATCGTAGATAATTCTTTTATGTCGAGTGTACGGTGTTAGGTGGCATTTGTCAACAATTTCTTATCGCATCCTCTTCCTACCTTATTTTTTTTATTCACTTACTGGGATAATGCAATAGGTTTTTTTCTTTTTTTCGAATATCGATTCAATTTTGGATAAGTACTGTAAAATTTTCAGTGACACGGAGGTTCATAATTATTGACCTATAATTCAAACGTTATCCGATTTATATTACTTTCAATCCAAGTGAATGGCAATGTTTTGAAAATGGCGTCACTATTATTCATATTTCAATCAAATTCACATGTTCCTTTTGGAGTAATTTTCATCTATTTTGTTCACCAGCCACTTTCGACGGTGACGATCTCATATCTCCTCTCCTAAACACGATTCAATTTATATAATTTTCAATCTAGGTGAGTGACAATTTTTGGAAAATTGTTTTCACCGTTATTCATATTTTCAGAAAAATCACGAATTTTCTCTAAAGTTATTGTCTCCACTCAGTTCACTAGCCGCTTTCGACGATCACTTTGGACGAAAACAAACGGGAGCAATGTTTTCAGATAAATCATTCGTCAGGACCTAATCCAAAACGAACCTGTGTAAATTCGGCTTAAGTAAGCAATCCGAAGAGGGTGACGATCGACAAGATTTCACGTCTCTTCTCCCACGAAGAAGAAGAGAGGCGAGCAAAAAGGAAAAAAAGAAAAGCTTTCACGAGAGATCGGAGCAACGTGAAACCGATCCGTCATTAACCGGTACCCGCAATAATTAAGAGAAACGTCGAAACCCGCGATTCTCATGCCCGTGGGGAAACTTCTCCAGATTGAAATCCCCGGTTACGAGAGAAATTCGAAGCAGCAGCAGCAAACACCGCGCAAGATGCAATTTCGCAAGGAACCCAGAGACTCTTCGAGTCTTATGATATCCGCCTTTTAATTATCCCGATGCCACGGGACCTTTTCTTCCTCCACCAGTTCATCTGCTCCTTCCTCTTGTTCGCCTTCTTGCTCGGACCACTTAAAAAGTGTAACAGGCTTCTCACGAGGCTCTCTGCTCGCGATGAATTTTACGTAACTCCGAGGACACATTTCAAAAACTCGCAAGATTCAAGAGGTCTACCGGCATACCTTCTCGTGTTAATTGGACACAGCGCGATTTCCAATTGGACACGCGCACCTGCGTGGCTATGAAAGAGTTTTGAAGCTTCGCACACTAAGAGAAATAGAGCGTATGATACATCTAACTGTGAGAGAAAATAATTAAAATGCAGTGACAGAAAGTTCTCAATTGCTTTTGTTAGTAGAGTCCGAGTACACGGGGTAGAAAAAGAAACTGCAACGTATTCGATGGACTATGTTTAGATACGCTTTTTTGTCACTTTTTGTAAGCAACGAAGTGCTGGTGAATTTTCAATTCTAACTTTTTCGAAGAGTTTAAATGGAACACTCTGTCGTAGAATCATAAACGGCAACTATAGCATAAGTAAAAAGAAACAAAAAGAATAAGGGAAAGAAAAATCACAAAAGCAAAGAAAGGAATCTGAAAAATTGAATAAAAGGAAACACAACGAAAATATAACTTTCCCTTGGTACCATGAAATTATGAAATACCAATTGCCATTAACCCTTTCGCTACTACGGGCGACTATAGTCGCCCTGCATAGAATGCCACCGACGTACTACGGGCGACTATAGTCGCCCTGCATAAGATGCCACTCAGATACTACGGGCGTACAGCGGGAGCGCCGTGGCGGAGGAGTCGCCCGTAGCGAAAGGGTTAACTTTAGCATCAATGAGCTAAAAAAATATCGAAAAATAATTCTTCTCCCTCGCATTTAACCTTCCCCATCGTGCTTCGTAATAATTCTTATACACGAATAAACTAAAGGAATATCGAAAAATGTTTCTTTTCCCTCTGGTTGACAAGACGACAATAAAAGTATCTCGTAAATTTCGGAAGATAGAACAGGATTGCGGCGAAAAACAGTATTACCGAGCACACCGTAACGAACACCAGCAAATCGTCCGTAGGATCCTCCCTAGAATAGCAGCGAGGAGATTACGGATTATGCGGACGGAGTCGAAGGGTGGGCTAATTTATGGAGACGATTATTTTCACGGTAACTCGTCGTAAATTATATCGCTTCGTCCTTCGCTGTTTAGGCCTTTACGACGCTCGGTCCATCCTCTCTTCCGGTTCTTCGACTCTTCTCGCATCACGTGGGTGTCGTGCGTGCCGATTACGCACGATTTGCATGCGACTCGCTCGCGAGAAGGAGCGGAAAGCGACGACGACGACCTATTACAGTTTACGCGTACGAACAATGCCATTATTTCTGCGTTCGAGTGGCACGCGGATGTGTACCATTGTCGAGGTGTCCCGGACGAATAAAACAGGATGGATGGCACCGAGATTACACGATAGGCCGCGCACCGCGTGCCACGTTGTTCGTTTATGCGCGATGAAACAATAAGCGTATGGAATATCTTACTCCTCTTCTCGGCTGAACGTTTACTTTAGTAGGTGTAGGTGCCTTGAAAGATCAGGAAGAAGGAATGATGCCCGTTTTCTCCACCGTGGTTCAATTCCGAGTTCCTGTAAACACTTTCCTGCCAATTTTCAACGCAGTTTAATCTTCGGTCGACTTCTTTCCCTTTCCATCAACTTTACTTTCGATCCGATAAACTGAACGTACACCTTGTGCCTGCTAATTCATATTCAAGTGATGTGATTGGTGCACAGCTAACATAACAAGCGTATTGCTACCGAACAAACCATTACCTAACCTAATACACTGAGAGAAAAGTATATGATATATCTAACTATAATGGCATAGTAACAAAATTATAGTTGGAAATATCATATTTATGGCAAATGTTACCACGATGTCGGTAATAATTACGTTAGAGACATAGTATAACCAACTATATTATGTTTTTACCCAAAATTATGGTTATTTCAACTAAAAATATAGTACGGTTGAAAATATATAATGGTAAGAAAAGATTTTATATAGTTAATATTATCAGAATATTTCATACATAGTGATAGAACTAGCTATATTCAGATAGCACATTTTACTATACATATGGTAACAAGAACAAAGGTAACAGTTAATAATATAACCATTTGTACAAATCGACAAAATTTGAACTTGTCCTCTTGGCGCTTTTTCCAAATTTCAGAAAATTACTTTAGCCAGAATAATATGTTTACCGATTACTCTTGACACTTTCAATTTGAATTCGCCATCGCCATAAATTCTCCTACATCAATAATCCTTCAAGAATACAGAAATATTTCTCTCTTCGTTGAACAGAAGAAAATATTGCTAGTCGCACAAACAAGGAAACTTTCACTGTAACAATGCTTCAACTCCCACGATTAGTGGTTCTTGAGATTTAACGCAGTACTACAGTCCCTTAATTCATTCGGCACGACTGGAAATCGCGCATCGTATCGTAACAAATGCACGGAAGTGATCCAAGCAGGAAGCTGAACTACCGATAATCACCATCGAGGTAACGTTCTCTTCGCTAATGTCGTCTGCGTCTACAGCAATGTTCTTGCATATCCGCGAGTTACGTAAATCTTCGTTCACGACCACTACACTACAAACAGCTGTATACTTTATCGTCTCTCCAAAGAATCTTAGGGCGGATCTCGTTCTTATGGTTAACTATATTATTTCATACTCCACAGTACTTGTTTAAAAAAGGTAACATTTAAGAAACGTTTTGTTAATTTTCTACAGTGAGAATGATTTACATTTTCCGTAAGTTACAATAACAAAGCGTGTTTTTATGATTCAAGCGACTACTGTTCCCTGGAAACAAAATAAACTTGAGCGTTATTTAACGATATCTTCGATTCTTCGAAAGGGTCCTTTCTACTTTGTAAGGTCGAAAAATCAATTTTTTTTTCTTCGCATAATTTTGAAGCTTCAGGCGTGTAGATTATAGCGTTAAAGTCGAATTCGGAAAATTGGTGGAGTCAATTTGACTGGTTCAAATGGGAAATCGTGTTTATAAAAAATGTTCGGTAAATCTAGGTATATGCAGGTAACGCCGTCATTAATCGGCTCGCGACAAGTATACAACAATTGGCTTACATTCCACTGTTTGATCATGCTTCGTGCTTGCAAGCTTCACGACTGAAGATCAAACATGTTCAATGTTGCCAATGATCGAGTCACGGAACGACTGAAAATCAAACATCCCCGTAAATTATAAAGAAATAATACATAAAATTTCAAATGCGCTTTTCTCGAAATCATGTTTCTCGTTACTGTGGAAGTGATTACAAAAAAACTATTGCAAATATCGCTTTCTAATTTTATCAATTTGCAAAGTAGACTTTTCTTCATAGAGTGGACTACAATCAGGCCGATATCAACAATAGTGTTTTTTTTTTACTGCAAAAATAGATAATTTTAGGCCGAAACTTGATTTTTTTCTTAGACGGCAGCCATTTTGTCAATTTATTTTCAATTTCTCTGATCGTAGTACACTTCGTGCGGACAAACAACAATTTTACACATAAAAGCACTAATTTCGTTAGTTTCGGACTATCGTAAGGCCCGGGAGAACTTCCGCAACTAGACCATGTCATTGCTGCACGAGCAATTCGAACGATATGAATTTCTCATTTAATATAATGAATTCCGTATGAAAAAATTTTAAAACGTTGTCGAAGATTGCAGAAATATTATACGATAAGAATGGTTTATGTATCTATTTTACTTTGCTAGAAAAGGAATCGCAAAGGATGATTTTCTTTCCAAGTTACAAAGTAGAAGGACCCTTAAATCATTTACCGATCGTTTCAACGAATTAAATAACACTTTACAAATTTTTCCTTAACGCTTCGAATGAACCACACGAACATTTCTAACCAGCACACATTTCCTGCATCCTAAGTGATCCCTCTCTTTAATTAATATAAATGAATTCTCTTTCATCGGGCCACTTCGTTGTTTTTCCACAATGACTTAATGCTCCACGCGTTTCGTTATCCCTCGTCTATGATCTATGCGTGGTAAAGGAGGATCGATAAATCGATAATGGAAAAACGAGGAAGCGAAATTTCGCGCGTCCTCACCGCACGCGGAAATCTTTCCGGCGTTGCACCTGCAACGGAAGAACTGTTGAAACATCTTGGCATCTCGCGAGGGCCATTACGTCGGCATCGGGAGGCTTTATCGTTACCCATTTGAGTTACGAGTAGGGGACGCCACTCTTAGCCAATGCGATAAATCAACCCATCGAGTATTTCCTTCCGTCCATGTGTATTCGCCTTTATGTACGATATATAATATTTCTCTTTAGCGGAGGAAAATGGCGACCGTGAATGGGAGGAAGCGCGTGTGAGCTGCGTGTTTGCGTGTGCGCGCATGTGTGAGTCAGCGAGTGAACGAGGGAGAGCTGCATGCGCTTGTACGCGCAATTTGTATGTTTCAATATAAACCAGTGTGCTGTGTGTGCCGGCATACGTATATGTGTTTACGTGTCAACTGTCCGTGCACACGGAGTGCTAATACAGGGTGGTTGTTTTAACTTGGTACAACTAAATACTTGGCAACACTGCTAGTAGAATCTGCAAGGAAACCGGGATCCCCATAAAAGAATTGCAAACTTACCCGTAAGGAGGGATCGGGTGTGGCTAATTTTAACAGCCACAGATGTCGTCCTTGAAAACATTCACTTTTCATCTGGCACATTTTCCCGTACGATACGAATTTCTCGAGACATTTAGTTGGCTCGAGTTAAACCAAGCACCCTGTATGTTGCGCGTGCAACGTGTATCAGTGCGTGCTAATGTGTAGCAGGATGCGGCAGTGTTTGGACGTGTGCGCGGAAAAGCAAAGTGCCGGAGAAAGAGTAAGAGTTTATGAAACATCCGGAAGGGAAGGACGAGGGTAGGAAAGTTTATTACGCGCGCCAGGACGAATATCCTTTAAGCGCGTTAAGCCTTCGGCGCGATAGGAGCGGATATAAATTGCGATATGCGCGAGTACGCGAAAGCGTAACGCTTGGTGGTGATGCTCGAAGGATAGGCACGCCGATTACCGTTTAAATATGCAGGATTTGAGAAGGTATTGAGTTTCGAGAGGGTAAAATGTGCGCCCAGAATATGAGATATACCGGCGGTGTCACGTGCGCTCATGAGAAAAGTGAGAACGCCTTCCACCGCGATTACTTTTGCAGTTCGGACTTAGAATTTCTTTCATTTGTCGATCCTCGTTTGTGAGTTACGTCTCGCGTGTTAGAAGAGAGGGATATTTAAGCGCGAGAATATTGAAGCGGACCCCGGAAATTAATCCTGGAGAATTACAAAGGACTCGGTGCAAGAATTCTCTTTAAGGGCACTGCAAAAAAAACTCCCGGGGTATTGGCAGTAACGGTATTACAATAGTAATTGTGTAATGGAAACCGTACGGTAGACTCCCGTAGACTGCGGCAGATACGTTCCGCGTAATAGGAAATCGCATTATGCGGAACATAAATTACACAGGCCAACATAAAAAAGCATTGTTTTTTATTTCCCTGGAAACTCGTTCTTTACTAAATCGAGAATGCTAATCCCAAAAATCGAAGCCGCTTGTTTGAATTCTAGTTTTTAAGATATCCTCAGTTTTGTTTTTCACTGGAAAGTACGAATAACATATTTATCCACATAACAACTTGGTTAGGTATTAGGGTTGAAACCATATTTAACCCTTTAAGGGGACACATACGTTTGGTGCTCCCAAAAAAGGAATTTTTCATGAATTTGTTTCGGAGCCAAGAGACAAACTATTAAACAATGGGGCTTTTTGCATAATCAAGTACACCTTTTATACTTCTTATTCAAATTTTATTGGAAAGATATAGTTGCAAAATGCCTCCTCTTTACCGTCGTGAAGTCAACCCCGTACGATATACGTGATTCCGCGGTAACAATGTTTTCTCCTTGCTCGTTCATTTGAAGCGCAACCATCAAACATCATCTTAAAGACGAGTGTTTTTTATTGTCGTTGACGGATCCGACTTTTTAAATTCGAATTCATTCTATTCCTTTTTTTAACAAAGAAGAATGAAATTTTGAGCGAAAATCGACCCTCAACTTTGAAGATCCGCCGTTCTGTTTAAAATTCGAATTTAAAACATGGGATCTGTCAGCGACAGTCAACATCGATCTTAATCACATTCTCCTCGAAATCTTAAAAATCGAATACAAAGAAAACAGGTTAAGATCAAAATAATAGTTTCTTTTCAAACCTATTCAGAAATGAATTCTGACCGATCAAACGCACAAATAATCAAATAATATCATACCAAGAACGAGTAACAAGAGGAGCGATAAGGTCAATTTCTCAGTTTCTAGTCAAGTCTTGATTCCTACTCACTGTGAACTAATGTCCTTAATATTAATATTCGGTTCATAAAATGAGTTACAGAAAAAATCTTTATTAATTATTTATATACTCCGGCATAAGTTGCATAGGATCGCTGCTCGCTAGATATCAGCACGTTGCTAAAAATAAATTTCATAATCCGAGCAATCGTTGTGGTCTTAAATAAATAGAAATAGGGACATTGACCTGGAATCTCTTAAATTAGCAACGGAAGAAATTCTCAAAACTTCACTCGAAATACCAAACCCAAGAATAAAACTGAAAGCAAACATCTTCTACCTGAGTACAAGCACGAATCAAACCCGCTGCAATGAACTCTATAAACAAGAAGATAACGAAACTTCAAATCCTACTACCAAGAAGAGAAAGATAACGGAAAAGGGTAACCTCTGCTTTCTTACCACCATTGGAAATTAATACAGCAGGCGCACAATTAAATCCATAAATAAGGGTATAATGAAAATTCGTGGACGAGCATCGAGAGAGGAGATAAAGGGCAGTAAGTTTTGCTTTCCTCGAGGCGTGCCGCAACCGTGCGATGAGCGAACGGATAACCCTCCAAGCAAGTCGGGAAGAACGAGCTGGAGGAAGCCCTCGCAGAATCCTCAGTGGCGCGCTTATCGAATCGGCAGGGTCTTACAAATGATTCAATTTACCATTCCACTCGGACTTCCGCACTGAGAGAAAAGTATATGATATATCTAACTATAATGGCATAGTAATACAATTATAGCTGGAAATATGATATTTATGGTAAATGTTACCATAATATCGGTAATAATTGCAATACAGACATAGTATAATCAACTATATTCTGTTTTTACCCAAAATTATGGTTATTTCAAGTAAAAATATAGTATGGTTGAAAATCTGTAATGGTAAGAAAAGTAACTATTTTATATACCTAATATTACCAAAATATTTCATGCATAGTGATAGAACTAACTATATTCGCATAGCACATTTTACTATACATATGGTAACAAGAAGAAAGGTAATAGTTAATAATATAACCATTTGTATAAATCGCTCATTCTACTATATTTTGTATGGTTAAGTGAACTATAAAAATATGTTTGACGCCAAATTTAACTATAAAATATAGTGAGATTATAGTAAACCCAACAATTTTTTTTCTCTCAGTGCGGCATCGTTTGATCTCACGCGCGCTCATTACCCTCGGCTTCATTATTATATCCACGAGCACCGGACGAAAGTAACCAATTTCAGGAAGTGTGGAGAATTTACAAGCGCCGATAGCACATCCGCGGAAGCGAGACGCGTCAGGTGGAACGCGAGGCTTTGGATTTAATTACGCAACGGAAAGAGGCCCCTTCGCCGTGAATTAATTATTAATGAAGTTGCCGGACGGATCGATAACCAGAATCTCGAGGGATCGAGCGACATTTTTAGAAGCGAGCCGAGAAGCCAAAGACGGTTTATTACTCGGCGAGGTGATAGATCTGCGCCTTGGGAGGCCAATTCTGGAGAAGCTTGTCGCGAATATTTGAGAGTTTCTTTTTAACTGCGGAACTTGTAATTATTCACTAGTCGAGAAGCGGTTGGACGGTGAAGGTAGAATTTTTTGGAATTGAGACATTCCATTGGCTTCCTGGGGCTGTGAATGATTGGCTATGAGGAAATCCAAGGGTTGGAAATCAAATAATAATATTGTGAAAATTATACCGAGTGTTATGCCGCTAATTGTAAATAATAATAATTATTAGTAAAGAATAAACTAATTTTCAGAGTGAGTGACAACTAAAGGAACGTCATATTTGCAATCTTTATTCTAACAATAAGTTTTATTTACGTATATTTGAGCATGTGTAATTAAGCGTATCTGCTTTTAATCGTGAAGAAGTCAGATAACCTCCAGCCAATGGATCGTTAGACAGACGAAAAAATGAACACAGAAATGGACAGAGGACAGTCGCGAGAAGTTAAGTAGGCTATCTCCGAAAACATAGTAATTTCGCTTTCTTAAAGTGTTACATCAATGACAACGCAAATTAAAGTTAATTTATTATTATAAATATAACGAATAAATAAATCCGTAAATATACAAATAATTCATCGCGCTAAGAATTGCTACGGTAATCAAATAAACATCACTTTGTCTACTATATTACAAGTAAACTCATATCTCAAATACAGCTTCTTCTTCCTTAATACCTTTTAATCATTTCCCGCCATTTATCAATCCATTCGCAATTTTATTCTTCATATGGCATTTGAATAAATTCAACGAAGCGAATCCCTCGAAAGAACAAGCCAGTGGAACGACAATTTGCGCGTTTACAAAAGAGCCATAAATGCGAGTCCGCTGAAATCGATATTAATTACGAATGCAGGCAGACTCGCGGTATGGGGTAATTAAAACTTTCCATCCGCGACACTCTCTACCTATGCGATAATTCGCATCCTTTCGCATTCAATTAATTTCTTACGGATGTTACGTCCGCGCTTTTACCGCTCGCCTCCACATCCTCCACCCAGAGGAGTATTACGCGCCGAGAATCGCGAAAACATATAAATCTCCTTGAATTCCATCCTTTCCACGCGCCCGGCTATCCCGGAATTTTGACGTGGTGACGCGCAATTACTCTACCACGATCGAATCGCCAGCGAGGAGGGGAGAGAAATTGAGAAAGGAATCGAATCGAGAATTTTAGAAAAACAATGGAATCACTAACGAGAAAGAGAGAGGAAGTGAGAGAAAATACATATATTGATGAACTGAATTGAGAATTTTAGAAAAATAATCACCATGGAATCACTAGCGAGAAAGGGAGAGGAACTGAGTGAAAAAATGTCGACGAATCCAATTGGTAATTTTAAAGGAAAGTCACGTGTCCTTGTAACGAAGTGGAGGAAATGCGCGCGTGAAGAAATCGAAAAATGAAATCAAAAAGGAGATAGTATGAAGTGGCAGAGAAGGTCTCCCGCGCAAGAAGAAACGAAGAAAAAAACGAAGAAGAAAGAAAGAGAAAGAAAGGGAGAAGAAAAAGGTGAAAAGTGAAACGAGACCCAAACGATTGAAGAGTGGGAGAAGGTCGAGAGGTAAATGAGGCGGAAGGAAAAAAAATGTGAAGTCGCAAGCAACGAAGAAGGAAGAAAGAGAAAGAAAGGTCTCCCTTTCCAAAAGTGAGATGAAACCCACACTGAGAGAAAAGTATATGATATATCTAACTATAATGGCATAGTAAGAAAATTATGATTGGAAATATCATATTTATGGTAAATGTTACCATAATGTCGGTAATAATTACGATAGAGGCATAGTATAACCAACTATATTATGTTTTT
This sequence comes from Tiphia femorata, assembly GCA_944319695.1. Taxonomy (NCBI): domain Eukaryota; kingdom Metazoa; phylum Arthropoda; class Insecta; order Hymenoptera; family Tiphiidae; genus Tiphia; species Tiphia femorata. The sequence goes on from OX090897.1 coordinate 26,695,404, forward strand.
ACCAAAAATTATGGTTATTTCAACCAAAAATATAGTATGGTTGAAAATATAAAATGGCAAGAAAAGTAACTATTTTATATAGTCAATATTACCAGAATATTTCATACATAGTGATAGAACTAACTATTCACATAGCACATTTTACTATACATATGGTAACAAGAACAAAAGTAATAGTTAATAATATAACCATTTACATAAATCGTTCATGCTACTATATTTTCTATGGTTAAGTGAACTATAAAAATATGTTTGGCGCCAAATTTAACTATAAAATATAGTGAGATTATAGTAAACCCAACCATTTTTTTCTCTCAGTGCAACGACCGAAGAGTGGGAAAAGGACGAGAGGTAAATTAGACGAAAGGAAGAAAAAAGTGAAGTCATAAGAAACGAAGAAGAAAGAAACCGAGAGAGAGAGAGAGAAAGAGAGAAGAAAGATGGCCTGGCGTACATTACCGCTGGGCGTCCACGTGCGATGGAGTTACGGGCTTGGGCCGGCAAAAGGCGAAGCGCGCGTATACTTTACGCGGTAATGCCGGTAAGGAGCACATAACTCGACACCTGACACATTAGATTAGCCCTAGCCGAGTCGTCATGACCGCGATATCGCGCAAGCTCCACGCGAGTCGCGAAACGTTTAAGCGCGAGTCTTAAAGGCGCGCGCCGTGACAAGAGCGCGCCCTCAATCACGCACCTTGATATCGATATCTCGACGGTCCTTTGTACGAACACAATGTTTATAGGATCGGAGAGTCCTATAATTTCTCGAGTGGAATCGAGAACGGTGCCGTGAGACCGCTTTCTGGAATTTCTCTGCAAAATAGTTACGAGGTCGTAAAGGTACGAAGAGGACGAAGAAAAATTCTTCAACCATTTATGTAAATAAACAATCAAATTTTTCACGTTTTTATTTCAAATAATTCTCCGAATTTGAATTATTCCCCATTGTTACCCAGTCTGGGTGTTGTTTTTTTTTCAAGATGCTTTCAAGCGACGCGTGAAAGTGGTAAAAATCATTTTCTTTAACACGTTGATCGCCACGTCACCCGGATACGGATGACGATTTCACTGCCTGATTATAAATGATCAAAATAGGTATTTCGAAGCATAATTAACGCCTTAGATAGTTAACTAAACAGTCACCAACATTTAAGGTGACGTGGCGTTCACCGTATTAAATAAATATTCTCAGGCTGAATTGCATTATGCGAAATTAGTAAAAATTAAGTACGTCAAGCTTATTGTATCTTGTGTGTATACCACCTCGCCTCGAACACGTAAAGGAAGTCGAAAACGTGGATTAATTGATTTTTCCGTTTACATCGTGTCATCTTCTACTACATGTAGAATAAAAAAGCGAATTTACGTATTTAAAAAAAGTACTTCACTTACACCACTTTGGTAATTATCGACTGTGAAAGTCGTAGTTACGAGTGGATACGGGGATAAATAAATTTGCAATGGGAAACTTTTGTGTTTCGAGTTGCGATGAGACGCCTCGTGTTACCATAGTGTTCGGCGATGGTCCGCGTATTCACAGGAATTACCCACTGTGGCCAATCTCCCGTTAATGAGTCACCCCGTTATCTCGAATGGTTACTACGAGAGTCGACGGTAATCACGATTTCTCGAAGGTGAGATACAACAGAAGCTGTGTGATTGAGCGCACGCCATCGCGATTGTTGCGCAATCATGACGCTGGAGAAAAGAATCGTGTCGTGTGCGGCAATGAGGATAGTTGATACAATGCGTTGAGAAGAAACATTTTGAAGCGCGATTATTGTGAATGGATAAATATTGTCGAGAATTTTTATTCTAGCAATTACGATTAAAACAAATAAATGGGGGTAGATATATTCAAATGCTATATCTACTCAAATTCGAGAAACGTATATCTGAATATAATGTGTATGTCGATTGTTCCAAGTAATTTGTTTTTGCGAAAGTTCAAGCGAGTGTACGTAAATTGGTTTTCAAAATGGAAGTTGATTGTTCGCAGTGATTTACTTTCCGTTAGAATTCAACCATAGGTGACTTCAGTTTTATTAAATTTAAATGGATATTGAGAATCTGATAAATGTGTTTATGAATAAAGAAATGTATACGATATAACAGAAGTATTAAATAAATAAATAAATAAATACGCACATTAAAACTGAATAGACGTTGAATAGATACATTTTATAGATACTTTGCTATATTCCGCTTCTACATCGTTCGAAGCACAACGCTTCATTTCACATTTATTTTCTTCTACTAGTAATTGCATCATTATTAATAAAAACTAGAGTTTTAGAAAATGTTAGTTTAAAAGAAAGTCAACGCTTCATCGAAATAAGCATATGGCCATCTGAAAACCTGTTTCTGACGAATATTTCAAAAGTATTCGTGGCAACAAAAAATTGTCGGAACGCGCATTCCACGAAACCGCAGCCATGGTCGCTCTCTTTTTACAGGCGCAATTCTGTGGAATGCTTTTACCTTTTCAGCGAGCGCGCGTTCGATAGAAACCAACAGAAATTCGCTGCTGTGAATTTTTTTCCATGAGACAGCGATTTTTATGCGCTCAGGATTTACTAGAATTGTCCGTGCAGAGAACAAGATGATCACACACATGAACGGTTATGATGATTCAGTTTTCCGTGAATCGTTAAATACTTTGGAGATGCGCAACCGACCGGAAATGGATAATCATGAGCTCGCTGACACCTCATGCGAGTCTGTTCGTGAAAAGCAGAAAGAAAAACAAAATTCAGGGTACGAATAATTTTCAAAAATTACCGGACGTTTAATAAAAATAATTGGGTGTGGACTGCTAAAAAAACAACAAATAAGGATAATAATCATTAGTTTTTTAACTTTGCCAGATACCACTAGCGTATGATTAAATTCGTGAATAAATAAATACCAGAAATTTCGAACCCGAGAATCACGAATAGAAATATCGTTAAAACAAAAATCTTGTACTACTTTGTAAATAAAATTCGCGCCTCAGATGGATAATACTTGTAAATATAATTTTTCCTTATACTGTCACGTATTTTCCATTAAGTTTATTTCTCTGAATCGATAAATCATCCTAGTCTAACGCTGATATGACAAATGAGCAGTTGCCATTATTATTATTCTTATTATTATTCGCTTATTATTATTCGAGATCATCCATAGGTTTATATATATATACATATATACATAATTATATTATATTGTTATTGTACCTTTACATTTTAAAACTGTTTGAATCATCCCTTATGTCTAGTTTCGGTTTTGAACCAAAAAAATATATGAAATATTTTAACTTTCAGGATGGTTTGTAATAATAAAAGAGCAAGTAACAAAGCTAAAAAAGGAAAGATCACCAAGAGCAATACAACTAATGCAATTCCACTCACGTGTCTCAAATTAGAATTTAACTACAATTAAAATATCAAATTAATTAGTTAAATGTTAGCACGAAGTTAATGATTTAAGGTTTTCTACGTGAAACGAGTTTTATGCAGTAGAAAACCTCGCTTAGTTATCTGCGCACAATACTCGAGTTTTCCAAAACTGAAGTATTTTACTGAAGTATTTAACTAAACTAGAGTTTTTATATAACTATGCGGATAAAACAGAGTATTATGCGTAGCCAAACCCGGCGACAACTGTATTTAAACATTAGGAGAAAGAGAAAAGAAAAAAAAACGAAGATCGCTGGTCAGAGTACTCGCGCACTCACTTTCAACGAATGGCTTGCGCGCGCGCGTTCAAAGAAGCGGAAAGAAGGAAATGGCCGGTGCAAGCAATTTTCCAAGATTTCTTGAACGCGTTTTCTCCACGATCGAGGGACAGAACGCGGACGAAGTTACAGTTAAGGAACGAAGAATTCTTCTTTCGAGAAGCACGCAATCGTCGATCGTTAAATCCGTCGTTCCCAGTGATTGAAATTTACTGGGACAGAGGGACAGTGAGACGCACGCGGCCTGGAGACGAGGCGCGTAGTACTTTCTACGTTTTGCAACCGCCTTGGGATTGTTAAAGAGAAGCAGGAAGAACGCGTTTATCGCGCGGCAGCATCTGCGAGTTTACGCGCGAACGCGGCGCCGCTTTTCCTGCGCGTCAGAAGAAGAAGAAGAGGAGGAGGAGGAGGGAAGAGAAAGGGACGAAAGAAAAGGAGACAAGAGAAGGTGGTGGAGAGCAAACGACGTGGGAAAAAAAGAATCAGCCACTATGAGAATTCGTTCTTTCTTACTGGCGCACGTCTCTACCTTCTTCCCTTCCCAGCGCCCTTCCTTCCAACCACCAGAGGATCTTTATCTTTTCGCGTGCTCTCCGCGCGAAACCATAAATTTATTACGGTATAGGCCATTAGTCGAGAATCTCGTGTGTCTTCTTCCTTTTTTACTCGGCGCATGCGTCATTCACCTGTGAGCGAGTCCGAGGCTCTTTAACGCGTGCTTCGGTCTTGTCTTTTCGCAACTTGGCGCCTTTTTTTTTTGTACAGTGGGTAAATTCATTTGAAAAAGATACGAAGGTTACATTCGAGTACCGAATAAATACACGAAGACAGCTATGAAAAGAATGGCAGATTAAATAAGTGGAGTCGTGCTGAAAAACCGTGAGGTTTTAACGGTACTTCTCATGCCAAATTTCGACGCGTGAATTTTAGATATCGTCTAATTCTGCTACTTTTGATCATTTTTATAATGCGAAATATGTTGACATTCTCATATCTAACAAGCACGAATTGGCCTAGCACCGATTTTCATGCGATATGGTATAATCGATAGGTCTTGACCAGTAATAAAATGCCTTAACGGGTTTTGTCTCGGAGATGTCTCGTTTCGGAGATATGAAATATATGCAGAACGCATCAGGGTAGGCCATTATAATCTGCTCATTGAAGTATCTCAGATTCCATGAGTTTTAAACATAAAGTTCCAGATACAAGTTATATTGTTTCGAGAGAGCCATAAGATTGCCACCATTTGTTGTACCATTGATTGTACCATTGCATTGCTTTGATCTTGAAGAGTCATTTTATGAGATATTTCAGTGAATAGACTACGATGGCCTTACCCTGTATATATTTCATATCTCCGAAACGAGATATCTCCGAGACAAAACCCATTAGGGCATTCTCTTGCTATCCAAGACCTATTGATTGCGCCCTATCGCATTAAAATCGATGCTAAGTCAGTTCGTGCGGTTATCTTGTAAGCATAATCAAGACTACAGGAGAAATTGTGTGCACTCGTCGAACTGAGTGAAAATGAAGTGGAAATAAAATGGCGAAATCTACTTTTAGTTTGATTTAAATTTTTTTAAAAGAGTAACACATATGTAACAATTTTGCATATGTGTTAATTCATCATGAATGTAAACATGCTTTTGATCACTACATGTATATAAATATTAAAAAATTAAAGTTTCGCGTTCACTTTACTCTCCCTTTACTGCTTCACGATTAGATCAAACACCCAACATCCCACCAACAAAATAACTAACTAACTGAGACTTCAATAAATCCCTGCCGCAAAAGGTGAAACTACAATTTACGAGCATACCTCCTTCACAGAAAACTCTGAGCGCGGCGGTGCTGGCGATGCTGGCGGCACCTGATAAAAACTTCGTCACCTTTCAGCGCCGATTAATTACTCCTTAAGGAATCTTACGCTTCTACCCGAGTAGAATTTGAACATCGTTGCTGTCTAGTTCAGATATAGAAAAAACGAGATATACATCGGAATTGTCTATTTTTTGTGTGTAGTAGTGGGCTTGAAATGTAACGGTCACTTCTACCAGTGGCTGCATCAAAAAAACTGGCTACTACTTAGATAGAAAATTTAAGATATGTAAATGTAGTAGTAACCTAGCCTGGGCTGGACAGGAAGTAGCAAAATAAAATAAACTTCTGGATAATTCTTATTTTTTGCCAACGTATCGTTGTTCCTGAAACGCCGGTAAGTAGGTGTTCAATTTGCTTAACGATTACTTGTATTTTTATTGAATTGAAAAATCCACTTTTATATACCTTCTTGGGTGAGGAGATTCGAACCTGAGACCTCTAGCTCACGGAGCCTGTTCCCTTACACATAGACCACAACTCGGATTGTTGTGTGAGAGAGAAAAGAGTGAGATGATCCACAAAAGTAAGGAGTTTCTTTATAAGTGTACGGCACTCGAAGAGTATTTATTTATTTAAAAATAATTCGACATTGCTAGTGCCTCGAACTCTTTGGAATATGTTGTAGTATGTCTACAGCTATCCAGAAAACATTTTATTTCGACATGAACTCCCTAATTTTGCGCAGCATCTTACTTTGAGATGATAAACTATTTTTGTTATAGTTTTTTCGCCTGAACTCTTAACATTTCATGCCCAGGACGTTGAACTCTTCGAAATATCACTCCTGTACGTTGAAAGATCGAAATTCGGTGAGATGCAATCAAGCCATACGCGAAGTTCGCATCTCGTTTTTTAAAACGAGATTTTTGGTGTAAATCATTTGAACTATTGTTAAAACTTGTAAGAATTCCTTGAACTTTGCTGGATGCAAGTAAATTTGAAATTTTTTCATGAGATGCTGACAGTTGAGATGTTAGGTTCACACCGGTGTCGTCAAGCTCGTGAGAGATTCGCTGACTAATTTAAAAATGCTAGTGGCGATCTAGTAATTGGATTATATTTTCTGGGAAAGACAGCACCATCTAGTATCATATTTTCTATGTATTACTACACAACCGCTACGTCAGTAAAACTGTCTATAAATTCTTATCTAGTACTGACCTAGCTGCTAGCAAGAAAATGTAATCTAGTCAATACTATCTACCTACTAGGTTTCACATCGGACGTACTAGATTCATTTCTACTCGGGTAATCCTCCTAAAATCGTCCAAGTCCGACCATCATGGACTTGTACGGTCGCGGTCACCAGTTTGAAATCGATTGGACGCGCGCGCCGATCGATTAATTACGGAGCTTGAGAAATCGGTGCTTTTGCAGTTGAACGAAATACGAGCGGAGTCTGCTTCGGTGGACGAGGACGCGACGGTAATTGCCGCCGCCATAATTGCAACTTCTCAAGTATTGCCGACAAGGGACGAGAGAGATTGAAACCTGGCGTTCGGATCGAACGAAAAACTCGATCGATTCGTCTGTGGCCTATCGCGGGAAGATATCTCGTCTCACTTTCTCCCCAGGGGTGTTCCCAAAGAAATTTCTTGCTGTAATTCATTCGTCAAACGAGGAGAGCATGGAAACTCAATCATGCCGATTCTCACTGGACGAACTGAATTTCAAATTTAATCTCCTAATCGAACCTCTACGATTCTTGTTTCGAACAAGATGGTTGCAGCCGGTGTAGGATAATTCTAATCGGTCCAATTATGATCTCGGAGTGGTACAGGAAGACGAGAAAAGTTATCGGTGAGAAAAGTCGATCGATCGAGGAAGTACCCGGTTTCGCTTTCACTCCCTGGAGGATCAGGCTTCTCGATAAGCACCTGAGGGATTTACTTGTGAGTGATTGAGCGTGTTCAGAAGATGCGTGGTTTCAGTTTCTATGACTCGTACTTATACTTATCTAGACTAGTTTAGAGTTTTATTGAAACTTGTAATACGATGTATGAAAAGTATCGTTTAAACGGAATAGTCGTTAGGATGTTAATTATTTTACGTACAAACAAACTTGATAATCTTGTCAATGAAGTATTTTATTTCGTTTTATTCTGTAAAATTTCTTATTCCGATCTTGCTGATATTTAACATTCTCAACTGACGGTTTGGTGGAATTGTTTAGAGTTTAAGAATAACAAATTAATCGACGGAAAAGCATATACATATAGTTTTGAAGAACATTATCCGAAGTGTCGATTTTCATAAATTTTAAATATTATGTATTGTGAAAAAGTTTAAAAGAAAGACACACATTTGTTTGTGTCATATTTTTTAAAGAATGCATATTTCTATGTCATTTCGCAAATCTTACAATTAAAGAGAAAAGCGCCACATAAGTATTCGCCTGATTCTCTTAAAGAGTGGCTAAATAACATACTTCAAAATTTTTATTTTGGGTATTTCCACAAACTATCAACAACCACATGTCTTATATGTATACAACACTTTTCAGTTAAACTCCTTAAGAGATATGATCAGGGTAAATATCCGCAAAAATAAGTGTTTTTTAAGAGAGAACTGCCGGAGAACTAAAGAAGCACAAAACTTACTATTTGACATTTTATTTTAGAATGTCATGAGGATTCGAAAAATGCATAAGAACAGAACGTACTATTTCGTATTGCATTGTCTACTCGTGTCGACAATTCTGCCATATTGGATGATCCGAATTAAAAAAAATATAGGTATATTCCTAAAGTGTATGGTAATATCTAAGCATTGACTGAGCTGTTTTTAAATTTATTGAGATTTGTCTGAAAAAATGGTTGAATGTCTATTATGAGTTTTCGCGAAAATTTGTCTAATACAATTGTCAACATTTTATAAACTAACAGTGATATCGCAAAAAACGTCGGTTAATGCTTAGGAAATACAATATACTTTAGAAATGTATATTTCTCTTTTTTTCGAATCCTCATCACATACTAAAACAAAATGCCAAATAGCAAGTTTATAGCTTCATTGGTTCTCCGGCAGTTCACACTTAAAAACCGCTTCTTATGCCGTTGGTTACCCTGATCATACCCCTCAAGCAATATTCAAACACAAGTAAAAAGCAAAGCACATTATTTGCCCACGAAGATCGCGTTAACATTTTTCCTACGCTGAAAAAATTGTATTCTCATCTTAAGAATTTACCATTTAATTTTGGAATATTTCTTACTAAAATAAACAACAAGAGAATCTTCTTAATTTAAGAGTAGCATACTCTAAATACATAGATTCCTCTAATCAAATATTCTTAACAGACATTCTTATCTATCTGATAAGAGTATCTCTCTTAACATACTTTGGTAAAAAATTTGTATAGATATATCTCGTATATAATTATTGGAAAGAAAAACTCTTAATGAGATGCTTCACTCTTCATATTGTTGAAAATTACACGATCCATATCTTGAAATCGGAATTGGTTGAGAAATGTATTCAGGAGAGAAAGTTACAATTCATATATATTTCTATTTTACTTGTAAACGTCTCCGTTGGATCACCCAAATTCTCTTCTTCTAGCCACTTCGTCACTTCATTACCCATACTTTTTGCGCAACACGGCACACAAAATAACACAGTATGCAAAATTACGCAGAATTGCAAGAGGAACAAAATACAGGGACCGACATGTGCCGCGCGCGATGTATAAACTAACCTAACCAATTATCGACACGCATTGTGTCGCGACATACAGATGGATTATTAAGAATATATTCCAAAAATCCATCATATTGATAAGCAAGTATTCTTATTTATTATTTAAGAATATCTATTAAGATGACTTATTAAGTTTACATTTTAAGAATGCAATATTTTCGGTGTACAAATCCTTCTTTTCCAGTTCCATCATTTACCAACTCATCCTTCCGATAAAATCATCATTCATAATTAACACAACTCTTGGATTAGCCCCACGTGTTACATCCTAACCCTAACTCATCTTTCCGATAAAATCATCGTTGAAAATTAACGCGACTCCTTGGACCCACACAAATCAAAATCAAATCACTCGCAGAGTTACGACTTTTCTTTACCTCGACTTCCGCCGACCGATAATAAAACGCATCCGATAATATCAAGGAACCTGAGGACTTCATTGCGAATCCACTGGAGTTCTCGATCAACGAATCAACAATTCTACTAGCACGACTAACGAACCAGGCCGAGGAACGAGCGCGTCGGCCTCAGTGAAGTGTAATAGTAGGCAGGAGGCTGCGATCGGTTTATTGGCAATTTTATGAGCGATCGCGCGGAAAGTCATAACAGCTTCCGCTGTCTCGCTTCGAGAGAGAATCTCCTCGCGTGGCTTCCCCCTCTCCCGTTTTTTGTTCGAGCGAATGCGAGAGAATCGAGGAGAACAGCGCTGTCCGTTAATTTACGAGACACGTTGCGCAATCGCTCCTTTCACCTCGTGCCAACGAGCGAAATTTTAATCGCACAATTTAGACCCTGGATGCTGATGCTACCGGTTTTGTTAATCTCTCGAAGCGTATGGTGAATGATATTTTTAGGATGGTTTGGAGAATGGAAGATGCTTCATTCAACGCGGATATTGTGCAATCGTAATTGATGCTCGTTTTGCCTTAGGTTAACATTGCAAACGTTATTTTCTTCTGTTCCTTCTAGACGGTCATTATTGCATTGTATAGTTCAATGTTACATATGAGAAATATTTCTTTGTTTGGTGTACGCGGTTTTCACGAGGAACTTTTTCGTCGAGAAAATTGTCTAAAAATTTAGAAAGTCGATTTTGAGTTTTTTTGGATTTTATTATACTATAGACCTACCGAACTACGCATGTTAAAGGCGTATAGTGAAATTCGTAAAATTGGTTGAATTATAGTAATTTTAACCAATCAACTGCGTTCGACGTGTATACACGTCAATCCAAATTTGTTATATTTGTGATCAAGAACTGGTTAAGAAGTACAATCGCACGGGGAACGTAGCCGAGACGCAGCTGCTAGATGTTTTTAGTCATAGTAGACCACCTCTTTTGTAATGAAGTTTTAAGGATTATTTTACGTGAAACAGGATAGAGCCATTTATAGTTGATCCGGGTTGGCTGATTAACCAGTAAGTATCAATAGTTTGATTTAACTTCATCACTTTAAACTTTAAACGCGTTTTTCCAAAACTATGCTTTTCAAATCGGCAATCAGGATACCTCGATAATCAATTGGCCGATTGAGCTCCAATTGAATATTTACCTTCAGTAGACTGTTCTTGAACGTTGGTAGCAGAATTGAGTCGAAATAATTTTTTCTTTTTTTTATAACTCGCTGAAGGGAAGACTCGTATGATTTTTTTCTCAGATGTACAGGGTGTCCCAGACCACCCATACAATCTCTCGCGGGGACGTTGGGCGGCTTCAAATAAATACAAAAGTCCTGGGCCATTATTCAATATTCGCAATATTTATCGAGAAATTAATTGTTGAAGATCAAAGGAAATGGCCTTGGGCAAGATAGCAGCGGGGGGAGCGCTGGAGACACTGCGAGCTGTAGGACGACCCAGTTTACCAATAAACAAATTCGGGGCGCCGGCGGCGCCGCGGTGAGGGGAGGATAAGGCGGTGCTGCGGCTTCTTTTGCGTCATCCTTCCCCTTACCGCGGCCCGCATTTGTTTGCAGGTAAACTGGGCCGTCCTACACCTCGCAGTGGCACCGGCGCACTGTGGGCATAAAGTCGTTTTTTAGTGCCAAAAGTCGCTCGACGGCTGAATTCTGAGCCGATCGCGATGAAATTGGTGTTAAAATACGCGTTATTTATTGTGCTACAGCGGAGACCTGCACTTTTTTTGATATTACAATTTGTTAGCCTCCACAGCTGGAAAGACGTGCTGTGCACGTCGATTGTTATCCGCTTCGGAAGTGGCAAAGACGTCCTACGCCATTTTCAATTTTGAAATTTGTGTCACGGTTTCGTAATCAGCGAACCAGAAAACCCTTGTATATCAAGATTGAAGGGATTATGAACACCGTAACTAAAAAATAATTGCCAAAAGTTTAGAACAATCTCGATTTTGTATTAATTGACAAATTGCGATATCCAAAAAAAGTGCAGATCTCTGCTATAGTACAGTGAATAACGCGTATTTTAAGACTAATTTCATCGTAATCGGTTCAGAATTCAGCCGTCGAACGACTTTTGGCACCAGAAAACGACTTTATGCCGGCGCTGCTCCCGCTGCTATTTTGGCGGACGCCCTTGCCTTTGATCTTTCACAATTAATTTCTCCATAATTACTGCGAATATTGAATAACGACACAGGACTTTTGCGTTTATATTAAGCCGCTCTGCGTCCCCACTAGAGATTGTATGGATGGTCTGGGGCACCCTGTATAAAACGTCCCGAACCCTGATTACCGATGCAGGCTCTTTTCCCCGCACCATTGTATCCGAGTGTACAAAACTATATGTAAACAATTTTTTTTTCTTTAAACATTTTTTCACGTATATTTAAAGGAACAACAAACATGTGTACATCAGAAAAAAAATCGAACAGTTTGAAATTTATGCTATTCTGAAAATCACCTCCAAAACAGCACTCTAGACAACAATACCCCCTTAAAGAAATTGAGTTTGTTAGAAAAACTAAGAAAAAACATTAATTTCATGTTACATAATTAAGCAGCACGGATACGAACGACGTCTTGTTAATTTAAACAACGTTATAAATCAAATGTTACAAAGTCAGCACGCAATACAATTAATTTGCAAACAACACTAGAGTTGTTCAATCAAACCCGTTCCAACTAATCTGCTCAAGCCCCCAATAACAAATGCAATACATAGGCAGGCCCTAAACTGAATTTTATTTAAACAATCCTTCCAAGGAAACGTACAAAAACACATTGAATCGTCAATTAGCTTGCGCGACGTTTCAGTTCCGACGTCTTCAAGGTACTTGCTCCCAGAAGGAGAATACTATCGCTCGAGTTCCATTCATTTTCACGCCTCCGCTTTACCGCACGGAAAGGAAAATCGAGAGTGGGACGTTAAGGATGCATAAATCATTCTTATGTAACGATCCTCCTCAAGCGTCCGACCAGTTAACCACTTTAACGAGATTACTTTGTTACGCTTGGCCTCCTACTCCACTGCTACGATCAGACGACACTCGGCGTCGATTGGCGTCCCGACGCTTTCTCTCTCTCTCTCTCTCTCTCTCTCTCTTGGGCGCGTTTTCACGAGTCAAGTTTAGTTGACCGATTTTATGATAGTTGAGCAACAAAAGTTGAACGAAAACTGTAGTGAGAACCCTTCTTCCAATAGAGTTGATCAACTTTGTAGTTGATCAAGAAAAATTTGATCCACCCCAAGCTTTGTCGTTCAAGTTATAAGTCATCATGAATTGCTTTCAAGTTGAAACACGCCTTGAAACGTGTGAACCTCGATTGACTGTCACATTCGCTTTTAACTGCTTACGCCAAGCGTCCACACACTGAGAGAAAAGTATATGATACATCTAACTATAATGGCATAGTAACAAAATTATAGTTGGAAATATCATATTTATGGTAAATGTTACCATAATGTCGGTAATAATTGCAATAGAGGGATAGTATAACCAATTATATTGTGTTTTTACCCAAAATTATGGTGATTTCAACTAAAAATATAGTATGGTTGAAAATATACAATGGTAAGAAAAGATTTTATATAGTTAATATTACCAGAATATTTCATACATAATAATAGAACTAACTATATTCACATAGCAGATTTTACTATACATATGGTAACAAGAATAAAGGTTAATAGTTAATAATATAGTCATTTGTATAAATCGTTCATTCTACTCGTATGGTTAAGCGAACTATAAAGATATGTTTGACGCCAAATTTAACTATAAAACATAGGGAGATTATAGTAAATCCGACCATTTGTTTATCTCAGTGTACCTGTACAACTTCGCACACTTAAACTTCGACGCCATTTTAAAAGTGAAACGGTCGATCAGTTTCTATTGAAACCTGTGAACAAAAGCTGATTCAAGTGGTATTCAACTTTTGTTGATCGACTAAAATCAGTCAACTATACCTGATTCGTGAGAACGCGCTTTTAGCAGTCCGCTTGACCATCGATTCATTCTCGACGTCTTTCCATGCCCGAGGCCTCATTGGCGAAGCTTCTTCCGAAACGAACGTTCTGCGATTACTCGGTGATGTCATTCGGAGAAGCATGATGCCTTTCACGTTGCCCAATTGCACAGCAGGTGCGCGTAACCTTTAACATTTACCTGAAATCTCGTCTCGATTACATCCGTGCTTCCGTCAGATACGAAGTGGCTCTTCATTTCTTTGGAGGTGAATTTGCTTCAGTTTGCGTTGTTTATTGGTTTTGTTGCACTCATATTGTACAATTAACGCGTGAACTTTATTTGGTAAAGAAAAGTTGAGAAATATGTAAATGTTTATTTCGACGTAAAGAACGTCGAGATTGAGAAAAAAGAATTCATTGTACGCATATTTGGCAAAGTATTGAAATCTTTGTCATTCTTGAGAATCTTTGAGAACTTTGAGGAAGTGACACATCGATATGAAAATGAATTGTATTTCTATTCATTGAATATTAAATTGAATCTCCTTCTACAACACCCCCGGAAAGTCTGCAATTAAATATCTATTTCTCTTTAAGTTCCTGCCTTCCTCATCTCTCTACCACTTTCGACCACCCAAGAGAATCGTTCTCTACATCGATTTCTCCTATCCGATAAATCATTGGAAAATCGAACGAGCCCTTGTCCACCGGTGAATTTTTCCAATCCTTCATCTCCACTTTACCTCTACACGGCGCACATCCTGCGGATTAATTAGAGAAAGCACGCTGATAAATTAAATATCAGGTCTAGCCAACCGATCGAGAAGATGTACTCCTTCTCGTAGCCGGTTCATGTAGCGAAGATGAGACGACACGAGAAGAGAGGGGCCGAGAATTCTCGAGACACACGAGCCGATCGAGAGTTTCGAGACAGCTCGTCGAGAGCGTGCTCGACATTACTCGCTTCGAGGTATCGAACAGATTCGACTAGGAGGATATCGAGAGCATGTCTTACGTGTCGAGCATGTCTCGACGGCATCGAACACGCCGGAGAAATTTCTGGCCTGCTCGGCCCACGACAACGACGACACGCACTCGATTGATCATCTTAAATTTAAATTCGATCAGATCTCGTACGGCCATCTCTTGTTCGTCGAATGATCTTCCAAAGAAATATACTAGTGGTAGATTTCGTTGTGAAGGTGTGACAGCGAGAGGAATTATTTATTACCCCGAGGAAGCAACGAGACGCACAAGAGAAAGCTGTATTGTGCAATTTGTAGGGTTCGTTAGAGAAACTGTAACAGATCGTTTACCGATTTGTTTTTTGTTTTGTTGCAACTGCTAGGTTCAAGTTACAAATGATCTTTATTTCAGTGCATCGACTCTTCCGCGGGAAAGAAGATTGCTTGTCATTTTACCCAATAGGGATAGACAGGAGCAAGAAATTATAATTATTTCGTGTAAATGGTACAATCGTGCTGTTACGTCCGTGACTTAACGCGATCCGATGACACATAAGCCCCTTAAGTGCTGCAGCCCAAAAATCGAAATTACCTGAATGTGAGAGCGCATAATTAGCACATAATCCTTATATATTTGTTTTTTTTAAATATCTTGTTATTTGTTGCGGTAGCGGGTCTTGCCATCTAGCTAACCCTTCCACAAAAATGTATTCTTTGCCCATAATTCTACAATTTCGCTGTAGGTACATTTTAGATTAAGTGGTCCCCACCAGCTAAGCAACCGTGCCAAAGAGACCCTCAGGAACAGCCCGTTTGTCGGCAGATATTAGTGCATGACAATAAGAAGATGGGACTATTGTACGTTTGAGGAGCAGCATAGGATCGATGTCTAGACGAATCCCTTTGACCTGAAAGCAGTAGCATCGGAGCATAGGAACGTACGAATATGTAATATCCACCCCCACCATCGAAATTTCTACAAGCGAAACGTTAAAGTCGACAGTTGCGTCGAATACGTAACACTCGCCCCAATCACCGAGATATCAATGTCACATTCCACAGTTACATCGAATAGGCACAGTACTCGTCAGTCTAACCAGCGAAAGTTCTAATAAGTCACTCCCTTTACGGTCGTGCCTAAAAACTAGGGGGCAGATCGCCCTGCGCTTTCGCTTCGCTCAAGCGCCAACCCCCTCCAGATCGTCTTTGCTCGCGCTTCGCGCTCGCTTTACCGGATGCAGAAAAGCTTCGATGTCAAAAAAGACATGGAAATTTTTTAACCCGTTCGGAACGGGTTACTAATAAATCAAGACGGTCTAGACAGCCGTTTAAAGGGCACACCAGTGTAGTGGCCTGAAGAGAAAAGTATTAATCAAATTTATTTACATGGATATATTCTACATATGTTACTCGTGTTAGAAAATGCAATATAATAATATAACCTGAACGTAGGCTTAAACTCACGCATACACGACGTATGCGTGCACACACACATTCGAACCACTTTGCTTTCCGGCTGTCTGCGATTTGGTTTTTATCGTATTAATAACTGTATTAATTACTACAATATCTAAATAATAGTTAAATACTATGATAATTACAGTAAGCCGTATAACCGAGTTAACTCGGTCATTTGGGTTACAAATGTCTTTTATTAACCCGGTTAGATGGGTTACTTACGATACGCAGTACCAAAATCGGTTCGGCTTAGAGTTTGAATCCCTGGTTGCTATTGAAATATGACGTGTATGAGTCATTTTTCTCGAAGTACTCGACTTACCGACGGTCGTCACGAACTAACCACAAGATCGTCCAAGATCACCCAGTATATTTCCGCGGAGGAAGCGAGTGAAGGGGAAGAACCGGTCGACCGATACAGTAAACCGCCTCGCATCCGTCATTTTTCCTTCGCGGTGGTGGTACGATACCCGCTCATCTTCTTCTATCGGCCCCTCACCCTCTTTGCTCGTTCAGCCCGATGCCCTTTTACTCTCTACACAAGCTCTAACTCCAAGCTCCACGCTAAGTAAGTAGGTATTCATTCCATATCTCGCTGGCCCAACCACCTTCATTCTGGCTTCGATATTATCACTTCACTTTTACGGCCTATCTCGTTTTCTCTTACGTTGGGCTCGTCGCATATACTATTCTTTTTTCTTTTTTTTGTTAATGTTCCAATCGGCTTTGCAACCTCTCATGCGTTCTAATCGGAAGTTGCCTAAGCGGTGCCATTACCCGCCCTAGAAAGTTTGAAGAAAATGATGCAAAATTGGCAAAGAGGTGAAACCTGTATGAACCTGGCACCCAACTTTAAGATATAGACATTTTTTTGTCTCAAGCGAAAGAACTTCGTTTGTACCCGTTCATGCCTCCCTTGTTTTCGTTTGTACCTGAAAGGGTTCGGACATAGAGATACTTCAAAATTTTATAACAGGTTCAGTCAGCCTATCGATGGAGATGGATCTATCCAGAACGCCTTACTACTCTCTCAAGTTTAGATTATTGGTTTCTGTGGTTTACGAAATAAAACAAAAATCTAAACTTGAGGGCGTAGTGAGGCTTCCTGAATAAATCAATCTCCATAGACAGACTAAGCCTCTTGTCAAATTTTGAAACTTCTCTATCTCCGAATTCTATAAGGTACAAACGAAAACAAGGGAGGTACGAACGGGTACAAACGAAGATCTTTCGGCTGAGACTAAAAATATTTCGATATCTTAAAGTTGGATGCCAGGTTCATGCAGGTAGACCTGACCTGGCCTAATCAGTTTTGCTCGTTAGGGTTCATTTTCGCGAAGATTCTTCCTTTTCTTCTTATTATTATTATCCTTCAGTTTCTTCTTTTGACGCCAATGCTGTCTAAGCAATCTCTCTCTGTCTCTCTCTTTCTCCCCCCCCTCTCTCTCTCCCTCTTTCTTGACAAGCCAATTCCAACGTTCGTGATATCGGCACGCATATTATACGTACCCTGAGAAAGGAAAAGTGTTGATTCAATGATATCCGTATGATTGGAATTAATTTCGTTGATTAAATTATAATGCGATTGAAACAAATATGGTACACCGTTGTGTCAATTACAGAAGTACTTGGTTCAATAATATAGCATATTGAAGAAATTTGATTAAACCAATCATATATTTAATTACTTCAATAAAATAAATATTTGTTTCAATTATATTTATTATTTATTTGAATAATACAGCACTGATTAGAAACTTCATTGATTCAATTGCATATGTAGTTATTTCAATCATATAACGAGGATTGTCCCAATTACATAATATGAAATAATATTGTTTCAATTCAATATGCTTTTGATACAACATTATGTATTATTGAATTAATGATGGCCTCATCATTGTTTCACACTATACTTTATTAGAATCAATGACATGCAATGTTGAATCAATTACAAATGTTTATGGCAGCCCGTGACACACACGTATGATTGAATCAACAGCTTTTTTTTCAGTGTATGATCACAAATCACGCTGCCTACTGTTAATGCAAATGAAAGATACAACGTGTTTGCTTGCGGTCCGGTTCCTACGCCAGGTCCAGCTCGCGAGGAGTTTCTCGGATGAGACGAGAAGCTTGGCGGAGATGGTTCGAACCGTATCGGGAATTGACGACATACTGCGGATAGAGAAAAACTCGTCGACTGGCTCGTTTAAAGCGTCACGCTCAAGAGTATATTGCCGTGTTTCGCGGAATCCGCTAGCAAACGGGGTTAATTCTAGGATCTTGGTCAATGTAATGTATTGGAGTATGAATTGTGCAAGGAAAAGCATGAAATTATTAGCCTCTTCGAGAATAGCTGCTCTCATACGCATTTACGTTTAGTAATTTCTTAAAATTGACCTTCGAGAGTGGACGATTGGTTTATTTCTGTGAATTTTTACATTTTCCTTAAATTCCTTATGAAACTTAACGATCGTTGACACTAGAACGAGCAACACGGATCAAAGTAAAGAGTCAGCAATAGGCATTTTGGTATGGACAACGAAATACAGTAGTTCTACACTGAAAAAATTGTATTCTTAAAATGCAAACTTAATAATTCATCTTAATAAATAAGAATAGTTCCTTCTCAATATGACGGTTTTTGGAATATATTCTTAATAATCCATCTGCATGTCGCTATACAATGCGTGTCGGTAAAACGGTTAGGTTAGGTTATACATGCTGATGCCTGTATCTTATTTCTTTTGCAATTCTGCGTTATTTTGTGTGCTGTGTTGTGCAAAAAGTACAGACAAAGCAGTGACGAAGTTGCTAGAAGAAGAGGATCTGGGCGATTTAACGGAGATATTCACAAATAATAAAAATGCATATGAATTGTAACTTTCTCTCATGACTACATTTCTCAAACCAATTCCGATTTCAAGATATGTATCATGTCATTTTCGACAATGTGACAAGTGAAGCATCTCATTGAGAGTTTTATTTCCAATAATTATGTACGAAATATATCCATAACAACCGTTTAGCAGGTTATGTTAAGAATATCTGATAAGAATGTCGGTTAAGTCTAGATTTACCAAAACCAATCAATTTGACTGGTTCAAATGGGAAATCGTGTTTACAAAAAATGTTCGGTAAATCTAGTGTTAAGAACATTCGATTAGAAGAATCTATTTAGAGCATCCTAGTCTTAAATTAAGAAGACCCTCTTATTGCTTATTTTAGTAAGAAATATTCTAAAATTAAGTGGTAAATTCTTAAAATGAGAATACAATTTTTTCAATGTAGGGTTAACGTGGCAAATGTACATCTCCAGTTTGAGTCAATCCCAACAGAGCATAGAAACGTGTGACGTGGGTCGATGGCTCAGGTGAGACATACGCGTGATACTAATTACCCCAAGCATCGAAACCGCTGGAAACGAAATGTCACCTTCCACAGCTGCACCGAAAGTAGAGTACAAGTAAAGTTTCGGCTGACCGTCTGTCTGACCTACAGGCTGAGCGTACGGTTCTCCGAGAATCGTTCTGTCTTCCTCCTGCACACTTCGGCCAGGATGTAACAGCATTATGCGAATAAAGTGAATGTTTGAAAACCAGAATAATAAATTTGCCTGGAAATAAAAAGATACCAATTCAATTGTGCCTAGTGTGACTCCTTGGAACCACTATTTTTTTCGAAAAATTTTAATTAATTTAACTGGTATATTTTTTTAAATATCGATAGATAATCACACGTGTTTAATCGTTTCCCTTATAAATATTACTAAAACGCGATTGTACATCGAGAATTTGCATATCGCCTTAAATTTAATTAATTTGTCAATAAATGGTTATTTAATTATTTTTCAATTTGAATATTCTTCAACCATTCTTCGCTGTTAAGCAAGCTTGAGCTATTCGAGAGAATAACCAGATGGCGGTAACTTGAGTAAGCTAGTCTTTAAAGAGGTTAATTTGCGACATGCAAAATGTGAGACTTTTCTTATGTAAAGTGTGTATACATATGCGATAGTATATTTATTCTTTGCCTTAAACTGCGAAACCTGTTATATTTACATGTAGAAAGTCGACTTTTGTTATATGCTAATATAACATGTTATTTGCAAAGCGTGTTGTGCGCGTATAATTTTTATTTTTACATCGTAAAATGAGTACCAGTGAACCGTTATCCCAGAATGAATTACGAATTAAAGTTATTAGATTTAACGATCCGAACTATGAAATTCTATGTCATACATAGTACCCATTGAACAATTCTCCAATTGACTATCACTTCTTTCGACTACCGGTTCACTTTTTGAAACGAGAAGTTTTAATCAACAAAGAATAAAACATTCGAGTGTTAAAAAAAACTGCCATTCACGTCCTTTTAGCTAACTCTGGGCAAGCATCGCACGAATAATATTTATTTTGACGAATAGAACTATTAAATTTGATAATCGAATATGGAACTTTTATGCGCAATACAACACCGAAAACATTGTATTCTTAAAATGTAAACTTAACAATTCATCTTAATAGATAATTCATCTTAATAAATACGAATACTTTCTTATCAAGATGACGGTTTTTTAGAATATATCCTTCAATATATCCGACGGATTAAAATATTATTATTTTAGTTGGAAATATTCTAAAATTAAGCGGTAAATTGCTAAGATGGGAACACAATTTTTTCAGTTAAGACATTTAAATTTTAATTCCACCTTATAAAACCATATCACATCTGCCCAACGAACGGAAGAAAAAATATCACAGCTCACTTAACGATAACCATAGCTTTTCGCGGTGCTTGGTTTTAGATCGTGCCAGTAGAATTTTATTTTTCGAGAAGTTTGAAACGAGAGATAAGCGCGGACCAGTAAGAGCATGGTGAACGTGTTTCCGTAGACGAGATGTCGGGGATAAGCATGACAGCCTGCAGCGAGTTGTAAACGTAACAAGGATGTAATGATACAATCGGGCACAGCCAAGATGACCGAGACATCGCTCCAGGATAAATGTCAGATTATTCTTTCACGAATTCGACCAAGCGGAAGTCAAATTCAATGGGTGATTTGCATAGAGAAGCACGAACGTTAATTCAACGGAATTGAGCGTATAGAATGAATATTGATCGCGCCTTAATATGAAACGAGAGAAGCGTTAAAATGCACGTGGAATAACGAGAAGTAAATTGCAAATTTCTGGCGAATACTGAACATAAAATGAATTATAATTGACCCGTGTGAACCTGGCACCCGGCTTTAAGATATCCAATTATTTTTTCCAATGGGAAGAGCATCGTTTATACCCGTTTGTACCTCTTTTCTTTTCGCGTGTACATCAAAGGGTTCGAAGATAGATATACTTCAAAAACTTTTTGAGATATCTCAAATCGACCAACGCCATTCCAAACAACGTCGTTTGTACCCGTTTGCACCTCTTTTCTTTTCGCAACTTTCTTGACTTTGGTCCTCATTTTGTTGCCTTGCCTTCTTCTTTACTGGTCAGGGTTAGAGTTCCAGTGGATGCACAAGATCATCGAAGGCGTGCAATTTACTATCTAACACGTGTAAAATATCCTTTTCTCTTCCATTTACTAATCCATTCTTTAACAATCTTAATAATTAACAGTCGACGCACGAAAAAGTATAATATGTACTTGAGATTAATTTGAACCACCGCAACTGACTACCTGCGTGAACTTGGCATCCGACTTCAAGAAACCGAAATTTTTTTTTGTATACGAGAGCAGCGTTTGTACCAATTTGTACCTCCCTTGTTTTCGTTTGTACCTCAAAGGGTTCGTAGACAGAGATACTTCAACATTTTAGAAGAGGCTCAGTCTGTCTATGGAGATAGATCTATTTGGAAAGCCTCACTACGCCCTCACATTTAGATTATTGGTTTTTTCGGCTGATTTGCTTCATAAACTAAATAAACCAATAATCAAAACTTAAGGACGTATCCAAACTTTCTAAGTAGATCAATCTTCACAGACAGACTTAGCCACTTGTAATTTTTGAAGTATCTCTATCTCCGAACCCTTTGAGGTACAAACGAAAACAAAGAAGGTACAAACAGATGCAGACGATGCTCTTTCGATTGCAAAAAAAATGTCGATATCTTGAAATTGGGCGTCAGGTTCACACAGGCTTATAATTGCTACCTGTCCAACAGTCGACGTAGGACGAAATCTATTGCTGATAAAATGATAAATTGAAAGTATATTGCAAATATTCTGGATAATGCAAATTACAAGTGTCACGTGTGTTGTAAGTATAACGCGACTTATTAATGAAATAATATAATACAGTCAGCCTATTCGTAAAACCGTGTTAACAATTTCTTAGAAATTTCTAAAATAATTGCTCAATTGTTTTTAGCAATCAACAATTATCGTAGAATTGTCAGAGTCACTGAATAATCATAAGTTCGAATTGGAAAGCATGCCACGAATTTCCCTATCAGATAAGACGCGCGAGTGAATCGGGTTCTCTGCGAGAGAAAAAAGGTCCAATGTTTTCCGAGCTGGGAGCTGAATCGTTCTGAAACTCTGTAACGACTTTCGTGGTAACAAAAGGCGTCCAAAGGAAGGAGGAGCTCTCGTTCGGGCGGAGAATAAGGAAACGAAGATTTCGTAGTCAAATCACTTTTCCTCTCAACTGGCTGTCTCTGCGATTTCAATATAAATTTTCCTGTTAAAATCCCTGGAAGACGAGGTGATCGAAATTGCAGCGAAAATATTTTAAAATAGTGAAATTTCATTCTACGGTTAATACGATGAATAAGTCGACATGCCTAACTAACGGAAATCGACGGATCACGTTGAATTGAAGAAAAAGAAGAGGAAAAATTGAATCTGGTAAATATCAGTATTATTTGCAAATGATGATCAAGGACAAAAGTAAATAACTAAGATTTTGTAGTAAAATTATTTTTTCTCTGAACTAGGTATTGGTAGGAATTAATAAGATGGAATTTCCTCTTTAAATTACCGGAAGCCAACATAATGAAAAAAGTATAGGAATGAAAAATCATTTCCAAATGACTAACGATTCATTTCCTTATTAGTAAAGCGACATTATCGATAATATGAGTGTTACAAAGTATTGACGAATCATCGTTGAAACAAAGGGAAAAATAGAAATCCGAGTATGATACAAGAATTATTCCTGATGCTCGAATAACAAAAGAATCATTATCAAATGCTAAAACTTCTTTTATGAGTAGCACAAAAAGCAGCCAGAAAAAATTTGCACTTCATAACAAAAGTGAACGATGCGTTTACAACTAAAACAAGTAAAAGAAACGTAAAACAGGAATAAATACGATAAGCAACAGAAAACTATTGTTGCACGTACCCACAATAACGATAACAGAACCACGCATTCCACAATTAAATTACTTTTCCCCTGTTCCAGCCCTCTCGTGAACGCTCGTAAAAATCCAAAAGCTCGTAAAAATGAAGAAACGTTTAATAAAAAGCAAACCTTCACAATAAGCACTCGAAAGGAACCGTGCGCGGATTATTCCGAAATCTCCTGCTCATGAGACTTAACGGACCACCTTGAAAAGAAATCTAAAAGAATACAAGAAAGAAAAAGAGAAAGAAAAATCAACACGAAAAAATGACGGCGTTGTTTTCGATTCGCGTTCCAACGAATTACATAGTTTGCCTGTCTCGTGCACTGAACAAAATGTATTCTCATCTTAAGAATTTACCACTTAATTTTAGAATATTTCTTACTAAAATAAGCAACAAGAGAATCTTCTTAATTTAAAAGTAGAATGCTCTAAACAGATTCCTCTGATCAAATGTTCTTAACAGACATTCTTATCAGATATTCTTAACAAATCCTGGTAAAAAATTTGTATGGATATGTTTCGTATATAATTATAGGAAAGCAAACTCTTAATGAGGTGTTTCACTCTTAGTCCGGGAGGTAGCGTTGCATTTTAGGTAGCGTCTTTACGTCGATTGATTGTTTTTCGATAGATCTGGTATGACTAATAACTAAACCAAGCGTCGACTATTTATAAAAAAAAGTTTCAGCCAGCGTACTATTACATAATTTTTTTTTTTTACGTCGTTCGCAGCTTGCCACACTCAGACCCGCAGCTACTTGCACAGCTGTTATTACGGTTTTTGGAATATATTCTTAAATTAAGAATGTAATGTTGAGAAGAAAGCATTCTTATTTATTAACCCTTAGCATTCCTATGTCGAGAGTGGCTCGACATCACATTTCTTTCGCCAACTCCAATGTCGAGTTAAACTCAACATTATGCAACGGAATTTCTAAAATATTTGAAAATCTTTAAATTTGTTTAAGGAGTGCAAAGTGTTAAGAATATCTATTAAGATCGATTGTAAAGTTTGCACTTTAAGAATACAATTTTTTGAGTGCGGCAATTAGCGTTGGAGCGCCAGACGAAGCCGACGAGCTTAGGGCAGGAAAAGGGGAAACGTCGGCGAGCAAAGACACGTAGAAGCCCGCAGCTATCATTTGCATTCGCCTCTAGAGAACCCTCCTCTAGAGCCTGGTTTTGCGCCAATCTCCACGCATGACTGACCGGGCGGTGCGAGCGCCCATATACACCGTGTACATAAAGCGAGCGTATTACTTACCCAGCATTAATATGTACATCGGCTACCGCTTTGCGTAATGTGAAAATTCTATTCAATTTTCAACCCGCATTTAGACGTAATCGATGAGGTACAAATGTAGCGAATTAACAGTAACCGGTGAACTTTCATTCACACGAGCCTATCCTTTTCTAGAGTCCGAGACTTTGGATAGGATTGGTGAATTCGAAAAAATTGCATTTTCGTTATGTAAGGTACGTTGGTAATGGTATGTTGAGTTTTTACATTCGGTCGCGAAACCTGTTCACCGAGTATACTGGCGCTCGTATTACGAAATGTTCCATTTTCCGTTTTTACTCTGCGCCGAAGCGTGATACCAGCTTTTATACCTCCAAGTAACTAGAAGAGAAAGATTCTTAATAAAAGGTTCGAAAGCTACGAAGGTTAATGCACTGGTTCATGAAATGCCGCGGTAGGTATCTATTATATTTATCTGACTAAGATTTAGTAGACTACTCTTTTAAACGCTCTTATCTATTGTTCAACCTAAAAGTATACATATTTAACGACGAACCTAGAATGATAAATTATAGACCCAAAGAATTACCGAATGTCAATCCATGAAAAATCAAGAAGAATGCGGAAGCCAAAAAGAAAAAGAAAAATATCCCAGATTCTCACGTTTCAACATAAACAATACCAAGATTAATAATAGACGCGTGTAACAACCTTCTTGAACAACTTAACGAAAACTATTCTCGAGTCTTTCGAATTCCAATTTTTCAGCATCTCTTTAACCCTTTCGCTACGGGCGACTCCTCCGCCACGGCGCTCCCGCTGTACGCCCGTAGTATCTGAGTGGCATCTTATGCAGGGCGACTATAGTCGCCCGTAGTACGTCGGTGGCATTCTATGCAGGGCGACTATAGTCGCCCGTAGTAGCGAAAGGGTTAAAAGAAGAAGGAAAAAGGAAACTAGAAAATTCCAGTTGGAAAAAAGCAGAGTGCAGGTCTCGACGGCGCCAATTCTCGAACTACGAACTGTTGGAATATAAACGGGCATAAACGTCCCGTCAAAGCGTTCACTATGTGAATCGACGAGGCGTGACCAGATATCTGAAAGCGCAATCTCATCGGGACATTAACGTTTCCAGCTCGCGCTTCACATTCTCCCCATTTTCTCAATTCGCTACGAGAAAAGGTGGAAGGCACACGAGAGAAGATCCTCTCGAGTTGGCGCACATTAATTACCTTCTATTTATCTCTTATCGGGACTAATCCACTGGGCACAATCCGCGAGCAGCGATCGAGCGATCTAAGCAAACCTGCACCACCCTTTTCTCCACCGAAGTTTAATAAACGGCATGTTTCTTGCACGATAACGATGTCGGTCGTGTGCTCCCTTCTCCCAAGAGCCTCTCACTTCGCACGAATTTTAGCAGAACCCAAGAGGTAAATTAATATCACGGAGAATGTCAGGCACAGGCGAGAAAATGCGTTCGCCTGTTACCTGATGGGAGAGAAAAAAGTATGAGGTGCATTAAAAGTGTGGAGCTGGTGTTACAAATTTTCGAGGATCTTTTTCGTAAGAATAAGCTAGGTGCCTGGTAAATACGAGGATGAGTCGATAAATAAGTCGCAAACGTCAGTTTCCTTTATACCATTTGTAAATTATACCCGTCCTCACAATGTGTAACCTAACCTAACCGGCTACCGACACGCATTGTGTCGCGACATGCAGATGGATTATTAAGAATATATTCTAAAAACCCTCATAATGATAAGAAAATATTCTTATGTATTAAGAATCTCTATTAAGATGAATTATTAAGTTTGCATTTTAAGAATACAATATTTTCAGTGCAGCTATGACTATAATTGTTCTTCTGCGAATCTTCAATCTTATCGATACAGTTGACATTGCAATGTTTTATTTGATTTTATCCATTAACATATTCTAACTCGTCTTTATGGACTACCGTTAGTATTCGTGTGCCACATTGGGATTATTAGTCAAATTGCGTTGGACTTTCAGATTTTGTCAACCTAAAGTTTAACCTCGTGTGTTTTAAATAAACAGTTCAATAATATTGAATATTATTGTATTAAAGCGGATACATTCACGAATAAATTTATACATTTTTTTTTAATTCTTGATTAACGGATCACTAATTGAATTCCATAATTGCTAAATCTATCATTTAAACCATTGCGTGCCAATGCGAGTGTGTTTGCCTCTTCGACCTGCCATTACCATCGAATCGTTCTTACATAATCCAGTGAAAGGTGCGAGGCGTGACACGCATCAATTATTCGATTACAACTTAATTTTGTTCGATTTTCACGTGTTCTTAACGCAAACTTTGACGGCGCGTATTTTTAAATGTATTTGTAAAGATAATCTTTGCTTAACCATACACAAGCATTTCTAACAGACACATTTGCATTTTGGACCACTCATTTAAAACAGACATGCGACTCTTTAGTCGTCAGACTTGCCATATGAATTCTTAATTATCGAATCAGTCATTTGGAATTTCGTAATTGGTAAATCTATTACTTAAATCACCGTCCGCCTAACTCACCTGGCATTATCACTAAATCGTCCCTGCATAATCTCGTGAAAGGTGCAAGGCGCAACACACATCAATTATTGGATTACAACTTAATTCGTAGCTTCAAAGTCCGTTCACGGTCCCGTGCAATGCACCGTTGCCTGGGCAAAAAGTCAAGTCTCCGTAATCCAGTAAAACACTAGCCCAGTGAACTGCTCTCATCTCTATACAGGTTAGGATGCCTGATCAAATTTCGTAATGCAACCTGGTACATTTAGAAGATACATAGGGGTAAACGATGTTTAGAAACGAAGCTCACTGTAATAGCTAAATTTAATATGACACACAGGTGTCAGGCCAAAAAGCCTTTCTAATCGAGCAAAGTAAGTACTACACTTTCTTCATTTGCACGAATGCCCGGAATGAATTATTCCGAACCAATTGCTTTAGATCAATAAGTACCTACGCAAATACAAAAGGGTAACAAGAAAAATGCTCAGTTCGTTTACTTCTAAAGCATGTGAACCGATCAACCCATATATATTTACAATCTAGTAAAGTACATTACAATCGAATTATTTACTATCGAATAAAATACATTGCTGCTCTCATCTGCATGAATGCCCAGAATGAATTATTGCGAATTGTTTTCGGCCAATTGCTTTCTAGCATACTCAAATTTAAAAAGATAATAAGAAAAATT
Organism: Tiphia femorata; assembly: GCA_944319695.1. NCBI lineage: Eukaryota > Metazoa > Arthropoda > Insecta > Hymenoptera > Tiphiidae > Tiphia > Tiphia femorata. Next base: position 26,723,363 of record OX090897.1, read on the forward strand.
CTCAGTTCGTTTACTTCTAAAACACACGAATCATTCAATCCATATATGTAATTATTGTGGACCTAAAACTAACACGAAAAGTTGCTCTCTAAAGCGACGACTAACGAACCTCCCGAATTCTCTTTTCTACACCTGTGTAGACTCACCTGCGATTACGCAATACCAACAGGTTAGCTTAGACGATGTACAGAAAGAGAGGAACGTTTAGAAGTGACACACTCCGCAATGACTAAGAAAATTTTCATCGAACATTTTCGTTCATATACACGAACCTAAAAATAACATCAATAGCGTGCTTAAAACACGCGATCAAAGAACCTCTCAAATTTCTTCTAAACGTCCTATATACATGCGTAAAATCGCCAATGGTTGCGCGAACGCAGTTTGATATAAATTTAGAAGCTACACACGAAGCAAGTGAAATTCCAAAACGATACTACAGTCGAATTTGGAAAAGTAAAATGCACCCTGTGCATTTTCTTTCAACTCTAAGACACATGACCAAAATAAACATTATCATGTACGAACATTAAACATATAAATCAGTATATGTAAACATAAAACTAATGTAAAAACAAAAAAAGGTATCTTCAAAATCGGAGAAACGAAGAGAAGCACCTTGTAAACTGCTTCCATCCTATATGCGTGCAATCAACCGCAAGTATGCGCGTGTAGTTTGATCAATTTTGACCGTGCACAGATAAGAGAAATTAAAAAATAATCTTAACCACAAGGACTGACACATTTATCATGTGTGTGCATCGATAAATCGGTATATCCCAATATAAAACTAACGTAAAAAAAAAGAGGAAAAGAAACAGAAACGAAACATCTTCTAAAGTTCTTCCTCTCTACCTACGTGGAATCACCTGCAATTGCGCAAACGCAATTTAAAAATTTCGAAAATGCACAAGTATAGAACATTCAAAACCGCTCTTAACCACAATGACAGACATTCGCCACGTATGAACATCGATAAATTCGTACCTCCAAATACACCCAATTCCATTTTTACGTGATTTTTTTCTGCGCTGATTTGATTTAACGCGGTCCGAGAAATTTCAATTTAAAGTAATTTTGAGTAAGGAAGACGTGTTTGAACATGGAAACCGTATCTTTTTTTTACGCGAATTTGTTGTGAAAATATCTCTCGCGCAAAGACAGAATTGAGGGTATACAACTAGCGTAAAGAAACAGTCACCTCTAAAATCACAGAAACGCAGCATCTTCTAAATTTCCACCTCTCTACCTGCGTGGAATCACCTGCGATTGCGCAAACGCAATTCGGTAAATTTAGAAAGTGCACAGACGGTGATGAAAATATAGAAATGACGTTCACCGCCACTCGTTCCGAATGCACTGACCCGCGTACTCCACATCGGGCCGTAAGTGCACCTAAATTTAACGAACGAAGGCGCCGTATCGTCCCAAAGCTCCAGGTCGACCATCGAACGATCGACCCGATGCATTTGGCGTTCGCGTAAATCTTTCAACGGAAGGGATAATTTCGAATTCGGATCAAGGCCCGCCCGTTATCAGACGGGTTCTGGTGCATCAGTGGCTCCTCCTATCGAACAAATATATTTTCCGGGCAAGTGCAAATTCGCTTGGCCCTCACCTTGTGTACTGACATAATATTTACGCGTCCCCTCTCGCACGGGAGATACTGCGGAAACGAGAAGCGAGCGAGTGGCACGTGCCAATATTTATGTAATCGATTTTGCGAGAGGATTGTAAATCGCGTCAGCGACAGACATTCCAGATCTTCCGGAGAACAAGAGAGAGAGAGAGAGAGCAGAAAGTTTCGCGAGGGAAGTAGCAACAGATGAATTTACCGAATTTATTTTGGAAACATTTTTCCTTACCGTCACATTGATAAGTACATGTATAATAAATTACTACATAGAATGCTGCTTTCGAACGAGATTGATTAATCTTCAACTCTTGAGAAAAAATTTAGAAAGCGACAAGAGTACACGATAATCTTTGATATTAATGTTACGATTGAATTGAAAAATAATAAACATAATGTGAGATCCTGTTTATAATCAAGGGTGGATAAATATAAAAAAACAAATATGAGATAAATACGAATCTCATATTAAAGCGCTTCCTCGGACGATACATAATTAAAACACTTACCAAAAACTTAAACAACCGATATAAGCGTAAATTTGAATATTACAATTAAACGTAATTGGGAAAAATAAGAAAATCTCTTTTCACCTGAGTTAAATTATGCTCGAAAAAATCTCTTCGCATTCTCGTAAAGTGTCGTCATTAGTAGTACTCGTAACACAAAGATCCAGTTTTGATCCAAGAAAATCTACAGATCCTCATAATCTATTATCATAAGGTATTACTTGTAACACAACGGTCCACAAATTTTATTCCAAGAAAATCCAGAGATTTCTCCGAGGCTCCGATTTAAAATCTTCCGCCTTTTCATCGCGTTCCTGGTACCCAAGAACCAGAGATAATGTAAATCACATTAAACAATGTCCAATAAATCTGTCTTAAAAAGTGTTTCTCGCCACGCGGGGCTCGGGATTGGAAAGTGTCTTTTCTCCTGCTCTCGCGCTTCGAGTTCGAAGGAAAATGTTAATGCGCGCGCACGAGCGGGTCCGTTCGACGTGCAACGTTTAATTACGTCGGTGGAGTGGAATACTAATTCGATCGCGGTCCCTTTGCTCGTTGGAGAGTTCTTTAACGGTCCCGCGACAACCAAATGAAGACATCAAAGTTCACAATACCGCTTAGAAGCGACCCTCAACTTGCCATCGCGGATCTGACCTTTTTCCAACCTGCCCTTTAAATTCCAAGTCGCGCGAGGAACGGCCCTGCGCAAGATATCAATATTTCTCGCCTTGCGACGTTCAAGTTCGACACGTTTCTGACTCTGATTTATACTCGCGTCAGTTTAACGACGAGTGCTTTGTAGAAATATAATATACGTGGCACAGGAGAGACATGGCACAAGAGAGAGAGAGAGAGAGAGAGAGAGAGAGAGAGAGAGAGAGGGACAGCAGTCCTAATGGGTTAATCCAAAAGTCGAGCTTTGGATGTCCAAGGAGATAAAACGATTCAAATATAAATCTAAAGCTCCACGGTACACAAGATTGATAAAGATAACGACCATTTTGGCATGGATAATTATCCACAAGTGTCTCCCGCAAAATAAGGACGTCCTATAAGTTAGCGGAACAAAATGAGCGGAATCAATTCTAATTAATATTTTAATTTCTTGCTCATTTGTTGCTCAAAAGTTGCTAAAGAAAAAAATTTGTTGCTCGCTTAGTTTTTTTTAAAATATATGTTCCGCTAACGGAAGGTTAAGTTAGCGGAACAATATATTTTTTAATTACAAAAACAATAAAAAAGCACATAACGATTATAGAAGAATTTGTTGCTCATTTGTTGCTTGTAAAATGTGCCCATCGAGCGGCTTAAAACGAACGCAGAAGTCCTGGGCCATTATTCAAAACTCGTAATAGTTTTCGAGTTATTAATTGTTGAAGATCAAAGGAAAGGGCGTCCGCTTAAATAGCAGAGGGAGGAGGGAGGAGTGGAGCCACTGCGATCTATATGACGGCCTAGTTTACTTACAAACAATTCCCCTTACCGCATTTGTTTGTTGGTAAACTAGACCGTCCTACAGCTCGCGGTTGCTCCAGCTCTCCTCCCGCTGCTATTTTGGCCAACGCCCTTTCTTCCTTTGATCTTCAACAATGAATTTCTCGATAAATATTGCGAATATTATAAGCGCCCACCCTGTATACGTATTCATTTTAATAATACGTGTATGTCTGCTCTGCGTGCGTGTGGTTCCTATTTATTATGTTTTTATTAGAGATACTGTTCTTAGTTAATAATTTATTGATTCTTGTCCACTATTTAGATTATTATTATTATCATTATTATTATTATTGAATATGTTTTTTATGTAATGGTTTCCACAACAGGCATGTGATCTTATTAGTAACTAGCCGATACATTTTTTTAGAATAAATTGACAATGTACCCTTTTAAACAATATTATTTCTTATCAAACAAATAAATCGTTACAGCTTGCAGATTCTACTGATATCTCGGTTGGGGTTGAAGATTTTGTTTTCTACTTTACTTTCCCCTTTTGAAATTATTTTACGTAGTTTTTAACTTATATTATCCGCGCTTATTTTATTTTCGATGAAAAAGATCTTTGAATTATGCCGCGACGAATGATTAACGCGGAATTGTCGTACGATTAATGTGCAGGGGCTTGTTTTTACGCAAAACAGTGTCAAGAAAGATTCATGAAAAAGTACGTACTGTATGGGAATTTATTTCATTTTTGGTAGGTTCAATGAACCCGAATTGCCAAGAAATTTGTCAGTTGACGATAGGTGCTTGCAAATTCTGTTGTTTGGTTTCTGCGTGGTAATCAATTTTAGTTCCCTATTTCACTTTCTTTCATTACAGTTGCGCCAGGTGTCGCCGGTATATATTTGTTTGTTTAAGAATAACAAAGTACGTTGACTTATATTGCAATAGAAAATACATAATACTAAACTATTGCATGATTAAGATAACATTCTTTTTTAGAGACGGTAAAGCGTAAGAAAAGCGTATGAAAAGTATGTAACATAAGAGCAAACAACATTGACTCATTTTTTTCTTATGTTTGTTAACCCTAAATCGCCAGATGAAGCAACTCTTCTAAGAAATAGACAAGATAATAAACATTGTTTTAGCGTTAAGATTGACTAAATGGTAAGGAAAGTTTAAAGTTGTCTCAGAATTCTCTTCTGAAGCAAGGAATTGCCGAACGAAGTATCCAAATGTGTCAACCAAGCTTTCGCGTCAGCATAAATGCCTTTAATCGTTTCGTATTACTTCATAACTACCTGCATACAGGAAACCGTTGCAGGAAGTTTGATATCCTTGCGTCTAAATTCGCAGAAGTGTTGAAATTTCGCCATAACTTAAAGAATATTCTGCGATTAACACTACTCCTACCACGACCGGTCAAATGACCGTTTTTTAAATTTCGATTAGAATTTCCTATACATATACAACGTAATTGCATCGACTAATTGCATCGATTAAATTTTACGACTTTTCCTAACATATACGTATAATACATTTTTCAATATTTTAGGGAGGGTACGGAAAATGAAGGGCAACGCAGATACGTTGTATATAGGAAATTCTAATCGAAAATTTAAAAACGGTCATTTGACCGGTCGTGGTAAGAACAGTGTTAATATCGGTAAATTAAACGTCAAGTAGCAATGAATAAGATTAAAGAAAATGCGCCGACTAACGCAGCAAAAAGTATTCATCTGTTCCTTAAATTTAAATATAAATAAGTCCATAAATAGAACGGGCTAAGTGCAACAAGTGTCCAATGGATATTGCGCCATCTGCAGATTATTGGTAATTCCTACAAGACTCTTGTTATCAGAGCCTGCGCATCGAGAAGAATTGCATCGGTACAGACGCGCGCCAGGCGAATTTTAGGGAACACGACACAAACCTGTCAATTCGAATTATGCATTTCACTTTCGCTTCCAATTTCAGATCGCACAATCGAAAAACAACAAGCCACTGACAACACCCTTCTATGTCATTAAAAAATCCTTAAAACCTTAATCCTTAAGAACTCTAAGAAAAGAACTCAATCCTTAGCAGCCTCAACTTTGACATTTACGAATCCAAAACCATCCAGAAAAAAATATCAATTCACACTTAAATAAACTAACGCCGTAGAATGCTCATCTCCAGTTTCACGTTTATCGGCAACAACTTCCTTCGAAAGAAAACGTAATCACATAATCTGTATTACCCAGGTATTACCCTAAACAGTCGTCGTGGCAATATTACACCAGTTTCCAGAACTCTTACGTCCATTCAACTTAACACCCAATACAGTGGCGAATCATTAAAAGAAATAAAAATCTACCAAAAGGCACTCCAATCAGCAGAAAAATTCACAAAGAATTTTATTATCTCATCGTTACTCACGATATTCCTACCTGAAATCTTAACCCTTTCGATCACGAATTTGTTACGGATTCGGACACACTAACCGAATATTTAAATATCTTTATACGAGGATCTCGTGAGAGAAACCAGTAAAATCGCTTACTTTCAACAAAAACAAAAAAACAAATTTGAAACCAAGGATTCGAACTCTACCCACCACCGCTTTTGGTACTGCGTGTCGTAACTAAGCCACCTAACCGAGTTAATAGAAGACATCGGGTTATTCCGGTTATATACGGGTTACTGTAATTATTGTAGTATTTAATACAGTTATTAATACGATGAAAAGCAAATCACAGATAGCCGAAAAGCAAAGCGGTTCGAATGTGTTTATGTGTGTGTGTGTGTGTGTGTGTGTGTTTGTGTGCGCGTGATTTTATCACTAGGTATGTGAAGCTACGAGGGGTACGTAGTTATTGCAATATATTTCGAGGCGGGTGAAAAAATGCCCCACCATGCATAGTCACGCATCAAAAAGGTGGGACACTTTTAATAGAAGCGTGGCCCAAATAGAGTTAAATGGCCGAATGGCTTTTTTAGAACACTGGTCTTGTTTACTAGTAACCCGTTCCGAAGGGGTTAACCGCGGTTTCTCAAAATTGAAGAAGCAATCCTTGTGGTTAGTATAGGGTACGTCAAGCCTCCTCGATTAACCCGGTTTGGGTCAGGGTTAAGCGACGGTTCGAATCCCTGTCTGAAAAGCACCTCCCTTCTGTTAAATATTCTCGAGGAAGAAGCTACCGGCACTTCGACTCCAACGTACGCAATTACTGGAGCAACATCACGGATAACACAGACTACACGCTTACCATGAGTGAAGAGCGTGCGCGGTGGGCTCGTGTGTCACCTAATGCCGTCGCCTGTTGAACGTCGCTGGCATGTCTACGAGGAGCGAGCAGCCGGCGGCATCCTTAGGCTGACGAGGCCCTGGAAAATCACCGTGTAGTAGCGCACGGTCAACCACAAATCACCATAGGTAAGCACACACACACAAGAAACCAACAGTCGCGTACATGTATCGAAACGGAGTAACTAACAACAACAACACGTATGCAGTCACGCGGCTCTGGTACGCGCACGCGCTAAATGCGCCGCCCCGAAGGAACAAACACACGCTCGCGATGATCTCCTTAGATCCTTGCGCAGAATGAAAGCACGTAAAGGAAAAGTGTACCGGTGGACGACGCGCGACGTTCACCGTCGCTCACGAGTAAACCGACTAAACCGTCCTGCCCGCTAGTAGCTAGCAATGGGTAGCCTGCTTCTTCTCCTTCTCCGCAGGTAGACGATGCTACTTTAGCTCGACGGACCCTTTCCTTCCTTCCTTCCTTCCTTCCTGCTTCTCTCGTTTCTTTCTCGTTCTAGCTCCCACCGCGCGCTCCCGTATAGTCACGTGCAAGAGGAACAGGAGAACCCCGACGGATTTTGAACCTGGCGGACACCGACTGAGCTCTCGAGCGGCAGGTAGGTGAGCTGCCGCCCCTCCACCGTTCCCCACGGCCCACCACGGCCGCTCACCATTCTCCATTCTCTTTTACTTCGTCTCGCTTGGGCTTCCCCTTCCTCCACGCCGCCACTTTTGCTCTTGAGATAGCCGCGTTACACGATACCCAGAACGCCGACTTCAATAAAGATCGACCTATGATCCTCGTTTGCCAATGCTTGTCGTTTACCGGCTCAACGAGTGTGTTCCTTTCGGTTGCAGATATATCGAGAAGATTCTTTGGCTTTCTCCTGAGCTTTTTCTTTTTCATTCTTTTTCGAGGGGTTTCTGTAGGTAAATTGCTCCGGTACATAGGTCAGCGGACTGATTTCAAACTCTTTGTGACTGTAAGACGTTCTGGTCCCTTGGGCCTGGACATCGTCGGGATTCGAGATATGACCACTGCACTGCACACGGCCCACCCGAGGCTGGACCATTGCATTGCACGTGGCCCCAAAGGGGTCCCCAAAACTGCAGGACACATGACATCTTGTGACGGGGAAAGCGCGGACAGGAACGTAGACAGGATGGACGGAGCAGGGCAGTTGGTTGCAGAGCGTCTTAGCCTTCGGATCTTTGCGAGCAATACATTCACTCTTGTTGGAATCTACGAGCATTTCATTTCTATTACCGTCTCTACCCGCTACTCTTTCTTACAATGACCTTGGAGGTTTTCAACATTTCTCTGATCATTGTTTGGCCTCATTAACGCGATAAGGCGATGAAAATCATTTTTTGTATGTATATCTGGACGTCGGAGACGTAGTGGAAAGGTCCCGGCACGCTGCACAGTGTGTCGAAACTTCAAAAAAGTGGCCATAAATAATAAATTTTACAAAATAGCACGGCGGTGTTCGGCTGTGTTTTTGTTATATTACACGAAATACACAATTAAGTATGAAGAAAATACGTATCATATAAATTTCAGTTACATACTATATTTTTGAAATTTCTCAATACAACAATTGTGTAAAATAAAACAGGAAAGATGGAATATTAGGTAGAACAACTGCATTTCATGATTAAAAGTCTATTTCAAAAATAATCTGTAGCTTTATTCTGAGTGTAGCGCGCACGATACTGTTGATCCCGCAATAACTGTAAGTTTGAATCTATTTACATTCGTAATGCAACAAAATTTCGTCAAAATACTACTAAAACATATTAATTTGAACTATTTAAAAACTAAATTAGAACAGAAGATTGAAAATTACAACATTCATTTTTTCCTATTTTGGCCACGATTCTGGGGTTTCGACACACTGTGCGCTGTGCCGGTGTCTCGTGGTAATACGTATATATTAGCGTGTTTTGAATCTTTTGATTTGTAAAACCGAACCTCCTGTACCATACAAGTATGTGTTTTCGTTACGTTCTCTTCTATACGAACTGACGGCGTATCGTAATCGAAAATAAGGCAGTGTTTAATTACTTTCTCGAATGTCATATTTTTCAAATTTTACTGGTGAGCTAATTAAAACCTCAGAAGCCTTTTATAACGAGATATGGACATGTCATGCCTTATACGAGATCAAAAATTAATTGACTTAGAATAAGTGATTTTTATCATTGTCGAGTGTGAAAAATTTGCGACGAGGAACGTGGAAAATGTCTTTTTCTAAGTTGACGTGATACTCTGTACCTTTGGAGTTCGGATGTTTTTACTTCAGTACTTGGTGTTTGTAAAATCACGAAATACTATTATGGAAAACTTAGAAAATTCTAAGATGACAAGGGTCCTCACAAGTAACAACAAAGTATGTTAAACCCTTTTTTAATTATGTGAGCTCTACTTTCATAATTTCGCGGAACGCCCGTTAAGAACCTCCACTATATGCAGATGGTTCAAAATTCTCACGGGACAATAGTGGAAATCGTACATTAAATGAATGAGTCTTATGTGTAACTCGAGAACTAAACAGCGTGATAAACAGGCACGAATAATAGAAGTATTGAACATGTTTTCGAAAGAAATGTATGGAGAGTTTGAAAACGACGTACATTTTTTGTCGTGCAGAAAAATGCCGCAATCGTAAATCTGGATGACCAAAAATAACAATGAAGATGTAATTGATCGCTCATTTATTCACGAACAACTAATGAGTTGCAATAACGACGTCCGAAACTTCCAATTCGTCCTTTTCTTCTTCCTGCTTCAGTTCGGGAATGTATAACCGATGATCGACTAATAATTTGTCTGGTGAAGGTTGACATGTCAAGCGTGTTCTGTAAAAATTTATTTTGAACGTTATTTTATAAAATAACACATTTTTTATAATAAACAAATTACCTTGTCATGAAAATCTTTGACGTCTTTGGTTTGTTCGAATGAATACTTTGCAAAAGGACAGCAAAGTTTTCTTCCAACTTTTTAGTATCCTGGTTCAACTGATAATGATAGAAAAAGAATATCAGTGCATTATTTTTAAAGGCAACAGTATTAATTGAATTTAGCAATGTTCTATTTGATTGTAGATCTTACTCTGCCAAATGCTACGTCAATAATACCATATTCCTTTTGTAGTGCATGTACAGAAGTAGTATAATTTACACCATGCAGAAATTTCGAAATCATTTCTGGAAAATCTGTCCCCAATGTACCTAGAATGATATACAATATAGAATGCAAATTGCAGACTTCTTAATCATTTGCGTATATACCATCTCGAAGAGTTGGAAATTTCTTTTTCAAAATGCCTCTAACTACTATCAGATCAGCTAGAATATCTGGATGTGCTATGCAAAAATCATAGTTCTGCATATCAAAACCTTGAGTCTAAAATAAAAAAACATCTATTAGGCGAAGTATTCTAATACAATCGTTCAAGTACAACCAACCTGCATTTGTTTTATTATATCACGTCCACCAGCAGCAGCAGCCCCAGCTTTCTTCGCAATGTCATGCCAATCCAAATTTTTGGAAAGTGCCAATATTTTTCGCGGCGGATGCAAATTTGCCTCATGCAGAAGAGGAGCAAATCCTGCAAACTTGGTCAATGGCTTTCCCACTTTCTCTGTCTGTTGTGAAAGATTATGTTGTAGGATTTATTTTGGGCATTTCATTTTGTCAATACAATAATTGTGAGGCATTCGAGAATTATAAGCACGTACTTTAATCCTTAATTACTCGCACTGGTGTATTTTGTACATTGCTGTGACATTTTTACAAGGTTCTGTCCCTGCTTGCTCAAGTAATTAAGAATTAATTAGTATCTAGTACTGAACATACTAGGCCTTCTAAGTAGTTCATAAGTTGTATTAAATAAAAAAATTTGTTTCGTTCATTCTTGATCTTTCGAGCAGTAAGGCTCTAACAACGAAGCAAAACGGAGCTTACCGACATATCTACTTCAATTACTGCATTTATACGTGCGTCAGATAAATTAAACATAGTAGGATGATGCGTTTCACGGAAACATTCTATAGCCTCTGCAAAAGAATAAAGAGGCCACCTAAACTGACTACACATGTACACATTATCACGAGGAAGGGGTTTCTTATCATTATCTTCTCTCATAGTACTGATTAAACGTGCCTTTTCTAGAAGATGCCTGTAATTTGTTATAATAAATGTATATATTAAGATTTTGTTCAAAGGTACTATCATCGAAAGAAACATAATCATCAGAAATATTCACCTCTCTCTTAATTTTTTAGGTATATAAGGAGGAAGTTTAGCAAGGCGCCTTAATTTCTTCGCCTTCATTTCTTTCCACTGTTTTGCTTTTCGTTCGCGAGTAGCTTTTCTACAAGCATAACGACACACTTGTTGCTGAAACGGAGTGTGTACATTATGTCCTATCGCACTTGAAAAACCAAGGTACATGTTACCCAGCAATGTACCTAAAAATAATTTCCGTTCGAATTGAATACATACCAATACCCTGCATATTACACGCATATTTTATAAAACATAGCATAAAACAATCTTTGAGGTTACGTGTCAAAAGCATACTTTATTGTAACGGAATAAAATTTGTCATACAGTCTTCACATATTTAAATGAAGCAAAATTTGTTACTAAAGCCTTATCCGCTATCTAAATACGGGGTTTCATACAACTATTACTGGAAAGATCATGGAACAATTTCATTACCTACAAATCTGCCCGCCATCTTGCACTACGGCATACACAGGGGCTGTGTTCCGAAATTCACTGCCAGTGCCGAAAATCTATAATATACGTGACATAAACTCATATATGTAATACTACTATTACTAATGGGACTGAAAAGACGACGCAAACACCACAGACGCCCTTTCCTTTGATCTTCCGCAATTAATAAACGATATAACCAGACGTACCTCGTAGTCTACGAGAATCTTGATTAACACACTCGACGAGCGTCTAGTGTATCACATAACCTGAGACTGAACGATCAGCCAATCAGAAGGTTCTATCACTCCCGGGCATAACAGCCAATAAAGAGGCTCCAATGCCTACGTGTACAATAGCCAATCAAGAGGCTCGTTTCCTTTCGTTCGAGAAAGGCAAAGCTAGCAGCAATAACGCACCGCCATTTACGAAAAAGAACTGTATTTCCCTATTTACAAGAATTACCGGAACTTCTTAGGCGTGAGTGCGTCGTAACCTCGACAGGTCGAATTCCTTACTAAAAACACCTCGCTCTACCAATCGACGTTCTTTCCATCGGGTCGTAACACTCTTTAACGATCTCTCCTCGGTGGTCGGAAGCACCCCTTGACAATCTCTTCTCGGTGCTATCACCTTCGAGGTGAGGCGCCAAACGCTTATAGCGTTCTTTACTGTTCATATCAGTTACTGATGGTATCAGAACCTTCGATACGAAGTGAAGTATATTAAACAGCACGGTCATCGCGATTCGTCCGTGCGCTTAAATTATTTTCAGTGGACCATCTATTCCATTAGTTTAATTGGTAAACAATTTGAAAAAACAATGAAGATTGTTATTATTCTATGCAGTTTTATAGCTCTGTGTGTCGCTATTGTAAGTATAATACTTTCACAATATCGTTATTATTGGAGAATTGTGTAATATATATTGCACTCAATAACTATCCAATTAATTCATAGAATTCTATGTCTTGATCCATCTATTTTATCCTTTATTATTTATCCTTTAATTTATTCTTTAACACTATGTTTACGGTACTTTTTAAGCACGACCGTAAAGGGAGTGACTTATGCTATCGCCATCGCGAAAACCGTTCGCGCGCGCGCGCGCGCGCGTGTATGTGTGTCCGTGTATATCCTCGATTTCGAAAAAACGGCTGAACCAATCAGGACGAAATTTGGCACAAAAATCAAGTACACTACTGTTAGTTGACAATAAGGCTTGTGAACCGCCATCTTGAACCAACACAAAATGGCGGGAGATTCAAAATTTGAAAAAAATGTAATTTAAATTTAATATTGCTGTCATTTCTAAACGGCTGAAGGTAGCGATACATAAAGTTTCCTGGCACCAAATGGATATATGTATACTCAAAGTACATGCTAAATTTCGTCCGAATCCGTTCTGCCGTTTTGCTGGAATACTGGATTAAAGATTTGAATTTTAATTTTTAACCAAATTTACGTCTTTAATTCAGTATTCCGGTAAAACGGCTGAACGGATTCGGACGAAATTTGGCATGTACATGGAGTATATACCCATTTGGTGCTACGAAACATTGTGTATGGTCATCTTTAACCATTTCGAAATGGTGCCAATTTCAAGTCTTTAATCCACTATTTTATAATTATTGCTTGAAAATCCCGTAATTTCGAAACGGTTGAAAATGACCATGCATAAAGTTTCGTGGTACCAAATGGGTATATTTTTAAACTACATGCCAAATTTTGTCTGAATCCGTGCAGGCATTTCGCCGGAATACTGGATTAAAGATTTCAATTTCCGCAATTTCTGAATGGTTGAAGATAACCATGCATAAAGTTTTACTGCAGCAAAGGGGTATATACTCGATGTACATCTCAAATTTTGGTTCGGATGCATTTAATTGTCCGGTTTCGATCACTTGCGCGCATTGCAGAAATGCTGCATTTTGCGGGTGAGCGCGAAGCGCGAGCACCCGACGATCTCATTGTCAGGGGGTATGGCGCTTGAGTAAAGCGAAAGCGCAGAGGACTCTGTAGCATAGTTTAATATCTCAATACTTGAATTTTCCACAATTTTGAAACGTTTTGAAATTCGTGGGCGAGTGCGAAGCGCGAGTGCCGCGGTCGTGCCTATTGCTTCACTTTTCTGCACCCGGTAAAGCGAGCGCGAGCAAAGGCTATTTGGAGGAGGTTGGCGCTTGAGCGAAGCGAAATTTTTCATCCTGTATTATTAAAGATCCATTTGAATCTGTATACAGCATATACCCTAACCCTAATCCTACCTAGCCCTTTATTACATTACTCTCTTGTTCTTGATGTGACTGATGTGTGAGCAATATCGCCTATACGTACTTTTTGTAGTTCAAGTAATTGAATTCGCGCGGGAAATGAATGGGTGCACCCGACCACCCTGCCAAAAACATGGGTGGAAAAGTCTCTCCACTGGGTGTACCCAAAGATGTTTCCGAACGATACACCCAGGTGACCTTTGGACATTTTCGAACGGTAACTGGGTGATCGAGTGCACCCGGGTGGGGTTTTCGAACGCACCCTAGAAGTGGAATTTTTCATTTCTACGAATCTGCTGTTCAATGCTATTTTCAAGTTACTAATTTTAAATATTTCTTCATCTCTTTATACTTTTGTATTAGAATAGGGACGAAGAAATGAAGAACTTGGAAGAGGCGAAAAAAAAATTGGAGAAGCGAATATCCGATACGACTGCAGTAATTAATAATATGAGGGATTATTTGGCGCCATATAAGCCAACTCTTGCAGAAGGTCTGTTGAAAGAAGTATCGGCTGCTCAATTGACGATACAAGCGGAAATAAACTCAACGCTTAAAGAGATTCAAGTATAATTCTTCATTCGGAAAATACACGAATAGTATAGCTGGCGAAAATTTTAATTCAACACTATCGATTCTAGTGATCAGCTCTACACAAGCTTTCTTATTATTATAACAGTGTTAATTATTTTTCCAGAATGCTGTTACTCATGCTAAAGGCACAGATCCAAGGAAATGCTTAGAAATGGCTGAGAAAGAATTATCATCCTCAAAATTCAATGAACCTTCCGAAGCTGGTCCTTGCGTTACCAGCCCTTTGAAGAATGTCAATGAAATTTTGAATAGTGTAGTAAGAACTATCACTGTAAGTCGTTAATTAAAATAAAATTAAACGAGAACTTAAGGAAAAGTTAAGCCATGCTTTAAAATTTGGATAAATATATATTTTTTCTTATAACATCAATATCATTAGTATTAAATTATCAAGCATTTATGTAAAATATTGTGTTACATTATCTTTTTTAATAATTAATACAGCCTCTGTTGATTTAGAGAGTGAATGAAATACAAATGTGTTACTTGTTTAAGGGTGGACACACCTCTCTGGGCGAACTTGGCACAGTTTATCCAATGTGTCACTCTACGAATGTAACACAGATGACTAGTTGCATAATTGACAGGGGCACATTGAAATATTGGGTATTGCAGGATCTACGAAGAGATGCCCAAGTAGCCAAAGAATACGGAGAAGCATATTGGAAGAAGGGCTTGAAGGAAGGAGGTGTATGTATCTCACAAGTGGTTACTGAGATTCTGTTGGAAGTACGAGCTGTTAAAGAAGTTGCTCTGGATTGTGTGAAAAATAATTGGAATTAAATTTTAATAACTTCTTTACACACGAAGACAAATCAGTAAATTGTTATTCTTATTTTCATAGTACCTATTTCAATATCTATGTCGATGTCATACTATTCTCGTTAGGCTGCACTCCTGGTGTCGAAGCATGATTTTTTACATAGTTTCCTTGCTGGCTAATTGTATTTATGCAATTCGCAAAGTCTCCCTTCATCCAGGACTTATAGAACGCAAATACATCGATTACATGTTTCCGATGACAATTGTTCATTTCGGCTCGTGCAATATCAATATTATCTGAAGGACTATCACCATTTAGTATATCATCCGACAATGTTTTGCATTTTGTAAAAATGTCCCACGCATCATGGAAATCATGTTTGGTAATTACATTGTCATTTAGTCCCCTGTTGAATGTAATTTTCAATATGCTCGACGAGGTATGTAGGGACGCTGCTTTCTGAAAAATAAAATGAACATTAACTCAATTGAACATAGGTAATTTGCTAAAAGTAGAGGCATTGTATTGGCAAGTATAATATTATTATTATCTCACCAGTTCCCATACTAAAACTCCATTTTTAGAATTTCTTTAGATTTTGGTGTCAAAACAGTTAGTCGATTTTTAATTTTCCTCATTTAAAATAAATTTCATTAACAATTAAGCTTAATGCCATTAATTAAAGCATTCCATGCGAATAGATTAAAAGCTACTTCTGTGATCCTACTTTCCACAATGCTTATTTGAATTTCCTTTAAATTTGAACTTCCTTTAAACAATCTGTTACTGGGACCTTCCATCCTGACAACTCCCTACGTAACATATCTGCGAGAAATGCCGATCGACGCGATCGCGCTGCTATTTTCTTTCCGTCGAAATATGCCGTTTGACGCACTCGCGTTTCATTTCATCAGTCATATCAGAAACGTTATACTAAATACTGAAAAGTTTACGATTATTTGAAAAAGAAATAGTAATTACGAAAGAAAACTGATATGACTCGCGACTGATATGATTCGGAACCGAGCGCGTTGCGGATTGACGATCGTGACCAAACATCGTGACACAGTTCACCACAGTACGCGAACAGCGCGATCGCGCTGCGTGACGCTAAAACGGTTAAACCAATGCTGACCATACTTCATTCGCGATATCCTTTGCAAATTCCATTTTAAATCACGTGGATTTGCTTTTGTCAATACACTGAAAAAAAGCTGTTGATTCAATAAAAAAATGCGTTGATTCAATCATACGTGTGTGTCACGGGCTGCCATAAACATTTGTAATTGATTCAACATTGTATGTCATTGATTCTAATAAAGTATAGTGTGAAACAATGATGAGGCCATCATTAATTCAATAATACATAATGTTGTATCAAAAGCATATTGAATTGAAACAATATTATTTCATATTATGTAATTGGGACAATCCTCGTTATATGATTGAAATAACTACATATGCAATTGAATCAATGAAGTTTGTAATCAGGGCGGTATTATTCAAATAAATAATAAATATAATTGAAACAAATATTTATTTCATTGAAGTAATTAAATATATGATTGGTTCAATCAAATTTCTTCAATTATGCTATATTATTGAACCAAGTACTTCTGTAATTGACACAACGGTGTACCATATTTGTTTCAATCGCATTATAATTGAATCAACGAAATTAATTCCAATCATACGGATATCATTGAATCAACACTTTTCTTTTCTCAGTGCAATTAATTTAACTCTTCGTATGAAATAAAACTGGCCGAAGAACTAAATCACTAGTATAAATTAATTACATCCCCAACGGGGATTATGTACACCTATTACGGGACACCCTGTATAGTCTCACTTACGTCGATGTTCCATTCCAGGTTATTGGTTTGCCATATGAGTATTTTCCAGTAGTTATTTGCACATATTTTCGCGCTCGCTAAGATACGCTCTCTAACCCATCTGACTCTACGCCTTAGGATTTTGCAACATTCGCTGTGGAGCGTTTCACATCCTACCTAAAACAATATATACATTAGACGTAGGTATATTATTCATCTAGAATTGCAACGTGTTAAATCGTAGTATTAGATGCATATATTTTTAAAACTTTATATGCAGTAGCATATAATACATGTTAATTATTATCGAGGTATCATTAAAGCTGCCTTGTAATACAGAGTTTTCTCAAACTACACATTTTTCAGCGAGCAACTTTGTAGTAGTAATATAAGAATGCCACAGGCCATTTTGTAATTCTGGTATATTTATGCTCGTGGTAAATATAAAGTGAATTATAAAAACTCACCATCATGCTGTCGAGATCAGCATCCTCCAATATTTCAGACGCTATTCTCGCATTTATTTTATACAGTTTCGCTATCTTAAAATTTTCTTCGAGCGTGTTCAAAGTCATAGTTTGGTTGTACATAATGTTCAGAAGCTCAGTCTCCCAGTACCCTAAATTCTCAATAATACTCGCCATCTTATCTTTCAGACTTAGACCTTGCTGCTAATTTTGCACAAACAAATTTATTTATTTATTGACTCATGAGACATTAATTTCAAATAATGGTACTCTCAAATTTTACCTGCGCACTGCAGACCACCACTAACACGCACAAACAAATCAAGAACTTCATTGTTAACAGGTATGAAAAATTGAACTGAACACTCATGAAAAGTATTCCACCTTCTGTTAATTATGAAGAGAGTTTCTTATATATCACGCGCGCCAGTGCCTTGGGCTACCATAGAACACGAATTGATAACACCTGTATGCAAATTCTTGGCCAATATATTAGTCAGGGAGGAACCTTCGTAATTGTACACCAATAAATTAATCACTCAGCTTCGGAAACATTGAATGTGACGGGAAATCATACCTATTCGCGGTTCCCAATCAAAGAGTAACGTCTAAAGAGCGGAACAAATAGTTCCAAATGAGTCGATTTATTAATCCATTCGTCAGTCTTAAACAGTTTTTTTCAGCCATCCTTATCTCCCGATACAGTTGCGTCTATACATAAATTTACTTTCAATGATGACTAACAATAAGACAAAAAGTGTAAAAAAGCATACTTTCGTTGAATAATTTATTACCTCAAATAAAATCTACCGTCGTAGCTAATAAAATAAAGCAATTAGTATATTGCAATTTATAATAAATACATAAGAATTAAAGTTCTAAAAAGTAACTTGTTTATACTTATTTATCTATATGCTTTTTATAATTTAACATCCAATAAGATGTCTGTGCTTGACGTTTGTTTAGAATGTTATCCTTGCAGGGTCGAATTTGCGACAGGCATGCTCTTAAATCCTTTTTCAAGGATCCTAACCGTGATCGACTTTTGCTTTTAATATTATTCAAATTGTCAAACCGCGTCATCTAAGGATGCATCGCGAATTTTAGATTTTTGTGGTAGACATAAGATCTTCTTATGGCGCATTCCTAGAAACAAAATCACTGATCTAAACAATATCTGGCAAAGCGACAAATCTGAGAATAATGTGCGTTGAGTTATTTTGTCTTTCCTATAAACACCAAATACGCGATATAATTGCGGTTGGGTCGCTAACGTACTCGGGAAAAATCATTTATTGTCAATTAATAATAAGCAAGAAACAATACAACTGCATTTTATTTATACAGTAGTCTGCATCTAATAACATATTTCATAACAAAGTAAATCAAGTTCTTTAAATAATAAAGTTTTAAATTTAAACCTAATCATTCTTCAATTATTCTCTAATGCACTGCACGAGCTGAAGCTTCTCATACACTTCTCTTGACGTCATACTTTCAGCTTATTGTGTTTTGAGAAGCATTGTGTAAATTTTCGACAAGCTTTACCAGACATGATCTGCCAATATCGAGTGACCTATCGACTTTATACTGAAATGATCCGCCTTTCTCTACAACGCATACTTCTAATTGTTCTCTAGCATTCCAAATGTTTAACCATCCATCAATTATGCTCTTCGTTGCAGACTTCAAGAGATACCGTAATTTATCGTCGTAAACAAAAACAATTTCGGTGAAGCAACTATTGTCTGCGGTTGGGGTTAACCGGTTGGCCAGTAAAAGAATTCCTTTCAAAGCATCGGCCAGTATTCTCGCCTCCTACAAAAAAAGAAAACCAACGAAGGGCATAAAAGGTAATAAATGATCATAGATAATAATAATCCGCATTTCATTTTTTTTCTTGGCAATTTTTGTTCTTTTGCTTTATTTTTACATTGCGTCTACACTTTTTTCAGT
Organism: Tiphia femorata; assembly: GCA_944319695.1. NCBI lineage: Eukaryota > Metazoa > Arthropoda > Insecta > Hymenoptera > Tiphiidae > Tiphia > Tiphia femorata. The sequence continues at coordinate 26,742,857 of OX090897.1, forward strand.
GGCATAAGAGCTGCAGAATGTAATATCGTCTCGCAATTTAGAATAACCATTGTCAAATGGTAAATGACAATGATAAAGATTAATTGAAACTTAGAATTGGGATATTTCATTGGAATAATATGGGGTACTCTTCATTAGCGATTACTGTACGTACATAAAACAATAGAAACCCGTTAGAGATCTTTTTAATCCTTTCGTTATATTATTGGATAATTTTTCGAATGAAAGAAAATATCACGAATTGTGTAATCAAACAATTATAAAAAATGCTTACTCGAATAATACGCAGCGCTTTGTGCTTCGCTGCTACGTATGCTGTCTTTGCGACAGCCTCGCATTCTCGAATATCTTTGTGATATGCTCTCAAATGATTCGTAACATTCTTCTTCGCTTCTATACCGCAGACACTGGGACTGTGAACTCCTTCTGGAACCTGACATTGAAAAGGAAAACGTGAGAATGTTTAAGTAGAACATAGATAAAAATAGAATTAATTGTATAAGAAAACATTTGGTACTTTTAAACTTCCATCTGTATAAAGATACGAATAAAATAATTACTCTAAAATGAAAGAACTTATCCAGAGCAATTCTTATCTCTTCTTGTACAGTGTGATTATGGTTTACGTTCACTGCGAACGATTTATACACGCTTTGTATATACTCGGTCTGATTTAGACTGATAGCTTGGTAAAAGTCAATTAACGTGGCAACGTTACTTCGTATCTCAGGTATTCTTCCGATTTCTTCAGTGGCAATCAACTGAACAAAAAACAATACAAAGCCCGATATTAAATATTGCCGTCGACGACAAATTTTTAAATCCCAATCTTAATTTCCCAATCCTTAGCGTAGTAACGGCTCCCAGTAGCTGTCAATGTATAATCTACCGTTTCCGCTAGAAATTGTGAGCACCTGAAGTATATGCAAAGAAGTGCCTATAAACGTAATATTTCTCCCGAAGTTTGTTTATTCAGCTATGAAATCATTTAAAGATACCGTCCACGAAGGAAGTAAAATAAAATGATCGATCGATCGTGAACATGAAAACTTCAAACATACAGTCCACCTGTAGTACGTAATTGAAAGACCAATTTATTTAACTAGTGGTGGTTAGTGGTCGGCACGATCGCCGGGTGCTCGCGCTTCGCGCTCGCCTTACCGGATGCAGAAAAGCTTCGCTTTCTGCAATAGGCACGACCGCGTAACTCACGTTTCCATACTTGAAATTCCCACAATCTCGAAACGGTTGAAGATGGCGGTACATAAAATTTCGTGGCACCAAATGGATATATACTCAAAGTACATGCCAAATTTCGTTGCCATCCGTTCAGCCGTTTGGCCGGAATACTGGACTAATGGAAATAGTGAAATTTCATTATTCTATTAGTCCAGTTCTTCCGGCTAAACGGCTGAACGGATTCAGACAAAATTTGGCAGGTACATCAAGTACATACCCATGTGGTGCCACGAAACTTTATGCATCGTCATCTTGAACCGTTTCGAAATTGTGGGAAATTCAAGTATATGGAAACGTGAGTTACGCGGTCGTGCCTATTGCAGAAAGCGAAGCTTTTCTGCATCCGGTAAGGCGAGCGCGAAGCGCGAGCACCCGGCGATCGTGCCGACCACTAACCACCACTAGTTACATAAATTGGTCTTTCAATTACGTACTACAGGTGGACTGTATGTTTGAAGTTTTCATGTTCACGATCGATCGATCATTTTATTTTACTTCCTTCGTGGACGGTATCTTTAAATGATTTCATAGCTGAATAAACAAAATTCGAGAGAAATATTACGTTTATAGGCACTTCTCTGCATATACTTCAGGTGCTCACCATTTCTAGCGGAAACGGTAGATTATACATTGACAGCTACTGGGAGCCGTTACTACGCTGAGGATTGGGAAATTAAGTTTAACCCATTTGCATAATTCGGAAAAGTGGAAAACTGGCCCGTATCACCAAACATTCGCACAACGGTAATAGTGGTCAAGCAAATGCCGCGCATATAGGTGCTTCCGTGATAATGGCCAGGAAAAATTCGCGCATATATGAGCTTATGATGCAAATGGGTTAATATTTGACTTAACGAACGTCACAGCGGGATATAAACCACAATTGCGCGCCTTACCTGATACGCAGAGAAAACGACGACGCTACAAAATACTGTAGCACTCTTCATTGCAAATTTCTTCTGTTCGATGACCAGTAATCCACGTAATGAATGCTGTAAAGTCTACTGGGATCAAACGTGATTAGATCTTTTTATATACCTTGCCAAATTGGCACTCCAAAGTGATTGATCTGATTGGTCTAACAAGAGGGTACACTTGTATGCAAATGAATCGTGCGGAGAATTTAATTTTGAGTTGTTTCACAAACATAATTCTAGCGCTAATCCAGTCGCGGATCACGGTAAATATGGATGGCGATTATCGCTGAAGATATGGTGTTCATATTCTTTAATGTTTACCGTGACTGGCTTCGCGAGTTTGTCGCCGCGACATTGTCCAAACTGTGTTCATAGTCGAACAGCTTCGCGCTTTAGTCAATTCAAAACTTAATACGCTTCGATTTTATTTGTACTTTACAATGCGTTGCTTATCAGTCATTCAGTTACGTGATCATTCACGAATGATCTTTCGTTCTTCGGTATATTATGAAGCAAATTCTTTTGAGAGAAGTGAGAAGGTCACACGTGTTGAATGTTGTTTTCTTAAATTTATGAGCTTCCTATCTGAGTTTATATTTCCAAGGTTGTCGCGAATCTTCTCGTTTGTCATGAAATCAATTTCTTTTTATATTTATGAATTTTTTGTCTACATATACAGGGTGGTCCGTTATAAGTTTACCATAGCAAACATTCCCATAGAGCGGCTTAAAACAAATACAAAAGTCCGGGACCATTATTCAAAATTTGCAATATTGATCGAGATATTAATTGTTAAAGATCAAAGGAAAGGGCGCTGTTCAAAGCAGCAGCGGGAGGAACGCTGGAGCCTCTGCGAGCTGTAGGACGGCCCAGTTTACCTACAAACAAATGCGGGGTGCGGTAAGGGGAAGGTTGGCGCAAAAGATGCCGGCCGTGCAGCAGCGCCGGCGTCTTATAATTTTGTTTCCAATAATTATATACGAAATATATCTATACAAATTATTTACCTGGGTATGTTAAGAGTATCTGATAAGAATGTCTGTTAAGAATATTTTATTTTGTCTGTTAATATATTTATAGCATTCTACTCTTAAATTAAGAAGATCCTCTTGTTTCTTATTTTATTAAGAAATATTCTAAAATTAAGTGATAAATTCTTAAGATGAGAATACTATTTTTTCAGTGCAGAGATGGTACATATTTAGTATAATTTATCCCTCGCATAATAGCACACGCACTGTGCCACACACCGACTGGGAGGCAAGGTGGGTTGGGTTCGGTTGTGTTGAGTCATACATGTGTGTGTATGTGTGTAATATTATTTTTACCAAATTTTTATCAGGTTAATATAATTTAATAATTCTTTTGTTCATAACGTTTTAATGAGCAATGGGCGACACCTAAAACTTTTTATTTGTTACTCGGAAAGGTGTCCTTGACAACATATGTCAAGGTCAGGGTCATTACAAAGAGGTTTATAACGATAGTTTATTGCCGCCAGTCCGCATCAGTCGACCAGGATCCTTATGAGTGACAACGCATGTGGTAGACAGTCATTGTGGTGGTGACAATAAGACTTTTTACATCTCAGCTTGAGACTAACTGAGCCGAACTGAGCTGAGATTTGGTGAGATTATGTGATCTAAGAACTTCTAAAAGAACGGTCAATAGCGAGTACGTATTACTCGGCATTTACTTCAGATTATTGCAGCGCATCCCCGCCGAATCACACTTACGCTACCACCGAGGAGAGATGTGTAAAGAGGGTCAGCGCATGCCGATCTAGGAACTCCGGTTTGCGGGCGAGGCGGGCGCGGGGATAATTGCAGTACCCTGTTCGATCAACGAATTATGTTGATTGGCTATGTAGTTATGCCAAAGTGGCGCTGACCACCTAAAATTTACTAAAAGTTTTTTGACGTCCCTAGATCGGCATGCGCTGACCCTCTTTACACATCTCTCCTCGGTGGTATTAAGTATCATCAAAATGATTATTTTATAATTTGTAGATGTATATAATTATTTATAAGTAATACTGTATACTGTAATAAGTAAAATATGATTGTAAAACTAGGTGGAGGGCCATGTGAATATCAATCAAATGTACAGGGTGTTGGGAAATGATACAGGGCAGTAAAACGGGTTGCCTATCCATCGATCTGCAGGGACTCGGTCTGTTGATCGGTAAGAGAGCGTAGAGGCGGACGGGCTGCCGGTCTACTGGTGCTAGATGGCATTGGAAAAAACCCATTAATAGGCTACCGGTCGGTAAAGCGGATTTAAAATAATTGAATTGAAGTTAATATAAGGACGAGGCACGAGTCGAGAACATCAACCCCCTACCCCCGTTCAGTGCCACCTAGCGCTAGTAAACCGGCATCCCGTTCCCCTTCACGCTCTCTTACCGATCAACAGACCGAGCCCCTGCAGATCGATGGATAGGCAACCCGTTCTACTGCCCTGTATCATTTCCCAACACCCTGTACTAATGGAACGTGCACGAGATATTATTAAACCTTCTGTTGAAGGTATCATAAATACTTATGATAGTGATGCTATAGAAGGTAAAATGTGTGTGTGTGTGTAAAATATATGCACAGTATAAAGCGATGTTACGATTCTTCATAATTTTTAAATTTATTAAAACGATAGATACTGTTACTTTTATTAGCAATAGACTTAATAATAAGGGCATCATATTTCCCACATGTAACTTTTACTATAAATTTTTGTATTATGAAATTTTTACTTCAATTATTAAATGTATTTACTTTTTTACTTGCGTTATATTTATTTTAATTATTGTATATAACCTTATTAATGACGTTATATGTAACCTGATTACACAATTTTTCTACAAACTAGCTAGTTATATTTCTGAGCCGTAGTTTAACAATGCTAAACGGTCAATATTGATCGTTTAAATTAAACTGGATTTACATACGTTTAAACATGAGTTTATCGTTAGTAGAAACCAATATTTTGGTAAACTTTGGTTAACCGGATGTCACTAGAGATTAACTTTTAAACCGCGTTGGTAGAAACGGGCATAAGTCCAAGTGCGTTTTGGAGATTAATAAAATGCCGATATATATATTTCAAAGCAATATAAATTACATACTTACGGGTCTCTCGTCGTCTTCCATTTCCACGATAGCAAATCGCCACCAATCGCCACACAATTACTTTTTTGCTGGTCAGATTGTTACTTCTCGCCAAATTTTAACACTGACGACTGATTTTATTAATCTCCGCATGATGTGCAGCGGCGTAGCGCCATATCAAAAGAGATAGAAATTTTAAAATTAATTGATGTATAGAGATGCATCGATGTATTTTGATGATATTGATATCGATTCGATATCGATTCGAAGTTTCATTTCTCACTGGGGATGTGGTAGGTTTAGAATTACCATTGTCTCGATTGATCTTTATAACAATAACTAAATAACGAAAGCGTACGAGTTGCACGTGGATAACAATTTTCACGAAATGTATTGAAAATTGAATAAACATCGTAGGACGTGCTTTAACTCTTTGAGGCACAGCGGTATTAAATGTGTCCCACCTTTTTGATGCGTAAATATGCATGGTGGGGTATTTTTCGAATCACATTGAAATATTCTGTGCACCATGGTCTCCCTATTTTCTAAAATTTCGTGCCTCAAAGGGTTAAGGAACTGGTAGATAGGTAAAATAAGTAAGGACGCAATGCTTTGATTTATATTTTATACGAAGCTGTTAAAGACAAAATCAAGATATTTGTTTCCGTAATCTGTAATTAAAAATACAACCACGCTCGAGATTACAATGAGCAAAGAATGCTCGTTCGAACGGAAATAAAACATAGTTTCTTTGACAATTAAAATTCTCTTATTCCTTTACAAAAATAATAATGAATGTTACACGTTTTCTAATGTATCAGAAATACTTTGCGTATTGATTAGTTGTAGTCAGAAGCAATTTCATTAAGGATATAAGGTTGAGCAGTAGTAACATCTGACAGATCAGATTCAGCATAAATAGCATCTGACAGATCAAATTCAGCAAAAGTGGCATCTGACAGATCAGATTCAGCAGTAGTAGCATCTGGCAGAGACGTAGCGTCCTCTGTATCTGATTCCACGCTGACTGATAACTTAATTTGTTTTTTATCAATTAAGCTTACACAGATTAGAGCGTTCGATTTCGTAAGTTCCACGTATCCAGAAAATCTGTCGTATACTCTGTGCAGACATTTGTTATACCTGTCCACTGCCTCGGTTCCATTATCAGTCGCTTTGGAATCCGCTAATTCTCTGATAATCGTCTCAAACGGCAAGAATACATTTGTAAAGCACTTTGCAACACCGACACTGTTTATGAATGCCAAAGAACGCTTTACCGATGCTAATGTTAGGCCAAGACCCTTGGCTTTCTAAAAGAACAGAAAATTATTTTCATACTAGCGCGGAAGGCTAGTCGGTCTTCCATGTTTTCAAGGTTTAAGATTTTAGTTTTGGTTTAGGGTTACGGTCATGATTCTCCGTTTACTGTTCAAGGTAATTGAGAAACATAAATAATATTTTTCATTAAAAATCTCAATGGTATTTAATGGGGAATCCTGATGTAGAAACCTAATAGGATGCGTGCTTTTCAGCAATTTGTTTTGTATGGGTTGAAAACAATAAATTCTTTTGGAACTTTGGGTGTATGTTGCACTGTATTTCTACTACCCAACTAAATTTTTGCGAGATGAAAATATTTGAATCTTCGGAAATACGCGAATTTTTCTCGAAACTACATTTTCGGGATTGGCGTGCATGATTACAACAAAACTATTTGGCCAATCGACTTGCCCTTGTACAAATTATGACGGAGAGAAAACCATTTTTTTTAATGCTCAGGCGCCCTAGTGTGAAAAAGTTGTAGACTGATGCCAGTATCATGCACAAAAAAATTGAAGCGGATCGGTTGATATCTTATGTCGGCGCATTTATTTAAACTTATGAATTTAATACAGACGCAACTGTACACTTTGGTTTCACGCTCTACTGCACTACATCGACTTAATTTGCCATAAAAATTTGTTGGCTAAGTTATAATACTCAAAAGATGTTTAAGTAATTCATTTTTCCAAATCTCACTCCATTGCGCATAGTAGAGAACTTCCGCAAATCAAAGGTAATTTTCAAAAAATACGTAACCATAATTACACCATTTAATGTAGATGTAATAATTAATCATATACCTAGTTTTAAATAATGAGTTGATCTCTACTATTTTAACATATCCAGGGCTCACCGCGTGGAGCTATTCTATCTTGTCTTGTCATATACGGGCTGTTGAAAGGACTGCGGTGGAGTAGCACGAGATTGCTATATTCGTATAAGACTCCAAGATCGTAAGCAAATACCCACGTGCAATAATAAACAAGAATCTAGACCGTAATGTGTTTTCACATGGTTCTCACGGTTCAGCCGTTTTTCCGAAATCGAGGATATACACGGACACACACACACACACACACACACACACGAACTGTTTTCAGGATGGCGATTGCATAAGTCACTCCCTTTACGGTCGTGCCTAAAAATATACATGTCTTTCTGAAATTTAATTCAATTGGACCGAAACTCATTTCTTAGTGGAGTTTTGAAAAATTGACTACGAATTCGTACTCAGTAACCCCAAAAATCCCTAAGAAATGAGTATCGCTCAAATTGAATAACAAAGCCATTTTTGTCCGCCATATTGGATCGGCCATTTTGAATTTTGAACTTTTGACTGCGGATTCATAATCAGGGACCACAAACATTTACAGTAGCATGTGAATCATAAGTGAAAAAAGTAGGCAAAAAATCAGGAACGGGAGGGTTAACATACCCAGGACTGACGTGGAGGTAACCCCTCTCGAGCCCCTCCCGTGTCCCCTAAACAACAGTATTACCGTTTGTTTTTATTTGTTTTAAATAATCCTGCGAGACATACCGCCCCCTATTTACGAAAACTGAAGTATTTTCTTCTCACAGAAATTTAATTACATAGTAAAAATATAGTGCAACATACTCCCAAAGTTCCAAAAGGATTTATAATTTTCAAACCGTAAAAAAAGCATTACTAAAACCATCCGTATATTTAGGCTTCTACATCAGGATCCCGCCTCGACGAAGCAGAAAGTCCGAAATTGAAATTGGAGTGTCCAAAATTTGTTGAAATCTAATATGTGCAAGTTTTCAAACGAGGGCAAACATTGCAAAAAACCAATTAAAACCGACAGAAATCTTTCCACTGACTTGTATTACTTACATCGCCGATGGATATTGCCTGACTTTGCAGGTTGTCGATGAACAGTGAGAAGTCATTCGTGCAACTGTTCACTTCGAAAACGGCATGTTGCAGATGAAGGTGAAGAGACTTTACAGCGAAGTGACGACAGTGCTCGTGATGATCCGCTCTCGCTAATGACTGTGGACAACGAGTAACGCAATGGAATGGTAAAATTAATAATTGGGCAAGGAGAAATATTCCTTACCACATTGCATACTTACTACGATCTCTCCTACCGAAGTGTTCATCAAAGCGTTAAGGACCTCCTTGTAGCGCAACTCCTGCTCACGTTCCGCCAACGTGTTCTCGTAATTATCAAGAACGCGTGTTTGATTCTCTTCCAGATCTTTGACCGTAGAATGCAATGTATCCAAATCACCTATCACTTTGTCTATGCCTTCGCCTTTCGCAACTTCCTGTTTAGAGAAACAAGCGGGCATTACAGTCCAATGTGTCCTTCAATACCGAGCAATCAGTGCTCTTTTACACCGAAAAAATTGTATTCTGAAAATGCAAACTTAATAATTCATCCTAATAGATATTGTTAACACTTTCGCGCCGAGCGCCGCATATATGCGGCATCCACTCGACGACCTGTGGGTACGAGCGCCGCATATATTTGAAATGATGTGTATACATACAAGTGCCATCTATAGTTACTTGTTACATTAGAGCAATGATTGTTTTATTCGGCACAGTTATTATTTAAGACTTAGAACAACATATATGTATAGAGAAACCACGCGCACTGTGCATATTTCCGGTGGGAGTTTCCATTCAGTGATGGTACTTCGGCGGACGGGGCTGTCGTAGCGAAAGGGTTAATAAATAAGAATACTTTCTTATCAATGTGACAGTTTTTTGGAATATATTCTTAATAATTCATCTGTATGTCGCGACACAATGCGTGTCGGTAGACGATTAGATGGGGTTATACATCGCGTGCGGCCAAGGGCGTATCCAGCTCAAAGCGGAAGAGGGGGCAATTTTCTGAATTTAACCTCTTTGTCGGAGTGGAGTGGTATCCATGGTGCCACGCAATACGACACAATGACATAAGAACACCATTTGCTTAAAAAAAAATTAATTTTTAAACAATAGTTTGCGAGGATTAGCTGCAAATTTTTTAATTACAGTTTCTACTAATTGCTCCTTGCTTGAGCGAGCTCCTCCTTTAAGAGCGAGCGATACAGATTGTGAACGATCAAGATCTCGGACAAAAGAGATTGTGCTAGTAAAAGTTTCTTTGCATATTCAGTTACGAGTTGCTTTTCTCTCGATCTTCCGTAACAGTTTATTTTACGCGAGTCTTCTTACGCATGAAACATCTCAAATCTGTAAAGAACTAGAAACTTCTTAAATTTAAATTTTTTCCACGAAAGGGGAGGGGGGGAGGCAGCTGCCCATCCTTGCCCACCCCTGGATACGCCCATGCGTGCGGCACATATCTTATTCTTCTTGCAATTCCGCGTAATTTTGCGTACTGTGTTATTTTGTGTGCTATGTTGTGCAAAAAGTATGGATAAAGAAGTGACGAAGTGGCTAGAAGAAGATTTGGGTGATTTTACGGAGATATTTACAACTAATTATAACTAATAGAAATATATGTATATGAATTGTAACCTTCTCTCGTGACTATATTTCTTAACCTATTCCTGTTTCATGATATGGAGCGTGTAATTTTCGACGATACGAAGAGTGAAGCATCTCATTAAGAGTTTTCTTTCCAATAATTATATACGAAATATATCTACACAATTTTTTTACCTGGGTATGTCAAGAGTATCTGACAAGAAGTATTAAGAATATGTGATAAAAATGTTTGTTAAGAATATTTGATTTTGTCTGTTAATCTATTTATAGCATTCTACTCTTATATTAAGAAGATCCTCTTGTTGCTTATTTTAGTAAGAAATATTCTAAGATGAAATGGTAAATTCTTAAGATAAGAATAGAATTTTTTCAGTGTAGAATTAACAAAGTTTCGTTCTTTAGTACATACGCATTCCTTCTCTACACATATTACTAGCGTTTCCACGATTGCGAGTCTCAAACGTAAGGCCACGTCGATTAATTGTAAACAAAATAAACCGAAAGTTGAAAAGAAATTTCACTTCAATCGTGCGTTCTTACAGATCGTATTCTATTTTTCTTCTTTATAAGCACATTTTCTCATTTAACACGTTGACTGCCACGTCACCTGAATTTTTTGGTAACTGTTTAGTTAACTATTGGTAGAGTGTTAATTTTCCTATGAAATATCTATTTACATGATTCATGATGAGACACTGGAAACCGTTACCTGGATTCCGACAACATAGCAGTCAAAGTGTTAAATGCGTCAAATTGGCTAGTTTTTATAAATCTAGTATTGTATGCGTGTTCTTTACCCCGCATATTGCCTCTCATCTTCGAACGTAAATTTAAAAAAAAGGTGTCGTGCAAAATGTAGGTCGAGGTACAAAGGAAAAAATTAAAAGTCAACGTTGCAAGAGACAATCGTCGTTACGTGAGCGTCGATGAGACATTATTCTCGAATTTTTTCAAATAAATCATTTTCATACTTACTTGCGCATTGCTGAAGACGTAGGCGGTACATAATACTAGGAGGACCTTCATCATTCGTTAAGACAGCACGGTGTAAATAATAATACTAATATTAATCAATCTCACGCACCAATAGTAATATCTACCTGGCAGGTTCTTATATATCGCACTGCGAAGTTCTCGTTGTTAAAATAGCCTATCGTAACAGTATGAAAGATATGGCAGCGCCTTTATGTAAATTTCATTTACGACCGATAGCACGGTTACCTCCAGCTTTACAAACACGGCGTTTCCTGGGTTAGACCAACAATAGACAGCTTGTAGATTGGCATTAAGACACGTGTTAAGAAATGACACAGGGCCACGTAAAGAGATTCGGAAAATCACCAAATTGATTTAGACAGTTGTTGATCTCTATCGTGTAAATTCTTTTTCGTAGTCGATAATGTATCGAAAAAGAAAATTCTAAACAAGTGTTGGTAGTGGATTAAAAGATGCATTCAAGTTCTTGAGCTATTGCATTGCAGTTTTTGTTCAATCAAAGCTTTAGGAAAAAGAACTAAGGAGTAACCCACATAGCAGAGGAGATCTGCGGGATATACTAAATTTATCTCGAAAATCCCGAATATATTGCAATATCCTGAAAATATTATCTGTATATCGTAATATGATATACTGAAACGTTTTTGTCCAGAATATTACAAGGATATCTTCATAAAGAGATATACGAAAAACTGAAAAAGAATATTCATACGACATCGTGAGAATGTCCCAGTGAGGAATGCTTGATCGAAAAGACATCGGTTCTTCATATATTGTTTTTAACAATATATTAATGTAACGTCGATCTGAAGAGTTGTAGGGATGTTTAAGCTTCCGTTCCGTTCATTTCGTAGCGAGAAATAGTCAACTACGGCGACGTATTTTGTTGTAAATCGAAATGTCTATATCTTAGGAATCAGTTTGTGGAGAGCGACACGAAACTTTCCATAACCGATAACGTCACCCTATCGCCTCGGCTGCGCCGTTCACGAAAAATTACCCATGATTCTCGTGCAGTCTTTGGCAGTCTTCTTGCGACCTCCCGTCAGCACGCGCGTTTCAATAAATCAGTTACATGTTTCTCAGTTCATTTCCTACAGGTCCCGACCTCGGTACATCCTTTTTCTGCAAAAAACGTTTCAGTATATCATATTACGATATACAGATAATATTTTCAGGATATTGCAATATATTCGGGATTTGCGGGATAAATTTAGTATATTCCGCAGATCTCCTCTGCTATGTGGGTAACCTAATCCTTGTACCAATTTTCATTATAACATTCGGCGCACTATCTTCTAAATTTATGCGCACTTTTCTGCCTTACTTTTTTCCTAAGTAATGCCAAGATTTTGTATACGCGTCGGTTTCTTCGTTCTTCCTTTGTGTAAGCGCCCATTCAAGTTTTTTTTTATACTTTGTGATAGATATCTCTAGGCCTGCTGTTTCTTGGTATATAAAAAAAGGCATTCGCAACAGCAGTGTTCAATGAAAGGTTCGAAACCCAATTTTCCACTTTTGTTCCTCAAGTGTTCGCCTGGTGCCATTTAACGGCCCATTATCAGTGTGGAGCGAACGAACGGCAAACAAAACAGGCTGGGCGTTTAACATTGTAAGTCAAATATTAAACTTCATTTGGCAATCGTTAGCTGAATAACGTCTCACAGTAATCGTCGATGTACAGTCTATCGTTTCTATCAGAAATCGTGAATACCTAAAGTATATGCGCAGAAGTGCCTATAAACGTGCTATTTCCACCGAATTTCGTTTATTCAGCTACGAAATCATTAGCTGTTTTCCTTTCACGTCCGGGAGCTGCCCGGAGCTGCCCATGAGCGTGATAGCCCGCATACCTTTCAAGTGGGGCGTCGCGGCACGAGCTCGCCAAAATCTAGATTCCCTAGCCTCTGAAGACCCATGATTCAGGAGGAGGCGCCTGGCACCCACAGTTCCAAATCCAGGTTGTGCTAGGTGGTTAGGCCGTGGTAGCTTTGTTCGTTTATGTCCAATTCAAACGAAGGTTACTAAATTCCATATATGTAATACTACTATATCGCTAATGGGACTGAAGAGGCGACGCAAAAACCACGGTGCAGACATATATCAACCTCTCACTCTCACCACAGTTATCTATCCTCTCACTTCGTACTTCGGCGCAACTGCGCATGCGTGCAGCTGCTAACGCATGCGTATATGTTCGAAGGTACGACGTTCTGTCTCACTTTCTCGGTGCCGCTCCCGCTTATAGAAAATATACGTGGCTAGCAATATAGGAGTATTACATACAGGGTGTCCCACAACTGGGGTACCAGCTGGAAATGAGCAATAGCTGAGGTGATTCTGAACGAAATTTTCCTTTGCGCAAATACTGTCCGAGGCTTCATTTTTGAATTATTAAGGAAAAACATCGGCGTATGAGAGTGCGCGTAGAGCCCGCGCTCAGGGCCGTGCGCCCGTCACTCACGGCGCCCGACCGTGGTCGTGAACGGGCGCAGGGCGGTGGAACGGCACGAAGCGTCGGACGGAAATTATGCCGAATAACAAATCAAAATTTCAGAACGACCTCAGATATACATTAGTCATCCACAATAAATAAAAGAATTAGTCATTATTCGTGCAATGGTAAGAAATCGATTAAGTGCTGCGACATTCGATTTAACAAATCGAAATGTACTCAAAAACTTTTATTCGTTATTTAAAACCAACGCGAAATGAGATCTCGAAAATGAGATTTATCAATTATTACCAAAAAAGCTTTCTGAATCGAAAAATAGTTGTTTTCTATTAAACGAATAATGACTGCAATAACAAAATCAATTGCTCACAGCTCTCGATGGAAGTGTGCGGCTGTCACTGGATCACTGCATCCATCCCGATCGTTCGTCTAATCTCTAGCGCCGAACAGCTGATCCGAGCACAGTCCCGGGCAGGTCGGCGAACTCGAGCCACTACACGGTCACTATCACTGTCGGTGTTTGCGTGCGAGCGATTCGCGTCTTACGTTAGAATATTGGGTGGCCCTGAAAAGGGCCGATTTTTGCCTCATGGATGAGACTCGATGTGGCTCCCATTTACCGCTACACAAAGTTCAGCACGTTTTATTTCACTACGCACAGGTTACACTGATCCGGTCACATAAAGTCTCAACGCTAAATTTCTAAAAGTTCTTGCACTTGCAGGTATTTCACCTGGATACGTCTCACGATACCGCTGTGCAGCAAGATTGGCATTACCGTCACATTACGTAAAGATGAAAATCATTTGGTAATATTCTGCGTTGGAACAATTCATTTCAATAAAATACGACGATGCTATAGCTGCAAGAACGAAGAATCGACTGACCAGTCCTTCGTTCCTTGGCTTTGGGCAGAAATTCGAAGGAACCGACGATTACGTCTTCGAGCCTGCGGTATCGCATCGGGCTCGACGCGGATCAAACAATTTTATAGCACTGATCTTCATTATCTACTACCCTAACGGCACCGTTGCTACAAGGATGTTTTGCTTCGCAAGGAACGAAGGACTAGTCAGTCGATTCTTCGTTCTTGCAGCTATAGCATCGACTGACTAGTCCTTCGTTCCTTCGCGTGTGTTGAGAATTTACTATAAAATACTATAAAATCACAGTGACGAGGCGCAGGAAACTTTTATCTAACAATAAGGAAAACTGATTGCACTTCCGTATTGGTTCCACAAGAAACGCGAACTTCTCCGGTGAGTTTTTTTTTCTATCTTCCGATACGATGGTAGTTATATGTAGAACTGCGCCCTATTGCCACGACTATACCATATGCAAACAACAGTCAACCAGCAGTTATTCACAATTAGACACTGTTTGCACAAGTCGCAGCAGTAAATGTGTCACAATTAAGGAAGGGCATGAGGAAATTCGGAAGCAAACACAGGTGTTGTATAATTGGGAAGTAATTTATTAATTATTTCAAATATACAACATTAATGTAAATGCCTTTATGAATTGATCGTCCATGTAATGAATAATGCAGAAAATTGAAAGCATATCGTGTGTTTTCTATTATACGCCATTGACTCATAAATGAGAGTACAGCTTTATACTACATTTGCGTGCTTTGATGTTAAAAAACTTCATCGTTCCAGTCCCAAAACTTATCTGTCTTTATATTAGTATTTGCCATTTTATTTCTTCCTGGCCGGTCCTTCGTAAAATTAGTTTTAGTTCTTGCTTACATAATTTATCATAATCTTATGATTGTAAGTGTATTATTATCTATCCGAATTGAACAAAAAAATTCGCGGCCTATAAATTTGTCGCGTTTAATTGTAAATCGTAGATTTTCAACGAGAAAGTGTAAATGCATGTGGACCAACTAGAATAAAATATTAAATACAATTGGGAGCGTAGAAGTGCCCCGAAAATGTTTACCTACGGACATGAATATATTATTAAGATTTTACAAAGGCAATAAATTACAATTCGAAGTAATCTTAATCGTTAACTGTACATGTATACTCGTGTATATACAAACGTTTCGTTGGTCTTCACTTAAAAGAGTCTTTTGTCAAGAAACTATCTTTACGATGTGCAAATCAATTATGCATATTAGGTCATTTCTATTCAGCTAATTGTCTTGCATATTCGTACAAGGAACTCATTCTTTCAACTCGGTGGTAAATTCCCTATACTCTTCAATAATTTAAACTCACATTTTCCTATCGAGAAATATTTACTGAGAATACGTAGAACTTGCAAGCTTTTCTTTGTTCAACATTTACTCGCAATATTGTTTAGCAGCATTCTCACAAGTTGTAGATGTAGACGTAATAAATTAACTAACATGTGCCAGTGGAACATATTGTGATTCTAGGGCCGATATTGGCATCTTGGTCAAGATCTTTTATAAAATGTTCCTTTGTCAAATCTTTTATAGTGCCATGAGATTGCCGTTACACTATCAAATGTTTGATAAATGAACATTTTATCGAAGATCTTGGACAAGGATCTTTTACCGTATAATATTACCTTGGACACTGGTCTAACTTTTAAACACGTTTCAACGTTAAATTAACAAGGTAAATTCAATATTTTATGTTCATTTGCTAATTTTAGATCCTCTCTTGAACATATCTGTCAGCTTCTTTTTTAAATTCTTCTTTTCCAATTTGGCGGTATCGTCGATACTCGCCTCGGAGCCAGAAGACTGTAATGTAATAACGTAATAAAATTTTCAGTGGAAAGTATTTCAACACTCTCGTATTAGATAACACTGCACTGAAAAAATTGTATTCTTAAAACCCAAACTTAATAATTCATCTTAATAGATATTCTTAATAAGTAAGAATACTTCGTTGTCATTAAGAATAGCTTCTTAAATTAAGAATATATTCTTGATAATCCATCTACATGCCGCGACACAATGCGTGTCGGTAGACGATTAGGTTTGGTTATACATCGCGTGCGGCACATATCTTCTTCTTCTTCTTACAATTCTACGTAATTTTGCATACTATGTTATTTTGTGTGCTGTGTTGTGCAAAAAGTGTGGATGACGAAGTGAGTAAATGGCTAGAAGAAGATTTGGGCGATTTTACGGAGATATTTACAGCTAACGAGTAATACATGTAAATAATAGAAATACATATGAATTGTAACTTTCTCTCGTGACTACATTTCTCAAGCAATTCCGATTTCAAGATATGCATCGTGTAATTTTCGACAATATGAAGAGTGAAGCATCTCATTAAGAATTTTGTTTCCAATAATTATATACGAAATATACCCATACAAACTGTTTAAGAAGGGTATGCTAAGAGTGTCTGATAAGAATATCTGTTAAGAATATTTGATTAGAGGAATCTATTTAGAGCAATCTACTCTTAAATTAAGAAGATCCTCTTGTTGCTTATTTTAGTAAGAAATATTCTAAAATTAAGTGATACATTTTTAAGATGAGAATACCATTTGTTCAGTGTGCCCGACTTACCTGGAATGAATAACCCATTTGCGGATCATCAACACTGGCAGACTTTGTCAATTTCGTCGTAATTTTACCAATCAGACTTTTGCCGTGCTTCTTCGGTCGGTGTAACATTTCGCTTTTGGTCGAGCCTCCGGAAAGGCGACTGAAATTTTAGTCGCGCGTTTAAAAGATGAATCAAGAGGGTTAACGAGACTTTGAGAAATTCATGGACAGTTCTGTTTGTTGCTGAATTTATTTTACCTATCCACACTGGAGTCCCTTTGCATGTTAAACGTTTGCGAACCGGCGTCAGAACCCTCCAATGATTGCAGACTGGAAACGTTACTGTGAGTACTCCAGATGTATTGTGACTGAAATTGTCGAACATTCGTCTAATGTGAATATGTTTTCTTATCGATTCATGCCGCGTGCGGCCAATATGTAAATTATTAGAATGATCGTTCACCAACCTCCTCATTTCGACCTGTAGTGTGTTCCAATGAAATGCTTTTCCTCTTCAGACGTGGTTTAGAGTAACTGGATGTTATTACTTTTCCTGGGTCGCTATCTACAGACGTAGATCTGAAAGGATGCGTTTAGAAAAATTCAACAGTGTCTTAATTATTGTTTATAAGTACGCACACTAGGAGTGTTCGGTAAATAAATGAGATAAGAGATAAGGCATAGGTGCATTAACAAACGAATCATTAACCTCTTAGGAAATCTTTTCAATCTTAATGTGTTCACGTCGTCGAAAGCTTTCTTAGACGCCTCGAGTTCTTTTGCTACTCCATTGAGCGCACGGATTGTATATTTCAATTTTTCCATCCTCTCCTCTACAAGTGTAGCCGAACCTGCGTATATATTTATTTATTTTTAATTTAATGTGCAAGTTAATTTCAGAAGAAAAAATAATATGACATTTGTCAACACGATCGTTCGGTTACAATGATCATTTTACCATTGTCTTATTATAAAGAAATGGGAAACTGTGAGATTAAGAGGCAGCATACCTTTGGAGGCGCCTTTGGTTTCCAGCATTGGTGACGATTCTCTTGATTTTGGTCCCTAAATGATGTGAAACAATGTTAATTAATATTTATTTAACTCTCTCAAGCGGAGGGGACTATTTGTTGAATATTTTAAATGCTAAGTGATACGAAATCAATGTAATTTAACCCTTTCGGTACTGCTGCCGCCGCCCGTTGGCGGCATCCACGGAAAGTTAAGTGGATACTACCGTCGCCCACGAGCGACACCTACGAAAAGTTATATGAAAACTTTAGTGTCAATCACGCTCAAGATATCTATGAATGCCGTAAAACACGTTTTCGTGGTTTACGCTGTGCAGTGCAACCACTCTTGTGAAAAACTTCCTCGCCCCACGAATGTATAGCCGCGGCCAGCTCCTCCGTACCGAAAGGGTTAATATGCAACTTCCTCGATGAGAGAAAACTGTTTGTTTAATATTTTACAATAAATATTCTCCACCTTCAATCGCCTGGGGGGCGTAGGAGTCGTTACTTCTGGTAATCCGTTTTCATTTTTAACATTCAATTCTGGGAACAGCTTTTGCAAATTCTCCACTTGTTGCAACAGAATGTCGACGTTTTGCATCTCATTCTTTTCCAACTTATATTGATTCACTATGAGTTCCTTGAGCTCCTCGCGTTCCTTTACGTGACGCTCCTTCTCTCTCCTCATCTTCTCGTTGCTCGTCCTTAATTTTGCATGAGCATCTCTAAGTTCCAATAAATCACTTTGGAGCTAAAATAAAAGGATAATTATTTTGTAAATTCTAATCTTACGTTTGGAATTGTCGCGATAAAAAGGTGGTACGTCGACACGATCGATTAAGTTCTCATCGATCATTTTCATTGTGAGTTGATCCATGTTTATCGGAAAAAGACCAAGCATCAATTTTACAAAAATGAAATTAAGGTAGCAAACGCTCTAATAGAATTCACTGAATGTCATCAAGAACAGGATCAAGTGGCTTTTATTTATTCAAATTAAGAAAAGTAATCATTAAAGGGTACTTAAAGGGTAATTTCTACATGTTAACGACTTTAGCGGCCATTTTCTCCGACTCTTATATTTGGCACTTGGTATCTTCCTGTATCTTCTAAGCATGGACCGAGTATAGATCAATATACCAAATCAATTACTTTCGTTTGCGAATTATTCACAGCCACGATAACTCTGCATTGCTTCAACTAAACTCACCTCTATCAACTTCTTCCTGTTCTCTTCTTTTTCTTCGTCGAGTACTTTCTTCAATTGATCCTGACGCCGTTTATACTCGATGCGTTCATTCACCCGTTCTCTCTCTATCTGCAAGAGTAATATCCGAATATTATTATATTTTATTTGCACGTGCGTTCTCGCAATTTAAAATGAAAAAATTCTTCATAAATGTAATACTTACCTCGAAAAGCGTTTGCCTAAGATCCCTGGCAAGTGTAGCAGTTTCTTGCAACAACCTTTGTTGCTCTTCTCTTTCCTTTTGCCATGCAAGTTCCATGCGAACTTTCAAGCCAGGAATTTTTGACCTTCTACTAGTAATGAGCCGCTCTTCTTCAAGCTAGAAGAAGTAAATAATAAAGGACCCCGCACAAACCTTATGGATTTTGGCTCCCGGTGAAATTGTTTAAAAATGTAGTATGTTGTCCTCCTTACTGTCCCGAACAAGTGTCTCAATGGGCACAAAGTTCAAAAATGCTTAGGGACCGAGTTATGGAGCGCTAAGGAATGAAGATGCGTCTATTTGGTCGATAATAACCGGTAAGATTATAATGTAATCACATATGTGTGTGAGACCTGGAATCGGTCCAGTTGACTAAGGCAAAGTTGACACAAACGTTATACATGTAACATACAAGCTACACATATATTCCTACATACGGATACAATAATAATTTTGTTCGAAAAGTTCGTCGATCAGTCCAATCAGACCATCCTAGGACGTTTGCTATCTTTTTTTTCTTAGGAGTATTGTTCATCAGTCACTGTACAATAAGTTCTTTTGCAGGGCTACTTTTCTGAACTTCTTTTTACAGAAAAGTAATCGATCGGTGGAGTATTACATATATGAACATTTGTGAGCCGCCATCTCGAACGGGTACAAAATGGCGAGGAATTCGAATATCGAAAAATTCGTATCTTTGGTACTACTTATTGGATTCAGATAAAATTTTACATACACATATACAGTAACAAATAGTGGAAAGTTTCAAATTTTTCTTATTGGAATTCGTAGAGAATACAGTGTCGGATATGCCTCTTATTTGTTGTCATTTCTGGCACTATTAAACTGAATGTTCTTGAAAGTTATGTTAGGCCTTCCGGCATATCAACTATTATTTTTACTAGCCATATGTCAACATTATGTAACCGCAAAAGAGCGGAAAATTCAATTGATTTGAAAATTGAGTTCTGAACTGTTTAAACAAATTTGGATTATTGATTTTTGCAGCTAATATTAAAAGTAAATTACCTCGTTAATTCGTGATTGCAACTCGGATAGCTTGATATTCCAAGCGGATTTTTCCGACACTAACTCAGCTTTAACACTGGACGAATCAAGCTTCGCTTCTGAAAGCTCATCCTCCATACAGCTAATTTGTTTCTCCAAAACTGCTATGTAATTAATGGCCTCGTCGTCGTCCTAAGAGCAGAAAAAAATCGATAAGCAAAAGTACAAGATTGCTAAATAATTGTATTCTAATTATTAACATTGTTAAGTAATCTGTTAAAAGCGATCGTTATGTTAAATGAGCTTTACAATTGTAGAAATGCTCCGTACAATAATGTTACAAGAAGTACAAAATTGCACAGATTCATTTACAGTTGTAGACATCAGTGTGGTATAGCATATTTTGGAAAATGCTTTTTATTTGTCGCGTGCATATCGAGTAAGCTACATTTTGGTTAAAATACAAATCTGTCCCTAATGTTACGATTACTTCTCTTGATTTTCGAAACGTAAAGGTGTTATGTACAATTGTTGCTCTTGTAATATAGCGAACAAAGATACGATGCCACTACGTACAATATTTTAAAAATTTTATAATAAATCGCAAGCAGATGTACCGACATACCTAACAAATTCTCAAAAAGAGAAAATTGCAAAAGTCAAATCCATAGAGTCAATTAAAAGTTTTCAAATCTAGTTTCATGTGCGTGTGAATTTGGTCACGTGACACCTTTGCTCACTGGTGTCGTCAGTTATACGTTTACAATTTACATTAATACCAGTTTGTCTCATTTAGTAGAGGATTAATATTTACCTTGTCCGATTGAGCGGAGGATTAATAATTACTTTGTCTGATTTAGTGGAGGATTAATACTGACCTTGTCTGATTTAATGGATGATGCACTGGACTGCCTACGTTGTTGCTGGATAGATTTCAATTCCGCGATGGTCTTTTGAGCACCCTCCAACATGTGTTTGTAAGTATCGCGTTCTCGTTTGTGCCGAGTCAATTGATTCTGTATGGCTTGCAATTCGTCACTTAGCGCTGTGATTCTGTGCTCGTAGCGCATCTTGCATTGCGCCAATTCGGCCTTCTTCGTTTTCTCAGCATTGGCAACGGCCTTTTTCATTTCACGAATTTCAGACTCGAGAGCTGTGGTGTCCGCCGTCAGTGTATTGTGCACCTTCGACACTGCATCGTAATCTTTTAGCTTGGCCGATAGATCCTCGTTCTGTGGAGGAAGAATCAAGATTCCGTGAGCAATCTTTGCGAGTGCAATATGCGGCGTGAATTAAAAATGACAAATCTTAACAGAAAGGTAACAAGTAGAGATACAACGTGACATACGATATGGTCCGAAACTCACGAGCTTTTTCATTTCTTCGAGTTGTTCCATTAAAAGGCTATTTTCCTTTGTTAAAGTATTGATCTTGTTATTCAGCTCATTTCCTTGTGGCTTGTTTGTCGACGTATCTCGTATCCGCTCCTGAAAACAATTTTTCTTTTAACAAACGAAAAGGAGAGAAGTAAAGTGAGGATGAATTGACAATTTTTTACTGGTCGAATTAAGAACAAGTTAAACTTGTAATCTGACGTGGAAAGGACGTCTGATAATTATGCAAAGCGCTTGAGAGCTTAAGATATAAATTAATTTTCAATCTGGTATTTTCTCACCTCAAGTTGAGATTTCTCCGATTGCCATTCATTCTCTTTCGCTTTTAAGCGTTGCTTAAGCGTGTCCAATTCCACTTGTACATTAGTGAAATCACTTTCTCGCGCCGAAAGCTTTCTGCAATAATTGGCAGAGTTTAGAGATTAATTCGGATTAATGATATATTAACCCTTTGCACTTGAGAGGCGTCTCTCGGTCACCAGTTCGTTTGTTGGGCCAACTCGAACGGTGACATCGGTCGTATATTTGCAGGGCCGGCGTGACTTTTTACGGGGCCAAAATGCAAATGTAAATCCTAAACTTAAATTCAACAATAAGGAGTTATTTATTATAAATAGAAAGGATGTTACATATATTTCTTGTAACATGAATATTGCATCATTTTTCTGGCTTTTTCGCCGCAATATCTTTGATTACACCATCAATATTGATATTTAAACTATTGATATACTGTAATTTCTCGTACAATGCACATTTCTCTGAAAGCGTCCGGATTATTTTATCTGAAATAGTTCCCATGACACAAGGACTTTATGGAGTTATACTGAACTTTCATCATTTTTATTACGCTTTCAAGCTGAATCATCGCTACTAAAAAAATTCTTGCATCTGGTTTTGTATCATCATTCTAATTGGATAATTTCCTTATCACCTAGTGTCATCCACACCCGTGTTGCAGATGTGCCAACGTTTGACGTCAACATTAAATGTTGACGTCAATGTTTGTAACACAGTGCAATGAAATATTTCAATGTAAAGACGGGAGAGAAAATCTTGCACCCATCCCAGTGTGCAGCACGTTGTTATCGATCAGTGAATTATGGGATTGCATTTTGCATACATACCCGAATATTCAATCTACTGTACAGGGGATCCTGTAAAATGTCTGATGAGTTTTCGTAAAACGCGAGACCGAATTCCGAACGTGCTCAACCTGCACAGTACCGGCCCTGACCATTTAGGTTGACGCGATACGTCGAGCGACGGCGATATTTATATGCGTTTGACTTCTTTTGAAACTGGAAACGTTATACGGTAAAGCCTCTCTCTACGTCCCTTTTGATGGGGTACTGTTCAAGGGACCAGTGGTAGTCCTACGCCACGGCATACGGCGTGTCTGCGCTTATGTTATCTCCAGCGGAGTCGGTCAAGCGTACAATGTACAGGTCATGATGTAAGAAAACAAGGTGAAACATTGCGCATAATGGCGGCCAGCTAATAAAATTTTGCCCCCAAAAGTTGCGCGACATTCAAATATAATATAAAAGTTAAGCCATTAATACCCCTCTAAAATGCGGTGTAATTAATTACACAAAATTAAGTAATACAAGATAAGTATAAAAATAAGGTGAATATAAATGTGTAAAGATTTAAGTATGATATTACCGAACTCGTAGCGACCCAACCTATAGGATTTGGGGGCAATCGTTCATTGGTCAACACTGCGCATCCTCCAAACTGTTTCACCTTGTATTCTTACATCATGGTACAGGTGTTGCGAAGACATACACGGCAGTAATAAAATATTTTTTAAATCGAAAAGAATTCCCGAAAAAGTCCTCGAGTGCAAAGGGTTAAGATTACATAGAAAATTTTAAATTACCCATTTAAGCTACTGTTTTCCTTTTCCAGCTGTCTCTTCGAGTCGGTAACTTGATCGTATTGAGTCTGTAGCTTCTTACATTTTTCTTTTTCATTTTTGACGTCGACTTCAAGACCTGTAACAGCATAGAATGTCTTGCATAAGGTACAGTTACACGACAAAGCTCGGCAAACATTTTACATGTAATTTTATAATATTGTACTGGAACATAAGTAATAGAGAAATAATAATTTTATGCGCCCGGGAAAATTGTTTTTATCGCGCGTTTTAATAAAAAAGACACAGAACATTTAGTCGAGTTTATATCTATAACATTTTAAGTTTTCGTTCTTGATTTGGTTTACGCGTAGGTCTTCAATTTTTAGATTATGATTTTAAGCGTAATAAAAATGCCGAACTATTTTTAAATAATATTTCGCCATTGACGAATATATGGAAGAACCCCTTGTATATTAAAAATAGCTGTTGGTTTAAATGGTGTATTTTTATCGATGACTCCCGATCAACAGAATAGATCTTCTGAAAAAAGCGCATTTTGTGAATATTAGCCATTGCATAGTAAAAAAAAGTTAGCAGGCAAGCAGCCAGTCGAATGTGCATCATTAATTACGCAATTTGTCGAACAATTGTACATTCATTGAGTAACTGCATGGAAGCATTAGAATTTGTGGATTTTCTTCGTGTAACTTCCAAGTATTAGAAAAAATCAGAAAAACATTGAACGCCGAGTGTAGTGGGCAAAAGAAAAACTAACAAGTAAGTAAGCGTACAGCTGCAAAAGTTCTGTGTTTCTGTTCTCTCGTTGTCCTTGGATAAAAGAACATTTCTTATCTTTCCGCCAGTAACTATTACAGTTACATTCTTTCTTTATTATTTGCCTTCTTTATTTATCCCTTATTTATTAACTTTCTCTAAATTATAGGCAGACTGTTAACGCTTTTCTAAGAATAATGTTACAAACAACACACGGCACCTTACTTGCAATTTTCTCATCGTAGGCCTGCTTCACCTCATCTATTTTCTTTGTATTCATATCGATTCGCTCTAAGGACGTGATCTTTTTCTTAAGCGCGGCCAATTCAGTCTCCTTCGATTGCTTATCCTTGTCTGCTTGCAATTTTAGCTTCTCTTTCTCCTTCTTAGCCTTAGACAGTTCCGTATTTAGATCTGTCAATTTTGTCGAAGTGGAGACTCTCGTGTTCTCCACCTCTTGCGCTAAATGTTTCACTTCTGCGTCGAGCTTTGTCTTTGCTTGCTCAACCTATTTCACAATAACACACAAAGGTCAGCTCAGATCGTTTTCAGGTGAATATTCTCTGTGTATACTTGGGAAGTGTGTGCGTTTGGATTACGTAAACTCGCTAATATTTATGTAGAATTTAGCGCAAGGACTAATTGTAAAATGACAATACACATTTACTGTTTTAGGCTCGGCAAGTTTGTCGGGATAATATTTAATGGAGGTAACAGAGTGGGTCTGCTTTCTATCGTGATTAAGGATGTTAGTTTCTTTCTTTTTGTCTTTATTTTTGTTATTATTATTATTTTGGAAATTATCTTATTAGGTAGTATTATTTGTTTCTTTTCTTTCAAAGGAAAATAGCAGTTGTTAGAAAAGTGTCCTAAGCAGCATCGGCAGAACGAACTTGTGTAATGTCTTCTAATACTTTCATTCTAATATGCTCTAATAATAATTTTAATTTCGAAATAGAATCCGCAAGTGACGACCATACAAGCGATATCCAGTTGAGAAATTTAGTTAACCGCTGGTAAACCTTGTGCAATGCTGATATTGAGAGGTTCGCACAGAAATTTAGTTTCTGAAGAAAATTTCAAGACCACCAAACCGAACCTATAAGCTTACATATAAATCTGAAAGCTCATACCGATGCTATAGTTTGCTTCAGTTCATTTTCTCGTTCTATATGCGTCAACAGATCATCTTGCATTTTTTTATGTTTCTGTCGTTCTGTTGTCAATTCTTTCTTCAGTTCGTCTACAGTCGTTTCCAATTTCACACAAACACTCTCCGAAGACTTAGCTGCCTCTGCAATGAAAGAAGAATGATACTGTACCTCATCGATTCAGTTTCTATTTATCTTTTTTCTTTTTATTTTTCTTTTTCTTTACTTTAAATAATGGAAAATTGTTCAAATTTAAAAAGCCATCGTGGCGTTCAAGATTGAATTACAAGGAATCGTCACACAAATTACTAATAATTGATTATTATTCGTTATCACAGCATTTTTTAACATTATATTGCAATATTGTGGGTGTTATTTAATATTAATTGAATTATGTCGACATATTGGCATTATACGCAGTCACAATGTAAGGGATAGTGGTAAAGCTTTAACCATTTCTTCATTATAATTTTAGAATACTTGATGTAATAAGGGCTTTAAATTGAAAATAGATTGGTCATTGCAATGGAGAGGATAAACTACATGATATTTTAACTACTGACATATTTATAGCATTTTCGTTAATGTTACTCGCCATTTCCGTTACACCCTATTCTCTTTATTGTTTACTATTACAACAGACTACGATAAAGAAAACATTTAAAAGAAAATTATACTCAACTGCATTAAATTATTCTTCAAGCTTTGGACAATTGTTTTAAACCTGTTTAAATATTTTAGTTAAATTCTCTACGAATCAATCAATATAGGATATTGGATTTCTATACATGCATTTGTCGGAATGAGTAGCACGAGGTCTGTTATCTTATTACACGTGTGAATGACAGATTGGTCGAGCATAGGCACTGCACACATATTGGATTTGGTAATTCAGTATTTACCGAGATCTTTATTCAATTGTACTATTTCATTGTGAAGTTTAAGTTTCTCCGCCGATAGCGATAGCAACTTTGATTTTAATTTCTCCTTCTCTTCCGTATACGTCGCTTTCTCTTTGTCCCACGTTTTTCGATCACTTTCTTTCGAAGTGGTAACATCATCTAACTTTTTTTTTACTGAAATCAAATTTATCACACTCAATATTATCCTTTGCCATTCTGTCTCTTTCTCCAGATCGAAAATTCTAGTAACCATGCGCGCAGGTGCAGGACAATTTATTCGTGAAAAATGTATGGAATGTACTCCATTGTTCGAATACAGTAGATATTAATTGTGGGTTTAGTTGGTTTTAATTGAATGTATGCAAAATGATTAATATTCTCTTTTCCCATTTTTTAAATACAACATGAACTTTTTTATGTGTAGTATAAAAATTCTTAGATCTTCGGTGTACTATCTCGAAACAATTTGTTAGTTCTATGCAGTTTTGTATGTAGCATAAGTATCAGTTTCGAAAAAAACGAATTTTTTTATAAAATCGTAAATATACAGTCTTACTTTTGTCCTTAACTGTAAATGTCGTCGGTGTGTTGTCTCTAATATTCATGAGATAATTTAAATTAACCCCCCCCCCCCCAAAAAAAAAAGAACATGTAATCTGAGATTAAAAACAATCAATTGCATTTGGCAATTGTAATCTTGGCTTTAAAACGACTTTGCGGGAAAAACACTTGATTGTACAAACAGTAAGCGAAGTGGACAAACAATTCTTACAACTTAACAAATCCTTGCTCTTCTTGTCATCTTCTTCTGCTTTACGCGGAGCTTTCTTCTTCTCTCTCTCCTGGTTTAATTCTTTCGTTGTACTTTCGTACTTTTCCTTGAGTGCTTCGTACTCTTTCGAAAGGCTCTCGTAATTTGAATTGTCTTCTTTAGCTTTGACGTCATGATTCTCGGATTCCTTCTCATCCTTCATATTTGCAACCAGACTAATCGCGTTTCCTAAAGCGTAAAGTAATTAGTACAGAGTGATGCGAAAGCATACAAGGTAGTAGGTTGGGTTGCCTGTTCCTCGATCTGCAGGCGCTCGCTCTGCTGACCGGCAAGAGAGCGTGGAGGGGCGCAGGTTGCCGCTCTACTGGCGCCAGGTGGCACTGGACGATGGAGGGGGGGTTGACGCTCTCGACTTATGCCTCGTCCTTATACAGGGTGTCCCCATATACAGGGTGTTTGACATAAGATATCCAACCCGAAAGTTGGAGATAGATTGGGTAAAACCGAGAAGAAAAGTCATATACCATAATGCAAAATTCGCAATAATTATCGAGATATTAATAAAAACGCGTGAGCCAATGAGCGGAGTCGGTGAACGGCGATGGACAAGAGGCGCGCGGCGACGGGCAAGAGCGCCTGAAGCTCGAGGGGATAGGCAACCCAACCTACTGCCTTGCACGATTTCGCAACACCCTGTACAATCCGTGAGTGAGTGAACAAGAATTTCGTAAAATACAAAGAAAATTATTGTCAAAGTAAGTCTTATACAATGGAATTCTCGTAAAAGAAAGATACGCGTTACTTCACATTAAAGCAAGATATGAGATTATTATACCAAACCTAATTCCTTTTCCATATCCTCCATCATTCTTTTCATCTGCACTTTCGACATTAAATCCAACGATTTCTTTTGAGATTTGTTTTCAAGATCCGTTCTGACTTTCTTCAAAGTATCCTCAATTTTGTTCACCTGTACAAGAAATATAATTGAATAAAGCTCGTCACATCTTACGCATTTAATGGTATTATCTTATTAACCATCTGAGTGCCGAGAAGTTTTTCTGGTGTTGTGCCAAAATTGTGGGGAGCCAATATTTTAATAATATAAAATTTTAAAATTAATTTTTTAAAATCCTAAAACAGTAATTTAAATAATGGTAGCGTAATGTCTGAACATATTTGACCTGAAACTGACTCAGAATGAGTAATGATGGGAATATACATATTAGTATCCATGAAAGTGGTAGTGGTAGTGATATTGTTATCCCTAGAAAAAGATTACAACTACGAGTTGCTAGTGAGAGCAGTAATGATGAATTATTTGAGCATTGCTCCGAAGATGACTCTATTAATGAATTTTTTATTTTTAATGTAGTAAGAAACAGTTAGGAGATGGAACCTAATTTTCTCCGTTTGCAAAAGAGGGCTTCACGCGCTTTGTACAGCAAACCATTATTACAAACAAATTTAAATGAATTGTAATTTTCTTACTATGTTTTCAAAGAAATAATCAAGGAAAAACAAATGGGACAAAACCTACTTTTTAATATCTCTTTTATAATAACACAATATTTGTGATCCAATTAGTTCACTATGCTTATTAATTTTTTTTTCATACACACCCAAACACCTTTCCATTTTTGGTATGTATCCATAAAATTTGTATAGCTCTCAAACGATTAAATGTGTATGTTTAAGTGTTCGTTTACCTCGTCGCATTTTTTTCGCAAATCGATTTTCTCAGTTTCCAAGGCCTCTGCCTTTCGTTCCACTTTACGAAGTTTGAACGAAAGGATACGACAGTTTTTATTCGACTGTTCCAAACTTTTTCGTAAATTAATATACTCATCTGCTTGCTCTTCCCTTAACAAATCAAAATCATAATTAACGAAACCATTGGAAATTATTTAATTGGCCGTCGATCATAACGACTTACGTAGAGTCACTTCACGTTACCTGAAATTGTCTTGTAACTCGTACATTTCTTCTTCGAGGTCCCGAATTTCTTTCTTCATGTCTTCGTTCTCGTCCATTAGAGTTTCGCAGAGATTTTCCGCCGCCTTTAATTTAGAGTTTAACTCAACAATCGTTTTGTCCTTGTCGCCTTTGTACGGCTTGGAGTGTACTTGATCCTCTAAATTTCTTAGTCTTCGAAGCAACGACGATTTGTCCTCGACCAGAGCTACAAATTCCCAAATTCCATGAATTACTCTCAAGTGCATTTATCGATTTACAACGACACTGCAAAATGTCATTCTCCTTTTGCTTTGTTCCACGTACCTTCGTTCTTTCCCTCCAATTCTTTGGTCAATTTTTGTAATTTTGCCAATTCACTGGCAGCTGATTTACTCGATATTGTTTCCATTGTCGACAATCTGCGAAGTAACATGTCTGCTTTCTCGCGCTCCGATTTCTCGTACTTTGCCTTCATCTCGCTTAACATGGACTTCAGTTTTTCGATTTGTCCCTATACATTTGGACCGATTATTTTGTAAGTGGTGTAAGTCCATTTTTTCAGCAAAAAATTAACTTCTTGCAAATAAAAAGTTTACACTAAATTATTCACAAATTACGTGATATCTCATTTTCTTAAAAAATGGACTAACACCTTTTAAACTAAATGGTCCATTTAATGATTGAATCGTCTCGTTAAAGATACGAAAGCGAATATAATTGTGCCAAGTAGATCATAGAGATATATCTGAATAAATAAATAAAATAAGTCACTCCCTTTACGGTCGTGCCTAATGAGCGTTAAACAAAACGTGTCAGTAGTATACAGTTTTGTTAATGATCCAATTGGTTTACACAATGTGATTATTGAGTCTAGAAAGTGACACGGTCGATTCAACAAGTTATATCGAGATTTCAAATTGCTGTTTCATGTTTTACTCTTTTTTTAATAAATAAAGAAGAAGTAATTACCTTCTCCGTTTCATCTTCTTTCCCCGCCAGCTTGTTTTGCTCATTTAGTATCACGTTTGTTTTCGATGTAGGAGTATTTCTTGATTTCTTCACCTATTTGCATAAGCCACGTTTTGCTCATTATCGCATTCCAATATTCGGCAATTATTTTTGATTAGGACTGTAACGTATTCTACGACATTTACATCAATGCAGTCAAGTTATGCGATCATTCGAATTCATTTGCATCTTCAGAATTGAAGAAACAGTTTATAAGACTTAACTTTCACTTTTTTCTTTCACCTCATTTCTTTCATGAAAATTCATCATGGTATTAAGGGGTTATGTACACCTGCAAGGTCTCAAATTATAGGTGATTTTGGGATTTTTTTTCTCATTATGTTTGAAGACTTTTTGACGCAGGCATGTAGGCTACTTTTAATGGATATTTTCAACAGTCTGTAGGAATTTTTGTATTACAAAAGAATGAAAACTAAGTCCATTTTTGGTACAGTATACATACTAAGATCTGCTTTTGAAAAGGTACGTCGCGGTGATTATCGCCAGTTATACCACGTTCATCTAATATCGTCGGGATTTGTTTTTTCTTTTCTTCATTATACAAAGATATTCCTGATCGTTCAGAATGGAAAAAAGCTTATTCTGAAAAAAATGACGGCCATTCAAATCGAAAGTTCGATTTTTTACTTCGTTTTTTTCGTCATAACTCAACAAATAATTTTCGAAAAAAAAACGAACGATCAGGAAGAGGGTATTTCAGGGTAAAAATTATGTTTAAAGGTGCGAACCCATTTGGTTGAATGGATCGCAAGAAATCGTGGTCATCGCACGGAAAATGTCGTTTTGAGAAAAATACGTTTTAAAGATTAAAATTGTGATAATTCCTACTGGGAACGGTATTCTGTAAATTTGCATGATTCTTTCAATTTTGCTCGGATAAATTTAATATTTTCGCAAAATAATCTCGAGACGTTGCACTTGCAGATCATGCAAAAAAAAAAAAAAATCGATTGCTTGAAGCCGACAAGTTTATATAATCCCTTAAAATCACCTGTATGATAAATTCTACGTCGTTCGATGTGTCCTGACTGCTTTTATTAATGACGCCCTTAATTTGCAGCTTCTCCGGATAAGCGGCCGCTGCACGAACATTTTCTTTGCGGGCCGCAACTCTTGTAGCGTCCACATCCTTGTCGACTAACGTCAGATCTCCAAGTGACGTTGAGGAAGGAGCAATATCCGGATCACCGTAATCGTTAAATTTATCCTTCGGTAGTAAATTCGTCGCAGATGACCAATTATTCTTGAAATTCGAATTAGCCGAAGGCCTGGTAAAAGAAATCACACAATTAATTGAGATTTATCAATATCCACAATTCAGTGCGAATTAAAGTAATCACAAGTGAGCATTTGATTGTAATTTAATTCGTGAATAAAAAATAAAAACGATACCATTAACGACAATTTACTTTTTATCGTGAGAACTTGAATTCAGATGCTTGTCAAAATTGGGGCCTGCGTTGTATTCTTTATACTTAAGATATTTTGGAGACTTTAAATGCGTAGGAAGGCACAATGGTAATTTTAGATCCAAACAGTGTTATATTTCATTTCAGAGTTTACTTTAGATCCCTTATTAGATTGATACACTTCTCAAACACCAAGTGTACAAAATTCAAACACAATTTTCAATGACTTTTTGGCGGCGAGACAATTATCGTTTACTTCATAATACAATTATTCCACAGAAATGAGTACACAACAGACAGAATTACATAGAAACTCTTAGAATCCTGAAGGTTTAAAGTCCTCTCAAACCCCGTCGAACAATTTAAAACAGAATAACAGTTTCATAATTGACCTATTGATATCGTAACTTTGATCAGATGAGCATAAATGAATATGCAAATTATTAGCAGCTGGCTGAAGTCTATTAATATACATGTGCCAAATTAGAGAAGGAAAGGATGAAACTGCGCAACTTTATCCACGTGGTTATAACTACTGTAGGTAAGTATAGTTGCACTAGGTGTGTGCCGAGAATCATTGTCAGATGGCATGCGACCACAGAAATAGAATGTGATCGCTGACGTCCAATATTTCCAAATGTTCGATATTTCTCACACACGTACATAATCTATTCCTTAAACTTGCATTCCACAGATATCAAACTGACTGCTCGTTAAAAATAGTTTCCCTTGAAGTTTCCTTAACGCTCACGCTACCAACGTCACACAAGCGTGACGCACTGTATTCTGACGAGAACACATTACATTGTCATTAATCAGCAACTTTAAGCTTCTTGTTGAGATGTATAAAACCGAAGTGTGGTTTTTTTTAAATAGAAAAAGGTTCCAAGTTAGCAGAGAGAAGCCAGCCGCAGAATCAGCTGATCTCCTAATATTTAGAAACTTTTGGAAAAATAATGTTTTGCGATTTAGATCAGGTTAACCCTTTCGCACCGGATGAGACATGTGCTGTCCCAGTCTGGAAAATTTTTGATATTACGGCTGGGACAACATATGTCCCAGTTACTGAAAAACATCTAGGACAGATGCTTTGGGTTTACGGCGGGACATATGCTGTCCCATCAATGAAGCTTGTGAAATCATTGTTGTTGATGGTGCGCTGTTATGGGGACGTTTATGCGTATCCAAGACCTTCAACCTTTTAGGCATAAAAGTTATTTTATCTAATAATTGCTTGGAGGAGAAATAACTGATCCCGGCAATGGGGCGCACTCCGACTGATTTTTCGCCGGTGCGAAAGGGTTAAATCAGAATGAAATTTGCTTAAAGTTGAAAGAAGTGCCCGAGATAGCAAAGTAGAGACAGTCACAGAATTAGCTAATTCTAATATTTAGAGATTTTTCCAAAAATCGTGTTTTCCGATCTAAATGAGAGTAAATGAAAATAGAATGTTTTTAAAATTGGTAAAAGCTTAGCAAAGTGAAGCGAGAGTCAGTTACTTCTAACATTCATAAAATCCGTGACGATAACTTTAAATTTGCGGTAGTTAATCGAAACATTCTCTTCTCTTTCATACAAGCAATATTAGTATTTTCTTGCTTTCGAACCGATACTATAGAAACTAAACGACTCAATATTAAAAAAACTGTTGTAATTATCATTCCTTCTAGTGCTTAATAATCTGTCAGAGTTTAATGTATATTACTTTCAATCCATCCTGGTAAATCAAACAAGAGTGAACAACGAATCCTCACGAGGAGCATACTCACTTTCCCTGCGATGCATTCCAGGATGAAAGACTGGGCGAAGATGACGTGATGTTGGCTGGACTACCTTTTTTATCTCCATGGTCCTTGTAGTCCCTAAGAAAAAAAATTAATGGCGGCAATTTAAAGAAAAAAAGAAGAAAAGTAACGTTCTACCATCGCTTAACTCGAGTTATTAACTCTTGCTCGTGCCGATTAAGCAATGGCCAATTTAACTCGATTCATCCGAAATCACGCATTGTCATCGAAGAAATTTTGGACCCGCGTTCAGACACTCTCAAGTGCACCCTTCCTTCGAAAATGACACAAATTGGACGCGTCCTTGACACGGATCTATTGCAATGGCGAATTAACTTTGAAACCAGTGACGAATTATTTTACACGATGGTCGCGCAAGTATGCCAACAGCGTGGAATCACTTTTCGGGAGGTCTTCCGACCTCGCTTGTTTTGATTCTCGCATTGCTGCGTGAACCTTTGGACGAGACAAAGAGGCTCGCGTACCGGTGCCACAATGGTACAAACAGCACTGCCTTTGGACAAAAATCGCTGGACAGGCTATTTTATAACCGATTTCAATGATTCTTTTTTTGATTTGTTCGTTATGAATTGCTCCACAAACGTATCCTGCCGTTTTTCTTCTTTTTTAAATTAAAGCTACGATTCAAAATGGCGGACTGAAAAATGTAAGAAATGAATATTTTTACATCATTCATTTTTATATACTTAGTAAAGTATATATGGATATTCTGTATGTTGCGGGGATCTCGGATAACACATTTAAAGTAAAAATCAGAACTTTTAGTTACTGTAACAGATTTCAAATGAGTCAAAATATTTTACGACGTTTAGATACCTTCACCAGATGTATCAATGTATCAAATCCCTTTTCTGCTTACCTAGTAATACATACCTTCGGTCGCATAAACATTTTTAAAAGATTACATTTTATTGGTTAATTAAGTTCTGTTTTGTTAGTTTTGTTAGTTCGAGTGTTTTATTACATTATTAATAATGTAATATTTAACATAATATTTGTTCATAAAAGTCCACTCTTATTAGGCATCAGATGTGACCGGGTTTCTTAGAATTTCCAGTTCGCCATTTTGATTTCTAGCTCTAATTACGTGGGTAGAGCAATCCATAACGAACAAACTAAACAAAGAAGCATTAAAATCGGTTATAAAATAGCCTGTCCAGTGGTTTTTGTCCAAAAACAGTGCTATTTGTATCACTGCGCTGTGTGCCGTCGGCTTGCAAGAAGCTACACACGTTTAAACGTTGAAAAACGCCTGCCGAGAATTTAAAACGGCCAAGTACTCGCTCCTGGTAACTCACGTACGTTCGTAACGGGCGGAGCATATCTGAACGTATCATCACTGAGAATCTTATAAATAATTCAGCAAATATTGGAAATAGATCCGGTTGAGTTCCAAGGGGAATTTCTGCGCGGATGATTCGAGGGGAAAAGGTGGAAGAAGTTTTAAGTAACTTGTAAATGGTCGATGATGATTTATCTGTGAAAGGAACTCTTTCTTTTCTAGTTGAAGCCACGTGTAAAAGAGGCGTGTCAATAACGAAGAAATACGATTACCTGAAACATCGTTTGCAACGCGTTGGCCATCTGACTTGAGGATGGAATCCAAGAGGACAGAGAGGATCTCCCTTTTTCGAGGAATACGAGTGATGCATCCTGTAAGTAAATTATGTTTTGAAGAACAATACTGTTGGAAGACGATTTAATATAGAATGAATGATAATAATTATGGTTAATGTGAAGTTTCTCGAGTGAAGAGTGATTATTAAAGAAATGTGGTTTTCAAATTTTTAAGTGGTAATCATTGTATTCGTGAAACCAAATTTTAATACTATGCAATGTGTTTTCTAATTTTTTTATGCGATCTACCATGCACAATGTTTTTGAATAATATGTATTTTTTAATATTATGATTTCAGGTGACCGGAGTACGTGTACATTTGCTTAGATGTTTTACAGAATTTTGCTTATCCACGTACAAGCTCGCATACATGCTGACGATGATTTCATAAATTACTCTTCAAGAAACATCAAGAGTAACGGCAAGTATTAGAAACTAAATAATTATTGTAAATTCCATTTAAAGAGCGCAGTTGTCTCCCTGAATTTATTTCGTAAGTAATCAAAGAATTATTTCTGTCTTTTTACCCTGTTCATCGAGTGTCCTTAACTCACGAGCGGTTCAGCTTGTTTAGAGACTTCTTTCAAGTCACACTGTATGTAATATATTCGTGCGAACGTTACCACGGAAATTGAATTTATTGGAAATTTTGATATATTTAAATCCTCCTTTTCTGGTAAACTTTCTCTCTGACCAATGACGAAATTACTTGTTTGCGCCTAAGCACAGGCAATCGGGAAATACAGATGCGTACCAATGTCGCGCGGTGAACCTTTTGTTTTTACAAAAAGTCCTGCCAGTTATGTAAGCAAGAGAAATCGCGGATTTATAAGCGCCGAAGAAGAGTAATTAAACGGTCTACTGGAAATAATTATTACACTTCCTCGAACCGTGCAAACATTTCGTGTTATGTCGCTCGAAACGTTTAGAACGCCTGTAATCAATCCAATTGCTAAGACTTTCCGCTTCGAGAATTAGAAAAACTTTGCACGCATCTGATTTACAAAGAACAAAAAAGCAATACCAACTTCTAAAGCAACTTAGCTCTAATCTCACAATTGTTACCACCTTAGCTAAATACATCATCGTCGTAAACATATTAAAATATGTTTTCAAACTTTCTACAAAGGCATTATTTGCCCGAATTTAATAGTCCTGATATAGTCCTGAATTGACAGTGACAAACAATCATTTAATGTTTCTTCGTTGAGCCAGAAAAGCTTGTTCAAGCCAGCAAGAAGTGAATGAAAATGATCGCATAATTCAAATTCATATTTTTACCCTATTTAAAAAAAATTCGCGTGCTTTTGCCGTGCGTTCAAAGCAGTCTCGGTATATTCTCTCGAATAATTCAACGGGATCTTTTCAGATGCAGCCCGGCACTGTTCCACGTGATGCAGTTGACGTGCATAATTAGCTGACCGAAGGCTTGGTCGGGACGCTAGATGGGACGAAATTCTCCGAATTCGCCGTGGCCACTTTATTTGTCGGCGGATCCCGTTCGAGCGTAAACACTCTCACCCACACAACTGTGTTACATTTATAAGCCAATGTCACTGGATCGTTGAATTTTTATAACAGCTACTCAATTTCATCTCTTTCTCATTTTTTCTTCTCCCTCTTAAATACTATCCTTTCGCTTTTCGCAATGTAATTCAACAATTTATTCAGCAATTTATTTCACTGCTGATCCTGTTTGTTTCATTGAAGGATTCTTCGATACAGTTTACTTAACACTCGACACTTTTTGCCGAAACATTAACAAAATTTTGGTTAATAAAGTCACAGATCTTGACACTTATTCAATATAATAATTTAAAGCATTTTTAGTTGAAGAAACTCACGTGTGTTAAAAGGAACAATAACTATCAAGGAACGGTTTAAAATTGCGCGCGTTAAAAATCGACGTAAAGCTCGCTTAGAAAATTCAAGAAACTATTAATATCTAGCTGCAATCGAGATACCAACTGGCCACCGACTCGTAAAACAATGAGACAATGCCGTTCCATTTTTACTTTACACGCTCGCATTATGTTTGTTCAAAGCTTCGTGAATTTTACACTTCGCACTTTTATCACTAAATCAAACACTCGTGGGTAAAACTCTCACAATCAGACCGCATCGAAACCGCATCGCAATTCTACTCACACTCTTCAGCCCTGAACAATTCCCGACAATGACATTTGCTCACTTCGAATCTCGACGATCTGCAAATTCACGAGAAACGTGTCCCCGTCTGGGATCTGAATTGCTCCACGCGCACGAGCCATTCGAAAATTACTCGTGGAACCTGGCATTATCCATCGTGAGCAGAAAACGCACTAATCGTGCCACTAATCTTACGCACCTAATGGCTGCGCCCGCGAGGCGCTACCGAGAGGAAATTTCTTCGTGCTTCCGTTTTCGTTTCGAAGGACTAGGCCACTGGTTAACGATTTTCGCGCGCCCAGGCATTTAATCCGCCATCTTCCTTATGTCTCACGGAATGGCACACGCGCGATCGTAACACGTTCCACGGATATTCTTTCGGCGAGCAGCACCACGGTGCACGACATCACTAATAGCACTGACACGGATGCTATTACGGCATTAGTCTGTTACCCGTAGTCAATGGTACAACTTTGGATTGGAACTTTGCCAAAGAGTAAATGTACCTGCCGCTATTAATAACCCCTACGTTCGTTACACATAAGCAGTTGCGTTTTATAACGTCGTGAAACTTAAATCTTTCTCCGCACGATTATTTCGTTCTTTGTGTTTTCCCTTTTCTTTTTTTCTATTTTTTTGGCGCGCGCGCGTCTTTTATTTTCCTCTTTTGCAATTGGCGACGCGCGGCCTCCTGGAAAGAGACAATGGAAATTCAAGGAAGATCGTAGATTCGAATTGGATCTTCTTTTTTGGTAATGCCAGAGTTACAGAATCTTCATTGTGTGGTTAGTTTTGTTAAGGATAGTTAAGGAAAATTGTAATTAACGCATTGTGGTGGGGCGTTTTGTGCCGGTGCATTATGACTGGAGTGGGTAATTTTTTGAAAAATATGCGTGAATTTTATGGTTGCAAAAAAATCACTATAAATTTAAAAAGGCTTTGAATTTTTTATTGAACTTTTATTTTCTTATCTTAGAATGTATTCTTCGTCGTTATTGTACGAAATAAATGCACTCTCTGTATAACTGAGTATAGAATATACTGTTGTGTACCCGAAAAAAGAAACAAATTAAAAAGGAAAATTTTAATCTATTCTTTTGTATATGTTTGTAGTTCATAATACTATATGTATACGAGAAAGGGCAACAAGGAATACTAGTAACTCGTATAGCCTTGCTTCCCTCGTTCTACCACAGATTCATAAAAAAAAAACGTATAACTACGTGACACGCGCTCTACTCAGAGTTAGCGAAAAACGTATTTTCGCGTATCCCAACAACAATGTGTTAATTGTCGTTTTTATTATGTTTGTCGAATGCAAGGTGTATGAAGAAGCTTTGCTTAGGAATAGATGTATCGATGTCAGAAATATTTCAAATCAATGTTCTCTTTCAATTGTTGTAAATCTAGTATTGTGTGTAGCATAAGTGGTGATAAAAGAACATTCAGTTTTATTAATTACAGCATTTTTTGAGGAATAGAAACCTTTATTGTTGCGGTGAAAAAGATCTTCTATTCGAAGGTGGACTGATAACAATATATAAATTGTTATTTATTGCTCAAAGCAAATATGAAAATAGTCGTGGTAATTAGCGTAGAGATCAATTAAATCTTGGCGCGCGAACGATCGTCTCTGCCCGTAAGCCCCTCAAACACTTGTGCACTTATTTATGCATTTATTGCATTAGTTTTATGACTCACGAATTTTGGCAACGGCCTTTACGATAAAATATTTCATTTTATTTCGGTGTTTCAACAGTTACTGAACATTATTTGGCAGATTATAATTTAAGCCAAGCTGTACAAAA
Organism: Tiphia femorata; assembly: GCA_944319695.1. NCBI lineage: Eukaryota > Metazoa > Arthropoda > Insecta > Hymenoptera > Tiphiidae > Tiphia > Tiphia femorata. The sequence continues at coordinate 26,781,949 of OX090897.1, forward strand.
CAGTCATCCTACTTTTATTGTCGTTTTGTTTAAAGTTATCAGGCGTACAAGATAATAAAGAGATTTATTGCTTTTAATTAAGACACTTCTCAAGGGAAATAAATTAATGCAAACAACAAATCACTATTTGGAGGATAATAATTGAGAGCAAACTGTCCAAGGCAATGTCAAACTTTTATTGCTGTCTATTTAAAGTCGTTATGTATACAAGATAATGAGCAGGCTTACTGGTTTTGATTAAGACACGTGTCGAGGAAAAGAAATTAATGGAAACAACAAATTATTATTTGCCGGATAGTAATTTAAGCCAAGCCATTCGACGCAGTGTCATACTTTTATTGTCATCTTCTCAAAGTTGTTACGCATACGAGGTAACGAGCAGGTTTAGCGGTTTTAATTAAGACGTGTTAAGGATAAGGAAGTAAAGGGACCAACAAATCATTTTATCCGGATACTCGTATACTTCGTCTGACTCACTCGACTCTTTCTTTTGGTGTACTTAATTTCCATAATGCGCGCGTATGATTACCGTGAATGCACGATATTATTTTTCCTTAACCGAACGAACTTGTCCTCGACAAGTTGTCCCGGCTATCAAGGTTCGAGCAGTTTGCGCAAAAATTTCACCAGGTTTACCTCCCGGTGTCAAATGATCCATAACTAACCAGATTATTCAAGATCAATTGCACTCGTTTCCACTGAATCCGGTCCGTCGACACTGAGTGTCAATTATCCGTTCTTTCGCGACTTTCTCGATTTTACGCATTCTGTCGTTATGTACTCGACCCTTTCGTTAACTTGTTTCATTTTTTCAAAGATATTCATTAAAAGCGTGAAGATTTATGTAACACGTGGGGTTGTTGACACAGTAATGCTTATTTAGTCTGTATACAGTAATGTATCTTCCGCCTTACGTAACTATTATTATTTATTTCATTTTGTTTCAGCAGAAGAATTCTTTCGGTAGAGATACGCTGCAGTCTTATTAAAAAAGGAACATTTAAAAAAAGAGGAAATAAAAAACGTCGTCATTGACTTTCTCCACTCAACATCACACGGTGGGCCATGTTAAGAACTAATAAAAAAGAATTTTTTTCCGTACAAATAATGAAGATACAGTCCTTGTACCATACGATTAAATATCTTGCGCGCGAAATAATAATTCACACCTTCTTTCAGATGTATCAGAAAATTTTAGTTTCTCCATTCGAAACTACTTTGTGGACGGTGGTATAATAGCGGCTGTGAATAATGATCGACCACAAAGAATTATTTACACTTGAATAATCCAAGGTTATTTAACAATAACTGTTATTCTTCGTAAATGAAGTACAATCGTGCGTATTACATCGACGAGCACTCTACAATCGCTGCTGTTACAAGTGAGAAAAATGTGGGAAAAGTGGAATTCGCCACTCTCCGAAACAACGTCGTGGACCGCGAGCTTGTGGTGGGTGTCAACGACCAATAAGAATTTCTTCCGCTCGAATAATATCAAGTATCAGGTCTGTGCCAATAGAATGGATCAATACTTCGTCGACATTCGCGGTTCATGTTCTCCGTTCATGAAGTATAAGCTTACACATTCTTTTGAGACAGAAAGCGACATGGGTGTGACAAGCAGTCAGAAAGAATTTGTGCCCTTCCAATTACTAATGTACATTTGTCTCCAGTTTTTTAACATTCTTTATAGACAAATTGCAATTCACAGGGTTTTTCTAGGTTTACAGAAATATCATTAAATCCTGCAAGGGCCTTCAATTGCAAACGTGAAAGGAAAAGGTAATTGAAAACGAGGAATTGATCTCTCTCTCTCTCTCTCTCTCTCTCTCTCTCTCTCTCTCTCTATCTGAAAGAACAATCAAGAAAAAGGATTCTCTTCTTTTTAAAGAATGAAGGATTGAAAGTTTTTTAATATTCATAAGAATTATATCTAGTTACACGTAGAATACGATCCATAGTTTTTGCAGAAACGTCACAAAAAGGTCTTACACTCTCCAACTGTGCCGTATTCGAATGAAGGAAAAGGAAGAACGGAAAGAGGAGTTGGCCTTTCTCTATTCAAAACAACATCGTAGAGCACAGATGAGAGTGTTAACGACCAACAAGAGGGATTCTCTTCTACAAAAATGAAGATCTGGCTACTTTCTCAACATTAATGAGTACCACGTCCATACACAAAATACAATCCAGAAAGTACGGAAACATCGCCAAAAAAAAGAAAGATGCAAAAGAAGAGAGAAGCACGTGGCCTCTCTCCATCCAAAACAGCATCACGAACATCAAGCATCAGTGTTAAGGACCAAAAAACGGATTCTCCTCTTTAATCGCCCTATCCTCTCACAATTACCTCCACTCACGACTAATTTCTCAACAATCACAACAACCGCATACACGCACAAAATAAAATCCACACCCTTTACCAGGAGGATCGCAAGGAAAGAAGAAACACATACAAAGGGGAAAAAAGGCGCTCGACCTCTCTATGCGTCTGAAACAACATCACGAACCCCAAGCATCGGTGTTAACGAAGAAAGAAAAAAGGTTTTTCAAGAAAATATATTCTCTTCTCTTACAGAAATAAAATTCCGACTGATCTCACAACAATCCCAATAACCGCGTCCATGCGCAAAACGCAATCCACGCCCTTTTCCAGATACATCGGCAAAGAAAAAAGAAAATCAAACAAACATACAAAGCAGGGAAAAAAAAGCACTTAGCCCCTCTTCCTCCCAAACAACATCACGAACCTCAAAGAAATAGACTCTTCTCTTACAGAAATGAAATTCACAAGAATCGCAACAACTGCGTCCACGGACGGAATAACATCCACATCCTTTAGCAGGCACATCGCGAAGGAAGAAGAAAGAGAAACGTAGAAAGAGAAGAAAAAGGCGCTTGGCCTCTCCCCGCATCCGAAAGAACATCACGAGCCCGAAGCGAGTCGGTGCTAACGACCAAGAAGAGGGAAGCACCTCTTCCGCCCGGATAACGAAGGTACGAAGCGTGTTAGTACGACGGCAAGGGGGACACCTCGTTGGCCGATTCCTCGTTCCGGCGTGCACGACGACGTTCTCTATCCCCTCGTTTCACGGTTCCATCAGCTCGCTTTGCTCGCTCGCTCTCCCGGCTCTGGAGCGTGCGGGCGGCCGAGACGCGCCGTTTTCCGCGCGCGGCGCACGAAGTGAAAGCCACGATCGAGGTTGAGAGTAGAATGTAAAGAAGTCGGCGAATGGAGAGAGGTAAACCACCTTGTCGCCCAGTCACTCCAAGGCGAGCTGCAAGGAATGTCGAACGCCATTGATTGCGACTCCGTCGAATTGTCACGCTGAATCCTGAGACATCCCCGAGTGGTTAAGGGCCGCAGGGCTTGCGCGAGGCATAACAAGGGGGTCGTAGCAAGAGAAACGGAAAAAGGGCACGCGCGGTGAGTAAACGAGAGAAGGAGAAAGTGATCGCAGGATCATCGTTCGTGATCTATCGGGGCTAATTAATTTCCTGGTGCTTAGTGGTGCTCGTGTACTCGCAACTCCACTGACCGTTAGACGCACTCGTGAGAGAGCAGAGCCTGTAGGCGCGGGCCGCCTTAGCAGAAAACGCGCCGCGTGCCACGACGGCTACGCTTTAGCACACGAGGGGGGTTCGTTAAAATGAAAGTGATCCGAGGCGATTCTATTGCGACAGGAAATCTGGAGCGTGGAGTGCCTTTTTTTTTATGATGTTCCTAGTTCCTAGATAGGCTTCGACGTGCAATCCATCGCGCGCCATTTTGAACGGGGCGGGAGTGTCGTTCTTTGGGATATGTTTCTGTGTTTCTTGTTTTTCGAGAGAGACATTCAACGATCCATTATTATCGACGAGAATTCCAGGGGATTGTATTTTTTGTTTTCAATGTGTAAAATGGAATATTCTTATTCGTAGAATTGTACGCGTGTGCCGGGAGATATCGTTCGAATGAAATGTTAAATGGTGTGGAATATAATGGTTTATTGTTCCGTCGGAGTCTAAGAACGAAATGAGAGTTCCGGGCGGAAATGGAGCGGAGGACGAACGCGTGTGCTCCGTAATTTTCGTGTGCGCCGTAACAGACCGCTGCAACTCGTTGTCCATACTGTAAAATTATCATAAACGAATTACGTAAAGGCGTTTTATTTTATAGAGGAAGAATAGTACGCGGGGTCACGTAACTTACGCTTTTCCGCGTTTCCTTTGGATCCACGTTACTCGCGTTATCGTCGCCGTTCTCATCTCGAGTTTACACGCGCGCTCAACGTCTCGCCAGTGATAGGATTACCGGATATGGGGGTAATAATGTGTTATTTTTATTATCTTCGTGTGGATGCTGCAAAAGAAGATTTATACCTCCATTCGCAGGCAGACGTAAAATGCTTCCGGATTTTTTTCTCACTCTGTATATAACGTTTTAAAGCGTGCTCATATTTAGTGATTATCGTCGCGCTGATTTTCGGGACAGACATTCTGGATGCAAGTGATAAAATTAATCTCGACTCGCGAGGTTTATTTTTTAATTGTGAAAAATTATTAATCTCGTAGCATCAACGTTATAATTGTAAAATGGAATATATTGTTATAAATGATCACGACCGCCCTGCGTATAACAGAAAAACGTTGAACAATTATGGCGTACGTAAAGAGTTAGGAGAAATACAATTGTGACCGTTTGCGTACGCCATAATTTTTCAACGATTTTGTGTTATAATTGTATGTAAAAATATAAAGCACGCGAAATAGGGTAGCGTGTAAAGTTAGACGAATTTTAGGGTTGGAAATCGTTAAAGGCAAAACGAAAATTATTGAAAGAACTTAGTCGGAATAAATATTTGTTTTATATTTTTAATTTGAAGAAACGGATAACAAGAATCTAGAAATATTAATATTGCGATGCCGCACTGTTAATCGAAGGCAGTAGACGAAAGGAGTGTATTAAATGTTGCTATATTTAACACGTGCCGATTTCTTACGATGTTTCCATGAATAATATCCAATTGCGGTAACAGGATCTTTTTACATTACATCATCTGCAAAACCTGTTACGACAAGGAAGAATAAGCACAGAACAAAAAGTGTAGTCTTAATGACTAAGAATCAATCAAACTAGACAATTTTATAAAGGTTGCAGCACAACGAAAAATTAATTTGCCATTCCTTGTAATTAGAGTGAAATTGATAGAGATGAAAAAACTACTGTGATAATATAATACATTTCTTGGGTACCCAGTACAGTCTATAATTTTTAGAAAAAATGAATTTCGCACATATTCTTTTATTATTAAGGTCACAACTTTTTTTTACATTGCTCTAACATAAATTTCATTGCCCTAAATTTTCTAAATTATTAACACTATTCAACCCTCTACTCCATCATACTATAAACACTGCAACACTTATAATAATATTTACCCCATTTTACTATAGGTACGTTGTGCGTTAAATCTAGAATGCGACAGAAACATTTTTCGCGAAATCTGCATGCGTGTTATTTTTTATAGCATTTCTATAGCATATAGAATATAGTATATAGTTTTTTTATAGTATTTCTAGCACAATTTTTGCAACATAAACATTTACGTCATTCGTGGCGCGCTTGTGCTGCGTTCGTGGATCGTTGACAAGCGATGATAGGATCAAGGATAGGTACGATGCCGTCGTCCAAGAAGAGACGACACATATGTTTACAAACACATTCACCCTAGAATTATCTTGTAGCGCAAATCTCTTTGGTGTTTTTAAAAAAATCGACAACAAACGCATCGCGTGCCCTGGATCTGACGAGAATTTATGCGTGTGTTTTTATGCAACGTACACGTCCACCCTATCGTCAATTTTTTAAAACTCGCGTAAATTTTCGGCGAATCGACCGCGTAACGTAAATTTTTACAAGTCTGGACACGCCATTAAAGTCACAACATTTCCATTACATTGCAATGCACAAACGTAAAATCTAAATTTTGCTTCATATATTAAGACCACATTCTCGGTAATCATTCTAAATAAGAAACATATTCAACCCTCTATCCTAGAATTCCATAAACATCGCACATACCTATAATAATATATGGCCATTTGCTCCATTACTATTAAACTCACAATTTTTCCTTTTCATTGATATCCACAAATAGAAACTCTAATTTCTCTTTTCGCATTAAGACCACATTCTCAATAACCATTCTAAATAAAAAAAAACATATATTGAACACTACCCTAGAATTCCATAAGCACTGCACATACCTATAATAACATTTTTTCCATTACTATTAAATTCACAACCTTTCCTTTCCATTGCTATCCACAAATAGAAACTCTAAATTCTCTTCTCACATTAAGACTCTTCTCACATTCTCAATAACCATTATAAATAAAAAACACACATTCAACCCTCTAAACACTGCACTAACCTATAATAACATTTGACTTAACGTTGCAAAAACTAATCAAATCAATTGGCAAGCACTACTAATAACAGTACTCACTGTTTTCATATAGCTATACTATACCTTCACTAAACTTTACTGTACCATTCCATGCTACAGTCCTTACATTCTCGTCTGGTTTGTAGCACACAGCGTCACCCATTACACACACACGCACACACGCGTGCGCACGAATGAATGAGCACGCGAACTAAGGGTACGCACAATACTACCTCGAGCCCAGTGAAAGTACTCCTATGTTTGTGTAGATAGGTATCTCGCCTACCATATAATCGCGATGCTTCTTGTTACGATTAAAGCGCCGGGCGTATTGCATTGTTACACAGGCAACCACTGTAACCGTTATAATCGGCCAAAGGTTTTACCGTTCCGTAGGAAATTACGGACGGTGCTCGGCGTACATGTGCCTCTCTGTGTGTGCGTGTGTGTGAGTGTTACACGCTCGCTGAGCTTTCGACATTGATACAAGCGCGCATGTCCTGCAATTATTTCACAGTCAGTGGAAAGAAAAAATTACACGCGCGGAAACCAGGTGACTATAAGAATGCTCACACGTGTTCGCAATTCGCAGGAAATAGCAGCGAGAGGTTTTTCATTTTTTTTTTTATTTGCGTCCGCTTTTCTTCACAGTGCGGTTTTTTTTATTAACCTCCTGTGGGGCGAATTCCTTTCTTACACATAAAAAAATGTATTCCACCGAAAATCAATAGGTTTATACGTAAATTTGCAGATTAACAAAAAAAATACCAGGCGAATTTTCCAAACTTTCAAGGCATTTACCTTGATATTTCAAGTTGATGGTGTTGACAACTGTCATCAATATTGTTATTAGGTATCTCCGAAACATTGTGTAATTAAGAACGTATATGCTATCCTGTGAAGGGTCAAAGTTACTTGGTAAAATGTCGATATATTGGGATATGACCTGAAAGTTACACGGGACCATAGAGGGTTAAGAAGAAATACACGAATGGTTATTTCTGTTTGTTGGAACATAAATATTTAGTGGAATTCATGAAAAGTGAAAAGTATTTTGCAATTTGATTTATTACTGTAACTCGAGTCACAATCTACCTACAGTTTGCAAAATATTGTGATTCGTGTGTTTACGCGCATTCTTCATGCGACGGAATAAGAGTTAAAATATTGGCCAATATGGAACAGATCCTTATTGGAAGCGGCTTTCTATAGCTCCATTTACGCGCCGTTTCCTTGAAAGCGATTAGTTTCAAATGGAGCATTTACTGTAAATAATCAAGAAAAGAGGCAATTGTATCTTAAATTTTTATTGGAAGCTGCTCTCTGTAGCTACATTTGCACGCTGCTTTCTTGAAAGCGATTATTTGAACCGTTTATTTTGAAAGTGGCCTAAGTCCATTTTTTGAAAAAATAAGATATCACATAATTCGTGAATAAATTAGTGCAATAATTTAATGTTACGTGATATCTCATTTCTTTCAAAAAATAGACTTAAGCCACTTTCAAAATAAACGGCTCAATTTTCTGAACGGAGTATTTACTGTAAATAATGATGAAAAAGGAAATCGTATCCTAAATCCTTATTGGAATCGATTATTCTTGGAAGCTACGTCCTGTGGCGACATTTGCGCGCTGCTTTTTTTTAAAAACGATTGTCTCTAAATGTAGCATTTACTGTGAATAATCAAGAAAAAGGAATCGTATCCTAAATCCTTATTGGAATAGATCATTATTTGAAGCTGTTTTCTATGGCAACATTTACGCGCTGTTTCCTTGAAAGCGATTATTTCTGAACTGAGTTCGGAGTATTTACTGTAAATAATCAAAGAAAAAGGAAATCGTATCCTAAATTCTTATGGGAATCGATCATTATTGGAAGCTGCTTTCACCAAAGCGCTGTTACCTCTAAATGGAACACTTAATGGAAGTAATAAAAAAAAAGTCGTATCCTAAATTGGACGCAGCACGTTTTTCTTTTTATCAGTCGAAGTAGCAAAGTGAACGAAGACTACGTACACTTCGTTTATGGCACACCTATTTAGAAAGTATTTAGTGGAAGTATGCCGTAAAGATTAAAAATGACGAGAAACTGAGGAACAAGATGCTGCGGACGAGCTGTGGGAAAATACTGTCCATAAACTTACAAAGGTCACGATCTGCACTTTGTATCAGTGCTTCTTCAATGAGAATCGATGGAAAGTAAAATTGCCCTGAAGGATTCATTGCCAAATTGCAAAATGGGTACGCTTAGATTCTCCGTACCTGTTCTATTTTAATTGGCTAATACTGTAAGTTGAATAATTATATCAAATATATTTTTATTTTTGTATGTAACGAAATACAATCTTAATTAAGAACTAATTCAGATAAAACACGTAAAAACTCAGATCTATTTCACGTGAGTAATGTAATAATTGCTGACAAGAATTTAATAAGAGTAGTTTAAAGAATAACAATATGGTAACAATTAATACTAACGTTATTGATATTATGATCGTTACTTAAATTATTTTTGTGAATTCAGCAATTTTCTGTTATGCAAAATGTGTGAAATTACGATTGCTAAGAGAAACGGACGTAGAAACGAAGAAAACGAAGGACTGTTAAAATTCGCGAGTACATGCAAAATTTTAACATTCGAGAATGCGGAATATTTTGACAAACACACTGTGAACATTGTAAAACTATGCATCTCAATTCAATTGACACGTGAATACTTAAATCTAATGCTACGCGATTAATACCTGACAATAATTGAATGAGGATAATTTGAACAATAACGATATGATAACAATGAATGGTAACGTCATTATCTTTAATATTATGCTCATTAATTACATTATTTTGATAACCGCGCAATCTTTAAATGTAAAATGTAATATAGGAAATTAGAATTGCTAAGAGAAACAAACCTAGAAGCGAACAGAACGAAGGAATGTTAAAATTCATGAGAACGTGGAAAAATATTTTGACATTCGAAGCGTAATAACACGAGAAATCGGCCAGGACTCGTTATCGTTTTCTCTTTGCGCGACCTACGATACTGTACAGAATGAAGCGCGTGTGAGAAAGTGCCTTCTTGAAGGTTCTCAGACTCATCGCGACTATAGCCACCACTCCGTAATGAACAATATAGAACTACGCGCAACAGTTGGCAGAAAATTCGCAGAACCTAGAAAAGATTGCGAAATACCATCTCTTCTGCAAAGAAAATTATTATTCTATCGCTATTAAAAATGACGTAATAAACATCGCAGAAGAACATTCGTTAAAGTTGACAGTCAAAAAAATACCATTGCGATCCAGTTAAATTCTACAAATATTTAATCTATTAATCCTTTAATGTATACATACTGTTGCAGAAATACAACATTGCGAATTATGCCTCTTATTGGTAGATCTTTATAATGAGAATTATTTGATGCATCACTTAATGAGATATTTCTATAATATTACTCTCTCACTCCTGTATACTATAGACTAGCATATGTGACAAAGAAATGTATCTTACTTGCATTCGACTGATAGGTTTGTTATTTTAAAAACCACGCATTAAAGGGTTAACTACTAAAGATCTGATTTTGGAAAGTGTCACCTAAATCGGTCTTCTACAATTAAAATTACTATCCCACTACTATTAAAACTGACGCAATAAACATCGCATAATAACATTCGTTAAAATGGACAGTCAAAAAGATAGCATCGTCACCCCAATTAATTTCTACAAATATTTAATCTATTAATTACTAAAAATCTGACTTTCGAAAGTGTCGTCTGAATCGGTCCTTCGCGTTAAAAAAGAAGGAAAGCAAAAGAAAATCAGTATATCAGAGACAAGAATTCCTACGAGTTTCCCTTTTCCATCGACGTCCCATTCAAAATATCACCGAACCAAATTTCTAACGTCCACTTTTAAGCAATCCATTATATTTATGGGACGTGAATCGAGGTTATTTCCTCTAACATAACTCCAGCCTAATCGCTCTTACTTTCTACTCTTATCCCTTCATCTACATTCTACCATTAGCACCTGGCGATAGATTATCTTCACTGTCGATTGCCAAAATAATTCTTTATTCGTGCGCACTCGAGTTTCGAGCACACGAAGTAAAGTGGAATAATGGATCATTGGAACTCCGGAGATCGGATCTCGCATAATGCAAACGCTATTATACACGTATGTAGAAAAGTAGGCCAGTTGATCTCCCCGATGTTCCGCTTAATCGTAGCGCGATACTCGTGAGCATCTTGTTGAGAGGTGAAGGCGTTCGTGAAAAATTCTTACTGCGTCTGTCGCAATCGCAGAGAACGGCTCATTACTCGCATATTATTAACGAAACCCCATTCCACATGTCTGGTACAATATTGTAAATGAATTACCAATTAATCGTCATCGAAACGAGACCAAAGAAATTGATTTTTGGTACTTGGATCCTCTCTTCTCGACATCAATGCTTAATATTATTCGTGATTTTTGAAGTAGCGTGACATTTAGTAAATTAAAAAAGTACTTTCGAATTTCAAAGTAACTACTTTAGAATAATTAGGTCCTTGATATAGTTAGAGTTAATATAGCTAATACAATTAGAAGAATAATTGCGCTTAACGCTCGAGATTCGAGATTTTGCGTATTTCGCGGAATTTCCATAGGTTCTGGAGAATTGTGTATTCTGAAAAATTATGCAAATCTTCTACTTAGGTATTCGTGAGAGCACAATGGAAGTACAGTTACTTATTCGCTCGTTATTGGAATGGTTGCAATAGTTTCGAATGGCGAAATCCGGTTATCTGTCTCCCTACAGAATCCAATATCTCCTGCTACCAGATAAGATTCCGTGTCCAACCGGTTCCTCATACTGGTTTTTCGGTACTACCTGGCCGTGCAAACGTTTTAGGAAGTTTCGTTTATTTGGCAAGTGCATTGGTGTGTTCGCGCGTAAGGAAAAAAGTGAGAGAGAAAAAGAGTAAATGAAAGTTTTCGATGCTTGAAATACCTTGATAAAAGTTCGTTGAAAGTCAAGGTAGCACGTACACGTAAAATGTTTTTACTGCGGATTGTTTATTATTCTTTCCAACTAACAATATTACCCCACCAGAATTATTACAATCATTGTTCTTCCTTCTTTTTATTTTAAATCCAATACTTCTCCATTGTGCTAATCTCTGCAGAATATAAAATCCTTACAAATGCAAAATGGGTTAGGATTAGAGTAAATTACATTATTGTTTTTCCTTTACATCATCCGTGAAACATCCTGTTGCTTACAGTGCTACAAACTTAATTTCTACAAAATAAAGGATCCACAGAAATAAAAAAAAATGCAAATTAACACCTTCGATAATAGTTTATTACAATTGTTACATAATTTTTGCGTTTCTACGCAACATCATTTTTGCTCACACCGCTACGTCGCGTAACAAGTCCAAGTTAATTTACATAATTAGATTAGAAGTTTCGATCATAATAGGTAGAATTTAATGGAGGGGGTTACGGTTATTGAATTACGACAGGCCTTCCAACAGGTTTCGTCGGACGTAAAATTCGAGAAGTAATGAAAGATGGTCGACATCGATCAACTGTTAAGAAAGTGACCGTGATCTTGAAAATTGGTCAGGTGTACCTCAGCCAGCCGTTGACCTCCTATAATATATTCCTAAGTAGGCGGGGATTTAAATATTTATAAGGCGCGCATTTTATCAGTAATTACATCGCTACGAATTATAATAGGATACTGACCTAAGCGGAGGATGTTTTCGATTTGATTAAGTCACTTAGAGAAGTGTGTTGATTTCATATCTTTCTCTTAATTACATTACTTATAGTCGAACACCGACTATTAAGACCTACGTGGCACTGTATCTTTGTCCAAGATCTTTTAATAAATATTTTACAGTGTAATTGATTGTCTTTTGAAAAAGATCGCCGTTACACTATAGAATCTTTGATAAAGGACCTTTCTTTGACAAAGATCTTTCACAGTGCGTAATAACGTGTGTTGAGAAAGCAACAGTGACATTTGCGCACGATGATTTTTTTCCAGAAATATCTAGAGAAAGCAAGTTTTTACGATATTAAAACTATTGAAACTTAAATGTAGAAATGATATCCGTGTTATTTAATAAATTACATTGATACAACATTATAAACGTCTATAGGTATGATGTAAACCAAGACAAAGGAATTGTTAAAAATTTATAATAACCACAGGAATACACATTTTGTAAATCATCAGTGATAATCGAAGATTTCGGTAAGCTCATTAAAGAAACACACGCAACGTCGTACGGATTAGGTTAATCCTCTTAAGAATTACGAATGTTACGAGAATCGAAATTTAATCAGCATCGAGTCATAACATTTACTACTTTTGAATTGTTTCGTGTAAATAAAGATTATGGAGATTCAATTGCGATGAAAACAAGTTCAATGGATACTTATCCGTACAGCTGGTATATGAAAGGAAGCGTAAACTGTAAAAATACTATAGAATGCAAGGAGAGAGAAAGCTTTACATTCTCCCTAGAGTTCGGTATATTTTTGTAATGTGCGTGGCTCTTTTACGTAAGAGTTTACTTAAATGCTTGGCCTACCGAATTGTTTCGAAAACCACAAATCACATTAGCCGCAGGAGAATTATTAACCCTGCGATATTTAGACATTAGAGATGAATAGATTTCTGATAAGCACGTTCAGTAATTTATATACACTGAGTTTCTAACACATCGCGTTTGTTTATAAACATATCCGACAAATAAAATATTTCACTTTATGTTCATTATTAATTATCGGACGAAACGTGCGTTCAAACTCACTGTTTATTTTTACACTTAAAGATACACTCCAATTTGTTCAAAATATTCTAAATATTTAAATTGCTTCGAGTCAAATTGCCCAGGAGTGTATTACTAAAACTTTGACAATTTCTAAGAATTTATCGATTGAACAGCAGGAACTAGATGGATCATAATTCGTCCGTTATGTGTTGTGAGAGAGGAGAATTTTCAAAATCCGTCAGTCTTCATAATTTTAATTCCAGTTCGAAACAGAGTACGAATATAATGCAAGCTCGGAACAAATTCATTAGCACAATAATGATTACGAGAAAGGAAGAAAGTATTAATCGAAGAAGGCACTAACTGTATTATTACAGATTCCAAATTTCTGGCACCAACGCATAATGAGGTCAAATTGAACACGATGGCGAAACATTTCGTGTCTCTTCTTGTTCTTATATGCGGTAAGATTTACAAATCTACAAATTATCACGGTATACAAATTATACTTTAAAATTATCCAAAAAGTAAACTTTCTATTCTACTCTGTCTTCTGTCATTCTATGTAGGCCGATCTTCTCCTTAAAAGAGAATAAAAAAAAAAAGAGAAATCTGCAATTAAGAGCGCGAACACGCGTGGAACGCGCAAAGGAAGTGTAAAAAAGTTTTTTATGCAATCTGTTTCAGTTTTCAAGAACTCTGTGGAGTCCGATGTTGCAAGCCACGAGTTCACTACACAAACTGTCTATGGGTTCTTGGACTTCACCACCACGATTGGAAATACGGTGATGGTTTTCAGCCCCCAAAGTGCACCACCAGGTAATCAATAATATTGGATCGTCAATTATGAAATTTGCCAATTGTCAACTTTGACAATTTCTCCAAAAGATTTGTGATGAGTGTCGTATTGTCCGCTTTGACAATTTCTAGAAATTTCTTACTTGAAGAGCCAATAATGTCTGAAAATTTGTCGGTATATTTTTATTGTCACCTTTACGTATGATGACAATTTCTAGAAATTTCATACCCCAGGAGCCAATATTCTCTGTAAATTTGGAGCGATATTTTTATCAACGCCTTTGCATATAATGACAATTTTAGACGGAGGCAAAAATGAAGCCAGTACGCCCGCCATTCAAACGAAGCCAACGGAGTCACAGAAAAAAACTGTACCGGACATACGACCAAGTAAAACGCACAAGTCGGATGGTCAAACTGACACGAAGAAGCATCAACAAAAGGGAACAAAGGTGACCGTGAATTCAGTCGTCAAGGAAAATGTCGTTACTTCGATCGAGGAAAATAAGTCACAGGCACCGAGTAATCCCATCACGCCAACGGTAATTCTAAACAGGAATTTGTCGCTGTTTAATGTAATAATAAAGAGAATTATTGCGGAAGATAAAAATAGACAGGCAAAAAATAACAGTCCGTCTTCAACACTCACGAGAAGCATGCAAATTTGATTGTTACATTTTCAATTGTTAAGTTTAAAATGTCCGTGACTTTTTTGATTTTTAATCTGTGTATTTAGAAAACGATACCTCAAGTAGAGCAAAAGACTAAGGCGCCATTACTGTCTTCGGTCGTCGAAATTCACGCGAAAGATGAAGTATCAGGTGTGAAGAATAATCTAGCTGAGCCTGAGTACGACTTCCTGTCTAAACAGCCTACCGAAGTAATCGATGAAACCTACAAGGTATTTTGATTATTTATACATTTCTATATAATGTTATATGTATAAAGCCATTAATTCATAAAATCTTCCCGTCGTTCATTTTCACAAGACCCAACATTTCTGTCGAAAATGACAGAGCAACTGCTGAAATCATCTTTCATTACACAAACAAATATTTTATCAATTACACATCTCGGCACAATGCTACATACGCCATCAATTTTCATTCATAAAAACCTTGATGGTTCTCATCATCACAAGAACGTGTATCTCTAACTAAACACTGCATTTCTGTCTAAACATTAACAATTGCTGAAATTATATTTTATTACACAAACAAATACATCTGCGCTCCAAAAGAAGTTTGTTTCTTAGAATTCTATATTTTTCACATAAATTGATGTAATTGTTTATTAAAACTTTGCCTTGCTCATTGGTAAGCATACAATGTAATCAAGGCTATACTGATACAAAGATTTATCTGTGTCCACGGCCATCATTTATGATCATCCAATAATCGTTTATGATTTACCGCTCAATCAGTGCTGTCTAGAAACCAGATAAATCTTCTCTGTATAGGGAAATGCACAAACAAGACTAGTCAACTATTCATAATTATGAATACTTGTATTTTTCACGGTCAATTTCACGGACTCAATTCTTTGATGACATCGTTTCGCCAAGAGATCATTTCACAGGCAGCTAGTCTTGCGTGACTAGCGTCATACTTCAATGGGAAAATGCTTTGACGGATGTCGAGCAGCGAGAAATCATTTTGCAATTGACCTACTTACATGAGTAGCGTGGCATGTACATCCTATAATTGTTACAGTGTTGCTATTGTTCGATAAATCACTGCATTTCTAAACACAATGGTCCTAAGGTCGTTTCGTCTCTTCCAACTGACATTAGATTTATTTATAAGTGCCACCAGCTTTTCTAAAAAATATAGTTTCTACATATAACATATAGAAGTATATTTTTAGAAACCAATTTAAAAATATCCATCTGGATTTACATGCACATCTTACAATTGTCACGGTGCTACTATTGTTTGATAAATCACTGCATTTCTAAACACAATAGTCGCAAGGTTCTTTCATTTCTTCCAATTGACATGAGATTTATTTATAAATTCCAACGGCTTTTCTAAAAAATGTAGTATCAACGGTTTCGGATGCGACATCAGAATTAACCTTCCTAGGGACTATTACCAGAGTGATTGTTGTAAAGGAGGGTACCATTGAATATCTCTGCGTTTCAATTCCATTGCCCATAGCTTCTTTGGTTCAATTAGAAATTTATTTTCCAGTTGATTAACTTGAGGCCATCGTCGAAAGTGGCTGGTAAGCAGAGACCAACGCAGAGACGCGAAAAGGAAAATCCAACAGGACTGGTTACCAAACTAGGCGGCACTAACGTGAAAAATGGCTTGACAACTATCCACGAGACGAGCGTAATTGGGACTTACATTAACGGAAAGTATGCACAAATTCTTCAAAGTTCGTCGAGAATCGTGACGAATACTCAGCAGCCCCCAGAAGGCAAAATTCGACCCTCGAGTACTTTGAGAATTTTCAAAACTTTGGGGCCCCAAAATGGCAAGCAAAAGCCACAACTTGAACCAACACCCAGAAGCCAGCCAGAAGAATCGTCACTACCATTGGAGGCACTATTCAGTGTTCCACCAGGTTATTATAAATTCTATAGCTTTTACTCTCTGTTAATTGTTATAAATATATTTTTCTAATTTTACTTCCAGCGTTCCACCAGATTATCGACATTCAATAGCTTTCAGTTTCTGAAAATTGTTACAATCATATTTTTCGAATTTTAATTCAACGATTTCACCAACTTGTTATAAACTCTGTAGCTTTTACTTTCTGTTAATTGTTACAACTGCACTTTTCTAATTTTAATTCCCATGGACTATACAGGCCCTAACGGACAAACCACTCGAAGACATTCTTCCAGCACCGCCACAGCAAGACCAAAATTCCGTAACAAGAACCCCGAGGATTATGAAAATAATGAAACCCAACAGCCACGAAGCAATGGTAAACATCGTCCTGCTGGTAATAACAGACCTGGTAACAAGTAAGTTTCAACGTAAACGATTGTCCCAAAAGCTGAGCATAAAATGGCGAATCATCTGTGTCCCAAGAACTTTATTTCATTAAACAACACATTTGATTTCACCTATGATTATTCACATTGAACACACCCGCCAAAAGATTCTTTGACCACGATACAGAGAAATTTTGGTGCTTCGTTTTCCAATCACTTAAAATAATAAATGTGCTCTTTAGAAATCGCAGTCCCTCGACGACAACCGAACCGCCTACCGCAAGGCGTCGAAATGGTTTTAGGCCGAGCAACCAGCCCAGCTTATCTCGCCAGAATAACAAAAGTAAGAACGAACCACAGCCACCACTTACCAATCCAGCACCAAAGGTAAAACTTCCGAGGACCCAGGGACGCTGGTCCTACAAGACCACCCCTAAACCAAGAGTTGCCATTCGCAAACAGGTTGATGAGGATGAGCTACGCTCATCGTTAGCTGAAACAGCTAGCACGAGCGAGGCTCCACCACCAGTTTTTTACGATAATAAGACAACCACCACGACAGCACAATCGACCGTACAATCTACTCCAAGCGTGCAAAAGAAACCGCAAGAGAGTCCATTGAACGACGAAGAGCTTGATCCGAGTGAAAGTGAGGACTCGCCGAGCGTAAGCGTTCAAGCTCAGCAACAAGCAGAACCAATTCTACCCGTAGAGACGCTTAATGTTGAGATATCTACGGCTGCGGACTTGAACGATGCGTATTTTGAAATTGCCACGATTAAATCCCCTTACGTTTTCCAGGTAAGATGCATAAATAATAAGAACGCATTAACATGTTCGTCGCCACCTCACCCATATTTGAATAATGAAAATAGGTATTTGGAAGTACAATTAACGCTTTAGATAGTTAACTAAACAGTTACCAAAATTCAAGGTGACTGGGCGACGGACATGTTAAGGGCTCTGCCGACCCCTCAACTGGGTCTAAAATGAACAGAAATTCAATCATTCTTTTTTAAGATAATTGCCGTATAGAATTAATTTCTATTTTAAAGGCAAGTTTCTGGAGACGATGGTAATTGGAAATAAAAAAACAAAATATTTTCCTGTAAATAAATAGCTACAATGTAGTGTAGGATTTTCTTCTTTGGTCAAGAATTGTGGAAGGGGGCTTAATATGAAAAAAATCGAAGCTAAACAATTTTATTATAAACAAACGAATTAACATATCGGGAAAATCCTATGCTACATCGAAGGTAAGATTCTTAGGAATATTCAGGCCAGATTTGAAGTCAATCGGACTATTAGTTTAGAAGAAAAATTGCCACCCGCCTAACTCTACCACGACGGTGAAGATTTACGGAAATTATTCCAGAGTGTATATCTGGCAATTCATATCTTTAATACCTGCCAAATTTTTAGCGTAGATATTGTGTAATATGTTTTTAAAATCTAATTTAATTCCACTCTATAGTTATTTTAAATAAAATTATTGAATTGCTGTTTATTTTAGACTACCCCTTAAAGATAGGACAGACATTTTATAACTAAATCACTTAACAAGACGCTTGGATGCGTTCCCTTGTAATTGAACAACGTTGAAAATTGCTTAACTCTAGAGAAGATCAACTTGAGTGACAGAAAACAATTGTAGAACAATGCCAGTATCACCGTGTTACAAAACCAACACAGTTAAACCCACCATTACAATTCATGAATAGAAACCTGAAACCTGTACCGTTGAACACTTAGTAATTCCACGGTGGTACGGCGCAAAGCGTCGAAAGTATCTCTATAATTTTAAATTCTAGGTCGGTACGTTGCGCAACACCCGCTACATAACAGTGACATCCACCATGAAGAAGTCATTCTCAACTGCGGAGCCAACACCGACGATTTCGCCGACAGAACCGCTGACTGAGAACATTCTGGCGAACACTGCGGCGGCATACGAAAGTACCTTACCAATGGACACGTCTATCGCAACTCTTCCAGCGATATCTTTGGACCCTAGTCAAGCCACTCCACCATTAGAGACAATCACCGAGACTTTCTCCACCACTCACACCTTCTTAAAGACGCACCTCTTACCGGTGATACAGGGTCCCAACACCACTAGGCTAACTCTCGTGCAAACCTACAATATAGCGCGCGTAGTTACGGCAACCAAGACCCTACCACCAATGGAGATCTATCAATTCATACCGAGTAAAACTCTCAACGAGTTCAACTCGAAGCTAGACGAGGCCGGTAGCGAGCTTCACCTGGAATTAGACTTCAGCGAGGACGACAAGGACGACGACGATATACCCAGAGTAATAGTAGCACCCAACAGCGATCTAGACTCAGACCTGAACATATTCAAGTCGGTGTCACACGCGAAAACGAAATCAGATCCGCCTATTAATAATTCTACGGAGCCACAGCTCAAGCCTGATCAACAAGCGCAACAGATTGCCTTGCTCAAGTACCTGGGCCAACCGCAACCGCAAATGATCACCACGTCCAGGCCCATAGTCGTATTCGACACTGTCTACGAGTCACATTTGATACCAATTGTCAACAGTGGTAACACGATATACTCCACGTTGTCTAGACCAGTAGCCACAGTGCCTAGAACATCCTACGAGTATGGTTTATCTACCATTCCACCTATCTTACCACAGCAGGTACCTCAGGTGCCTCAGGTACCTCAGGTACCTCAAATACCTCAGGTGCCTCTGTTTCCACATCAGCAACAGTTCACTGTAACCAGTGCGCCACTGGTGACGCAAACTCTAACTACTTTGTCAGAGTCTAGGGTCCTTAAGCTAACATTCGGTGCTAAAACAGCTTATACTACCTTGTTCTCCACTAGAGTTGTACCGACTGAGCTTACCACTTACGTCACAACCACAATCCCCGTGCAAGCCACACTTCCAGCCTATCCAGGTTATTATCCCTCGCCGGTTGGTTATCCTACCTTTCCATACGTAGGATAAAAAAAAGCGTCGTCTGATTTCGTTTCGCATTCTGGATGCAAACATCGATGGAAGTGAATTTAATGATATATTATTACGTCTCCGATTAATGTATTTATTATGTACCGTCTACGATCCATTTTATTGTCGCACGAATTTACAGTTCTCACGTTCGCGAGTATTCTGACGCATCAGTGCTCAATTAATGTATGATTCAATTAATCATCGATTCGATATCGTCCTATAATGATGTCATTAACATGCTAAAATGAAATGTAATTAAGTTGGAAACCCGAGTGGGCCAGATCTTAACGTCGCATTCTTTCGACATTGCAAACGACATTCTCTCGTGAAATGGTAAGAGTCTTCGACGAGGATATTAGCGGATAGATACAGCGATCCTTTCTACGAATCATTGGGTTTTACATGTCATCCGATACGTAAATTATTGTATTAGATTACATCGCGCTGCGTTAAATTGTACACACGTAATGTAAACACATGACAAGTATGCCAGTACGTGGACAATATTTACGTTTAAATAATGATGCTCAGTGGATTTGTCATCGGGTCATTAGAAACTCCGTATCTACTTGTAATACACACGTAATTGATCGTTTTGTATTAATTTCAATTGGCCGACGATCAAACTGTTGTAAATAGATCTCCGTGTCGTACTGTGTGTATATGTGAAATTTTGTAAATAAAATTCAAATCTCCACCGCGTGATTCGCATTTATTCGTCCGTTGTGTCTAATCGCGAATCGTGTCACTTGCGAATTATATCCGCTCGATTAAACTAAAGTTACTAAATAATAAAGTACATGTCTAACGAAATCGTAATTATTTAAAATTACGTTAGACAAGATTGTGAATTTACCTGAAATTTAAATGGAACAACGTTAACTAGGGGATACAGATTTTCCGTATAAAAATACTTTCAAATCTGTGATAAATTATAGTGTAATAATTCTCCATCGCTCAACCAACAAATTTTTAAAGTTAACTTCAAATGTAAAGTACAATACGACACGCGCAAATTTTTTGCTTTCAGGAAGACCAACCACAGACGAGATATACGATAGACCTAACATCCAATGTAATGCAGCACTCTTACGGTTTAGAGCAACATCGGTTCAGTGTAGTGTAAATCTGACTTGGTGCAGCACTCGTACGGTTTATGGCGACATTGACTCAGTGTAGTGTAAACCAGACCTAGTACAACACTCGTGCTGTTTGCAACACGAGTTCAGTGTCAGTGCAAACCGACCGTATTCGCTATTAAAAATTAAGTCGTATTTAAGGTCGAATTTCCGTTGCAGGAAATGACTCGTGCAACGGAATTTCGCTTTAAGTGATAGTGAATTCGATCGCCTGCACTGGGTACACCAGTGTACACTGAGTACAAACTTTCCCAGTGCAGCGTCTTCAATCAATTCCCCCTCTTCCAGTGAGTGCACTCTTGGTGTTCGGTTGCATTGTACTATTATAGTGCAGATCCTATGCCGTATTCGATGAGTGTTGCACTAATTCTGTATAGCCTTGATTTCGTATTCGTCTGCACAAAACAAATTGCACGAATGCTGAATTTATTACACCGCCAATTTTGACAGTGCAGTTTGATACACCAGTTTCAAGTGGCGGAAAATTTAAATTGTGTATAAAAATTGATAGTTTTAAATGAAATATTAGGGAGCCGTAGTAGTGATGAGCAGGAGAATTTTATAAAATTATGTTACAAAAAGTAAAAGACCGAAGATTAGTAATTACTTAGATGTTATAAATGAATATTCAAATAATGAGGTAATTAAATTTATATTACAAAAAATTGTTAACATATATTGGAGAAGTTTTAAGATCATCAACCTTATTGGAAAATCTCTGTAACTTTGTCGTCTGTTAAAGATAACGGTTTGTTCAATGTAATGTTGCCTCGATTTAGTGCAGCACTTGTACATACGGTTTAGGGCAACACGAGTCAGCGCAAATCGTGCAAACCAACCGAATTCGCTATGAGCTTCCATGCTTTGCATCGAGGATCACCTCAGGTGAAGAGCTGCACGCGTCTAGTGATAGTTTCTATAATTAATAGAATCTGGGATCTTTTGGTAGAAATTTGACTTCTCCACATACTCTGTCCCTATTATTTGACGCTCTATCCTCTTTAAAAATAGTCCATCTCTCCGTTTTGTATGGACAGAGCTACATTGCCACTGTAAATTTCTGTTGCATCGGTAAATTAGTTTCGGGCCGCGAAATCTCGTAAGATGTTAAGTCTATCCTATATCTCGTTTGTGGACCAACTTTTCGCTTTTGATTGATTTATTTCTTATATCAACGAATAGTAAATAGATGGCAGTGCAACTGAATTCAATGATGAACCCGCTTCCTAGATCTGTAATGGCGATAAGAGAACTATGTAACGAGATCAGTTTTCTAATATTAAAGTTTACACGCCCTCACCTGCTTGTTTAAAACATTCAAGAGATTCTTACAGAGAGTGTCAGTGCTCGTGCATTCGGAAGAGCCATTTTGCCGAGTCTCGGAGATAATTGCAGTGCTCTATCCGATCAACGATACTTTTGAAGCTGTAATAGCTGCTTTCCTTTCACCCCAATGATCAAATAATATCAGTTGACTTTAGAGGCAGAAATGAATATGATTGAATTATGTAAAGTAAACGCAAATATGATTGGACGTATTAAACTAAACTGATCTGAATATTTAATTTCTCTTGTGAAAGGAAAAGAGCAAACATAAACTACGTTGTTTTGCTATGTAGTTATGCCAAAGTGGCGCTCGTCTGCGCTCGTCAGAGCGAAATTTCTCGACCCACTTAGAGACAAATAAGCGCTGAAAGTAAAAGAAGTATATGCTCATTATTACTTGGCAGTTTCTTATAGTTGCAATTTCTAGAAACACCGAATGTTTTACTATTTCTACCGACGCATACATAATAAAGTGTGCTATAGCAGAAAGCGGGATATTGAAAAAACTGAAGTACATTGCAGCGCCATCTCGCGATCAAAAATTTGTCCCGTAAAATGCAACAATGGAAAACACTTCTTTTCACGTCTTTGTTCGCTGCTTACGATAATTCAGCGGAAAAAGGGCACGGATTAAAAATCAGTTTGGACACCCGATTTTCGTGCAACATCGTGCACTTACAGTAGTGTCCACACTATAAAATGAATACAACGATTTTTAGTTTCCAGAAACACATGGATAACAAATTTACGCGAAGCGTAGAATAAAACTAGGGGGTAAACCCCCTGCGCTTTCGCTTCGCTCAAGCGCCAACCCCCCAGATCGCCTTTGCTCGCGCTTCGCGCTCGCTTTACCGGGTGCAGAAAAGCTTCGCTTTTCTGCAATAGGCACGACCGCGGCACTCGCGCTTCGCGCTCGCCCACGAATTTCAAACCGTTTCGAAATTGTTGAAAATTCAAGTATTGAGATATTAAACTATGCTAGAGAGTCCTCTGCGCTTTCGCTTCGCTCAAGCGCCATACCCCCTGAGAACGTCGGGTGCTCGCGCTTCGCGCTCGCCCGCGAAATGCAGCATTTCTGCAATGCGCGCAAGTGATCGAAACCGGACAATTAAATGCATCCGAACCAAACTTTTACATGTACATCAAGTATATACCCCTTTGCTGCGGTGAAACTTTATGCATGGTTAACTTCAACCATTCAGAAATTGCGACAAATTGAAATCTTTAATCCAGTATTCCGGCGAAACGCTTGCGCGGATTCAAAAAAAATTTGCAATGTAGTTTAAAAATATACCCATTTGGTGCCACGAAACTTTATGGTCATCTTCAACCGTTTCGAAATTACGGGATTTTCAAACTATAATTATAAATAAAATAGAGAATGAAAGATTTGAAACTGGCACCATTTCGAAATGGTTGCAGATGCCCATACACAATGTTTCGTGGCACCAAATGGATATATACTTGATGTGCATGCCAAATTTTGTCCGAATCCGTTCAGCCGTTTTGCCGGAATAGTGGACTAATCAACTTTCTTGCTGAAATAGTGGATTAAAAATTAAAATTTGCCGCTATTTCGAAACGGCTGAAGACGGCTATACATAAAGTTTCCTGGCACCAAATGTGTATATACTTGATATGTATGCCAAATTTTGTTCGAATCCGTTCAGCCGTTTTGTCGGAATAGTGGACTAATCAATCGTTTTGCTAGAATAGTGGATTAAAAATTTGAATTTGTCGCTATTTCGAAACGGTTGAAGATGGCTATACATAAAGTTTCCTGGCACCAAATGGGTATATACTTGATGTGCATGCCAAATTTTGTCCGAATCCGTTCAGCCGTTTTGCCGGAATAGTGGACTAATCAATCGTTATACTGGAATAGTGGATAAAAAATTTGAATTTGCCGCCATTTCGAAACGGTTGAAGATGGCCATACATAAAGTTTCATGGCACCAAATGGATATATACTCGATGTACATGCCAAATTTTATCCGGATCCGTTCAGCCGTTTGGCTGGAAAACTGGACTAATGGATTAATGAATTTTGCACTATTTCCGTTAGTCCAGTATTCCGGCCAAACGGCTGAACGGATCGCAACGAAATTTGGTATGTACTTTGAGTATATATCCATTTGGTGCCAGCAAACTTTATGTGTCGCTATCTTCAGCCGTTTAGAAATGGCAGCAATATTAAATTTAAATTACATTTTTTTCAAATTTTGAATCTCCCGCCATCTTGTACCGGTTCAAGATGGCGGCTCACAAACCTTATTGTCAACTCACAGTAGTGTACTTGATTTTTGTGCCAAATTTCGTCCCGATCGGTTCAGCCGTTTTTCCGAAATCGAGGATCTACACGGACACACACACACACATACATACATACATACATACATACATACACACACACACACACACATACACACATACATACGAACGGTTTTCGCGATGGCGATTGCATAAGTCACTCCCTTTACGGTCGTGCCTAAAAAGACGCGTGATGAAGGAACGTTTCGATGCAGGAACCAATTTTTTATCAAATAACTCAATGAAGTAGTCGAACTATAATATGTTACTACAATGTATACTTCATAGCACAAAATTGCTTTGTACACGTACACAGGGTAGATTACACCCTATTATTAATTAAAACTACGTAAGAAACTAGCCATGTGTGCTCTATTTTACTGAGTTAGTTCTTTATGATATGCTTTGCTATGATTATCTAAAATTGAAATTTCTTAATTCACCATTGAATCGATTATTGCAAGAAAGACTAAAAGTACAACTCTTTTTGTTACGAATGTATTCGATTGAATAACAGTATTGTATTCCTTAATGTTTTATGATTTTCTTTATGTAGTATGTACAATGATTATACATACACGGGAGCAAATGCTTGTACTATACTAGCCAAAAATTTAATTTTCAAAGATCCATACAATTATTAAATTTTAGTAAAATACCAGAAGCATGATATTCATGCTCAGTGATTTATGATGACTGAAGAATGTCCAAACTGCAGGCAGATTACAAATACATCTTTCTCAAGACTCGTTAAAGATAGTTGCGGACACACAAAGTGCCGCCTATGCTTGTTACACGAGGAACAAGGCTGTAAAGTGTGTCACGATGAACACCGTATACAGACTATTGGAAATTTTGGTGAGGAAAAAATATTTCCTTACCTCAGGCCCTGCATAGTCTTTTTAAACGACTTAGATTTCCTAAGTTATTGATGTTACACAAAACAAGAAAGACGAATATATGAACGGACAAGCTCTTTTCGGTTTTATTCAAATGATATTTCAATTTATAGATTGTCCAACATCGTCTGAGAGAATGGTTCTTAATACCGATGCAGGTATTAAATCTTCAATCGTATCTGAGGAAACGATATTTCCTTTGGAACTTGTTATTAACAAAGATTCAAAGACTAAGACAACTCATTACGAGCTTCTTTCTATTGATCATATGGGCAACTCTGAATCTCATCATGAAGAAAGCATTGCATCCAATAACAATGAAAGTAGAACTATGTACGAATGTTCGCCAACAGACGATCACCATGATAATGTTGCAAATGGTATCTACATTCCTCAGATGGAACCCTGTAGTACGATTACAAATTTGCAAACACATTTACATAACAGCAGCAATTTGGAAGCACCATCAGATCTTACTTGCTCCATAGCTGTAGAAGAAGAAGCAGAGGCTAGTGATGTGGTAAGATGTAACGAATTCATATAGATGATATGTAAATGCGCTAACATTACCCTGCTTTCTAGAAAATCAGATCTGAATTCCAAATCAGCGATAAAACGAAATGTTTAAAGAGTAAACATTTGAAGCAACCAGACCGTAGCCATATAACAATTGTACCAGGAATTCCAGAAAGATACAAATGCAACGTATGCAATAAAATATTTCGAAACAAAAAAGGAAAATGTTATCACGATGCATGTATAACTGGAGTGAGGCCTTATAAATGCACTCTCTGTGACAGAAGTTTTGTCAAACGATCTCATTTTGAATATCACGAGCGAGTACACACTGGTTATAAGCCATACAAATGTGACTTATGCGATAAAGCTTTTCCACAACGGAACAAACTTAATAGGCATATGTACTCGCATAGCAGTAAGGATTAAATTTTTTAGTAACCTTAATACCTACACTATAATTACAATTATTAATTTATTTTATTTGAAACCATGGATATATTCATGTTCCATAAGCTTCCAAATGCAATTATGAAAATTGGTATTTTACAGATGAAAAACAATTTGCATGTCCTAAATGCAATAAAGCGTATAGTAAACGAGATGATCTAAAAAATCATTTAAATAGTCACAACAGTACAACGACGTATACTTGTAAAACGTGTAACAAATCTTTTCAGTTGTTGACGAATTTAAAACGGCACATGCGTACTCATATAAGTAAGTATTGCATCGACAGCTACTATTAAAAATCTCAGTTAAGAATGTTAATTTGCATAATGCTATTACGAAAAACGCTTTTCTTATACTGTAAATGTACTCATCCAGTTTATAAAATGTTTTTATTGTACACACAGATGAAAGGCCACACACCTGTGATCAATGTAACAAAAGTTTTAAAGATAGATCCTTACTAATACGACATAGACGTACTCATGGAAAGGATAGGCCATTTTCATGCGCAGACTGTAATCGAGTGTTTTTGTCAAAAAGTGAATTAAGGCGACATTTAATGGTGCATTCTGGTATGTCTACTTTAATAAAAATAGGAACATATTGGCTATCTTATTATTTTATACTACTTTCTTAGATGAGAAACCATATTCCTGCATGTATTGTGAAACAGTTTTTCGAAGAAAGGATAATCTCAATCGTCATATACGACATCATCATTCGGAAAATACAAATTTAGACAATAAGTCACAGCCAATGGCTTTGAACTCAAATAAAAAAGTTATGAAAATGAAGCAAATACGTAATGTAAAGGAAAAACAAAAACCAAAGAAAGGTCAAAGAGCTACTTCCAGCACATTAGCAAAAAGTCCTACTAAAGTTTCAGTACTTTATATAAGTTCTCGTGATCAAATTAATTCCAGATTAGATTCCATGGGTAATATAACACCTGTTATAAGAACAACAAGTGAAGTCAGTAATGCTGTACCTGTAATCAATGGACCAATCAACATTAGGAAAATGGAAGACAAAACTGATAAAACTGATTCTCGTAAAAAGACATTCACATACATAGAACCTATACCCCTTGCAGAAGCAGTTGTAATAAATCGTCGTATAGAAGAGAAATTATATCCTCAGAGTACATCAAATCACAATTACTTTTTCCGCAATCACTCAATTCGTCCAGAAAAGCAGTCTTTGATATCACCAGCGATACGTCCTAACTGTGCTACACGAAATAACTTCACTAACAAGCCTCCCTGCTTTGAAAATCTACCCTCCGAATCAAGTACATCATTACATACTAACTTTAACTGTAACGAGAGAGATCAAACAGTTCAGGATTCTATTACACATGTCAGTACTACTGATGTCCGCAAAAGTAATGATGCTGAAGGCAAAAGTACAAAAGATAATGAAAATCCAATAAATAATGATAATCAAATTGTATTAGAAGTAATAAACACAAATGAATGTAATTATGCAGAACCAAAGCAGGATTGTTCTAATGTGTTTGTAAAACAAGATCAGAGCAATTTTGTCTCTACGATTAAGAAACACACGCCTGAGCTAAGTAATTACAAAGAACAAACTTATGTAAATAATCACTTAGGAACAGAAAGGAATACATCACTGCCAAAACCTAATAATAGTCCAGATTGCAAAAAGCAAATCAATATGCACTGGAGACGCAGAACAGCCGAAATATTAAAACCATATAACGAGTAAGGTGCAAGAGTAACATTAGTTGAAAAATGAATACCCGTATTAGAAATATGCTACCATACTTCTTGTGTCAGTACACGAAGTACCTCAGACTGATCATCGTGATCTGTTAATACGGAACTAAAGTTACACTTTTTACTAACAAGGAACTACATTTATACGTACACAGGTGGGTTTTGTTACCTTTGGCCCTGCTTTGTGCTTCTCAAAATCTGTAATAACAGTTAGATGGAAGAATATAAAATATGTCATTCATATTTTACGCAACAGAATATAACGGCTTTATTATTTCATTAGGCAATGCAAATGCTATGATAAATTATACTTAAATTAAAATAAGTTAATACAATTTATCACAAAAGTAAAAAAAAATTAAATTATACATATGGAAAGTTCATTTAGTGATTCATTTTTGTTCAAAGTTACTGCTACCAGTATGACTGCATTTTTCTGCCATACATTCAGTTCTCAAACCAAACAGGTCTTGTACATACACAATATTTCAATGTAAAAATAATAACAATGCGTGCCTGGAAAAGTATTGAAAATGATTTGTAAATAAAATATATAAATTATACAATTTAGTGATTATCTCTATCTGTACTTCTATCTCCAGACTACTATCTTTAGTTATTTCAACAATTACTGTGAAATAAATAATTGACGTTGATCATTACCTATTGGGTCCAATTATCCAAAATATGACATTTTGTTGTTAATGAGGATTTTAAACTCAACGTGTGTTCGATAGCTTTGATGATTATTTACAGTAGTGTGTATCGAAGGAGCATCTTATGCTTCGTATAAAATAAAAATTATAGATGTTTTAGAATTAATTTTTCAAATAAGTCATATGAAATTGTTATTCCAATACAAAAATAATCAAGTATAGTTATTTTGGGTTAGATTTTGCGGTGTGCCATGTGAGTCTGTCTTCGTAAAACTGAATAACTGTCTGTGGACAAAGCACATTGGCCTCTTTCGCTGTCACTAGATCCGTTTCTTCTGTGCCTTTCCTGTGGAAAATAAAATATTTCAGTATATTCAAGTAGTACAAAATAATGTCGTAAGCACAAAAAACTTAAATTACAAGATCCAATTTCGGAGTCCTATAAATCCAACCAACCATTTCATCAGGAACATTAATTCACCGCTAGAATCTGTGGCGCCTATAATCTTATCCGGCTCCAGTGCTCTCTTAAATCCATGCACTCTATTTTCATCTTCAATAATCTTTTTCTTATTCATCCTGACAAACACTCTTTGTTATTTCCAAACTTCAATTTACTCTTGTCTTTCTTTTTAAATTTCTGTATATATATGTTTATCTGCACAAACAGAAGCGATCATCTCATCAGACTCAAAAATGCACTTTACAAACGGTTAATCATTGTACAATATTAATGCGTAGTTTCGTATAACAACACTTATCTAAATTATCACGTAGTTCGAAACATTTTGAGGAAACGCGCGTATAACACTCTGAAGGTTATAAAAACTGAATGTTATACTTACTGGTTAGGATTGATTAGAATTTTCAATTTTTACTATCCACATTTTGAACTACTTGGCAACGCGTGAAATTTCATGATTTTTTTGTTTGGCGGCATAAATGCTCGTATAGAAAAATAGAAAATATCTACATGTCTACCTAAAGGCGCCGACTGCACGGATGTTTGTTCCGTGTCATATATACAGGGTGTCTCAGACCACCCATACAATCTCTCGTGGGGACATAAAGCGGCTTGCGCTGAACATAAAAGTCCTGTACCGTTTTGCGATAATCGCAATATTTATTGAGTTATTAATTGTTAAAGATCAAAGGAAAGGGCGTCCGCCAAAATAGCAGCGGGAGAAGCGATGGAGCCTCTGCGAGCTGTAGGACGGCCCAGTTTACCTACAAACAAACGCGGGACGCGGTAAGGGGAAGGCTAAGACACCGCTGCACGGCCGGCTTCTTTTTCGTTATTCTTCCCCTTACCGCACCCCGCATTTGTTTGTAGGTAAACTGGGCCGTCCTACAGCTCGCAGAGGCTCCATCGCTTCTCCCGCTACTATTTTGGCGGACGCCCTTTCCTTTGATCTTTAACAATTAATAACTCAATAAATATTGCAATTATCGCAAAACGGTACAGGACTTTTATGTTCAGCACAAGCCGCTCTATGTCCCCACGAGAGATTGTATGGGTGGTCTGAGACACCCTGTATATACTTTGTTTACGAATGGAACCTCTCATTTGCTGCAACATTCTTGTCATCACTTGTTACGAATACGAATTATCGAGTATGAAAATATATATTAAAAAATGTAAACAGTGTAATAAAAGGCGGCGTCTATATTACATTATATGCCAAATATGCTCAAACTACACGTGGAAAGATTAATTTTAAAAGTGATAGTTTCTGATAATAAACATAAGATTCTTAAAACTATGCATTCCATATAATAAAATTGAATTCAAGTACGGTTTTTAGGAAATTTGCATAAACGGAGCAAGCTTAGACTTTACCTGGAAATGTAATTATTCTCACCCCTTTTAAGCTGCGCGAAACCTTCATTTTGTATTTCCCCCCATTTCCGGTATAGCCGTGTAAGCGTTCAAAAATTAAGAGGAAGAATTCATAAATATACCTCTAACTTATTGCATAAACGCGAAAACAAGCGTTTACACAAATTCAATGCAAATCTCTTTTATTCTCGATTAATAAAGATGCAAAGACAAATCTATTAAGGAGTCCTCTTTAAAAAATGTAATCTCTCACATTTGCAAACGAAACATAGAATTTTTGCAGATGTGACCTTCGGATAAAGTAATTATACGCTATTATAGGTTATTATATTATGAACTACAGTTTTTTAGGCTACGGAAAGAAATACGTTGTATATTTATATAAAAATTAATGTTTTCTAGGATAACCAAGCGCACGAATCCAATTAATGCGCATGCGCAGTAGCACGAATAACAGGGGTTTACACGACTTTCCCGAAGGAGTTGTAAAATCGATCGCACGACGTGAGCGACCCCATTTCTTGTGGAACCCGCAGTGAGTGCCGTTCTCGTTTCGTTTTCAAGGGCGTGTAAGCCTGTAAAAGTCGTTGAAAATGGTGAAAATGGAACACGATGTAAGTACTGAAAATCTACTCCCGCATTACGATAAAAACAACTTTTGATTATCTAACAATAAATGAAAGTTAAAACAACGCTTGGGCATAGTGACGCATAGTTCGTAGGACGCTGCTCCATTCCGTACAAGTACAGAATGAAAACTTCGAGGATCGTTCGGGTTCGCTTGTATTTATACGTATAGGATACTCTCGTTGAAAACTTCAAACGCAAAGCTCGTGTTGCAGATTTATTTACACGGACTAGTTATCAGAGTACACGTTTATTCTTCGGACTGTGGCTCGAGATTGGAATACGCATTAAATTGAGTCGATAGCGCGTAATCTTCGTGCATTCTATCGACGTTATACGATTAGAAGTACGCTCACCCCGACGTTCTTGCGTTTCGATCGGCTTTGTGCGGCTTATATTTTCGCTACGAGTCACACTTATCGGGGTTAATGCCTTAAATGTTTTCGAGAGAATATGTTGGATTGCAAAAGCCGCTATAGCGTCTCGACTATTTTCGTACGAATTTCGCGTAGATATTAAGCATTTTGTGACACGCGAAGGAGAGATCGCTCGCTCGTAGAATATCAAATTCTTATTTTTCGGTGAATGAACCAAAGAACGCTGTCATAAGCACAGAAATTGTTATCGCAACGTCGTTGGACACCGGATCGATACAAATATGAAAAGATATCTTGTAAGAATAACCGTACAATTGTGAGAACTGTGATTATACTGCTTTTGTGGAATTGATATTTTGTTAGTGTAGGAAGCGTGGCGTGCCAACGCTACGCCATTTTGAAGTAAACGCTACACAACGGATTTATTTGACATGTTACTTCTAATTGCAGAGTTAAAAATGCCCGAGATTAAAGATCACTTTTTCCGTTTATTTACCAAGTTATTTTTAACGAATATTGTAGACGTCGATTAAACTGATATGAGAACAAATTTTACAGTAGGTGTAAGAGTAAAGTTAAAAGTATTTGAGGTCAAAGATAATTTTTATAATTGTCGCATTGATGTTGCTTTGTCAAAAATGTCTACTCCCTGCAGACAGTTTATTTCGTTCGCGTAAACTTTGGAGGATAAAAGAATGCTTTGATTATCAAAGAAAATTTACTGTTTATCTGTAAATACATTTATATTTTTAGGATGGAAAAAATGAACCAGAACATGTACGAAAATTGTTTATCGGCGGTTTAGACTATAGAACTACAGACGACTCGCTGAAGAAACATTTTGAAGAATGGGGTGAAATTGTGGACGTAGTCGTTATGAAAGATCCTAAAACCAAACGATCTAGGGGTTTTGGATTTATCACTTATTCCAGAGCCCATATGGTAGACGATGCCCAAAATGCACGGTTTGTACTCAAAAGCACCCTGACATTGTGTAGCTTTGCACTTTTGCATTAAACGTATTATGTATTATATATATTGATCCAGACCACACAGAGTGGACGGTCGAGTAGTAGAACCTAAGCGGGCTGTTCCTAGACAAGAAATTGGTAGGCCAGAAGCAGGCGCGACCGTTAAGAAACTTTTTGTTGGTGGATTAAAAGATGACCACGAAGAAGAAGATCTCAGGCAGTATTTCCAAAGTTACGGTAGCATAAACTCTATCAGCATAGTCACAGATAAGGAAACTGGCAAAAAACGTGGTTTTGGATTTGTCGAATTCGATGATTATGATCCCGTTGACAAGATTTGCCTTCAACGTAACCATCAGATACGTGGAAAACATGTAGACGTCAAAAAGGTAAAGAACGCGTTAGTGCACAATATTGTATCTAATAGGTAACAATTTTACATACTTCGTCAAGCTGCGGTTTTAATTCACCCGCTTGATGTTTTTCCCCGATGTTACAGGCTCTCAGCAGAGCGGAGATGGCTTCGGCATCTGGCGGTGGTGGTGGTGGTGGCGGCGGTGGCAGCCGAGGAGGACAAGGTGTTGGAAGAGGACCGCGCGGAGGCAATCAGGGAGGTGGTAATTGGGGAGGTCGTGGAAGTGGTGGAGGTGGTGGAGATTGGAATAATGGTGGTAATCAAGGTGGTTATGGTGGAGGTAATCAAGGAGGTTGGGGTGGTAACGGCCCGTGGGAAAACCAGAACCAAGGTAAAGGTTCGCAGAAAGAAAAACTTCTATTATTTTACAGCATATGTTTGTCAGACCGATTAATGAGTGCTCGGAGAATTCATAGTCCAGGCAAAGTAATTTTACTGGATCCGAGGAATGATGGAATCCTTTCGAATTAAATCGGTTGACAACAGATAGGACTTTCTTAGGTTGGATCCAAACTAATTGTGTTTTCTTTCAAGGAGGTGGATGGGGCGGTCAAGGTGGCCAAGGTGGTTACAACAGCGGTGGGAATTGGAGTAATGACAACTTCGGCGGAGGCTACCAGCAAGGATATGGAGGAGGACCTGTGAGGAATAACTTCAATTCCGGAGGACGACCAGCACCCTACGGTATTAATATGGGTTCTAGTGGCCGACAGTCTGGAGACTCGAGATGGCTACCATCCTTCGGTGGACAAGGTTGCTTCCCTCCTTCTCAAAAGCAAATGCGTCTGGCACGCACCTTGAGCAACATAACGTTTAAAACAGAAGCAGTATATTATAGAATATTATGATTTCAAAATTAATGGGATACGTTTAAGCGTCGGATTATTGTTTGCCAAAAAAGATCGGTTGCGCAAGGAGCGTTCAGCATATATGTTGCACTTTTGAAAATTGCATCAAATACCTTTGTAACCTTTAGAGTTAAGATTCGAAAATTCTCATCACGAATAATTATTACAATTTGTCTTCGTTGCATAACAGTATTAATTATGGTTACATTGCACAGATTACTAACACATTGTACTAACATTTGATGAACTATACATTCATCTATACTCAACTATACAAAAGTTGTATATTCTAAACATGTTACATATTATCATCGAAAACAGTGGGCGCAATGTTGCAGTGAGAAGGAGCGCCTTTGTCCATTCTCTCTCTCTCTCTCTCTCTCTCTCTCTCTCTCTCTCTCTCTCTCTCTCCTCTCTCTCTGCTCTCTCTACTCTCTCTACTCTCTACTTTGTAGTGCTTATGTATTCATGATACTCCCAAAGTATGAGTATTCATTTTATAAGTAAAAACTCTTGCAGTCGTTATATCATTCGTGAAAGACAGTAAGAAGTTCTTTTTATGATGAAGACAATACGTGAGTGAACATTGTACATGCTTAGAATGACATGAAAAACATGAAATTTGGGATTATACTGTTTCTATCACTACTTCTTGTTCCTCTATGATATATATTTGTGCGAATATTTAATTTTATCTAGTCATTACTCATTTGTTTTTCTACTAAATTTTTAGGTCCAATGGGTGGTGGAAATTCAGGAGGTGGCGGAGGTTATGGAAACCAAGGAGGCTATGGTGGCAATTCTCTTGGAGGTGGCAACATGGGAGGTGGCGGTGGCGGAGGTGGTGGCGGTGGTGGCAGAAGATACTAAACATCTTTAACACAATGCATCTCCCTCATGTGGTAAGCAGAAATTTCTATACTTCCATATTCTGATGTTTATGTACCAACCAGAAGTATTTTCTATTATTACTACGTATCTTCGAGGACGATATGTCTTTATTAGGCATAAGCAGACAGTGGAACAGTATTTTATGTTATATTATTTTTCTTTGGTATATACATTATTTATGTAATAAATATTTGACATACACTTTTGCATTTTCTACCCTGTGCTAAGACAAGGGTATTAGTCGAGGGTATGTGAGAAAGTACTACTCTATTCCTGTGAATTTAAAAAATGTGATGGTTACACCATTTGAGTACAGGACAATGTATAAAAAAGTACTTTGTGGTCTGGAATGTTTAACTGCTGTAGATAACATCAATATAACTTTCTTATATTAGGTTTAGAATGTACAGGTATCCAAACGTTTAAAAAAAAATTCTACATTAGGAACGGGTTTAGCATTTAACGGTGAAAAGGAAAAAGTGGATATATATTACTATTTTGAAATAAGCAAGGTGTAGAGAATCTGTTAGATGACTGAGTAAAATTTTTCATTGACTGATTAGCTGATTTATGTTTTGGTCACCCTTCATATAAACATTTTGAACAGTTTTCAAAAAAAAGTGTCTCAGACATGTTGCATCCACATATGTTTTTGATTATGAGAAATATGAATTTATTTAGATCTAATAATGCAGCAGGTAGACAATAGAATAGTGTAGTTCACAATTTTTACAGGCATTTGAAAAATGTTTTTAAATCTCACTTAATTTGCATTAATATATGCACATACAGAGAAAGTATGAGCAACACAAGCATACTTTTAAAGTATTCAACGTAATGTACACATTTTCAATAGCCAGTAATTGTTTTGAAGTAGGCACATTGATTTAATTTACGCCTTCACCAAATATTTGTTGTATATTTTACTTTATCAGAAAGGTGGATCTGATTTAATGCTATGAAAACATTAAGTTCTATTGCTATATGCTTTCTTAAAAACCCAAAAAGAACCTAAGAGATAAATCGTTTTGATGTGACAATATTATATTCATCTTAAAAGATGTTCCGAAGCAATTAGTATTTTTAGTAGTAACAAGTATATCTTGAGGAAAACTCTCCAATTAATCTTTGTACCGCGTTCTGTAAGTTTGCACGTAATTCTTGTTGAAACTTTATAGATCATTTACCGTCTTTGAGTAAGTCCGATTACGTTCACTAACAGATTTATGACTTTTAAACCTCAGGTGAACCTACTTGTCTTCTAGTCGCCAGTACTTCTGTACTGTTTAGTATTGGAGCAGGCAGGGCAATAAGGCTAGAGACAAGACCAGGCAGGACAATCAGGATACAGGACAGAGAAGCGTCATCTGTTAGCTCGCAGTGAGGGAGGCTTTTGCCTGTATTTGTTTTGGTACCTAGCACCTACCACATCCCCTACACGTTCAGCTCATCATGTGAAAATATTGCATCACAATTCTTTAAGCTGTGCTAGCACGCATTGTGAGGCACAAAAAGTACTTGACAGGAGGGACAGAAATTATTTATGTTCGACCACAATGATCACTGTCACTTAAAAACACGCGTAAATTCGAACATGTAGACTATATTTCTATTCTGGCTAGGGATGC
Organism: Tiphia femorata; assembly: GCA_944319695.1. Classification (NCBI taxonomy): domain Eukaryota; kingdom Metazoa; phylum Arthropoda; class Insecta; order Hymenoptera; family Tiphiidae; genus Tiphia; species Tiphia femorata. Next base: position 26,818,521 of record OX090897.1, read on the forward strand.
ATCCGTGCCATCCAAATTTAAAAACTGTACTATTTTATCAGTTTCGTTTCTATAATGGCTTTGGAAATGACTGTAGGTCTTATACAGTAGATGTTGGAGAGCACGATTGTTTCTCTAATTGCATTAATGCAAATATGAGAAGTGGTCCATGTATGAATTTAGGTTTTATTATATTGATGTAGACTTTGTTCTGAATGAAAGGGCGATTCTTACATGAACCGAGAATCCCTGAGTAGAAGCAGTACTTGCGAAGGATTATTGCTAACACATGAGCAGTAGCGAAAGAATGAAAACGCGTATGCGTCAGTCAGCATTTTGTAGGTTATATAGATTAACCACGTACTCTTTAAGTTGTAATGTTTTAAGAGTTAGCTAATAAAAGTGACCAGAACCTTTTCCATGTCATTCTTTAATTTATGAAACAAGGAAATATTAACGAGCATAGGTTAAGCAAAAGCTGAAACAAATTGTAGTCATCAGGATAATAAAGGACAGGACTGTGTAGTCAGATAAAGATAGATAAAATGTTGATGCAAGGATTGAAATGTTTATATATCATAGGGAAAAAAAAATACTATTTGTACTCTCTGTCAACTATGTAGATGAGTACCCCGAAGGGCATAATATTTATGTGTAAACAGTATTAAATAATTTGTACATATTTAATCCACTGACCAATTTTGTGTAGTTTTTATATCGTAATTAAGGTGATACACGGATTCATAGGTGAAGGGGATACGTTGTATTTTGTATTACGTGCATATTGTTTGTACCTCGTGAAATGTAATCATCGTAGGTTGTCTACAAGTAGGTTAATGTGATAGCAAGGATGCAGTAACAAATATGTTTTTTTAGTCGCACTATTGTTTTGCCCTTTCTTTTTCGTCTTCGTATATTTGCGAATAAAGTTTTAAATGCAGCAGATACAGAGAAAAGATAAACACGAGCATATTTGAATGAAAAATTAGGAAATATTTTAAAGCAGGATATATCTTTATATTATGTTTCTTGGTATGCTTTTCTTATGGTAAAGCTTATATCAATTACATCTGGTGTAAAACAATCTGATCTTTGTTAATGTTTATTTCAAACTATCATCAAGGATAGTAGAGATAGCTCAGGCAATATTCACTTTTCGTTGTTCCATGGCTTCTCGTAACCCTCAAGTAAATCCAGAGTTAATGTAGCATATTATAATTAGTGTTGTACAGTTTGACATAGGATTTGGGTAATGAAAATTATCATTTCTAACTTGGAATAAAGTTAATACAAAGTAATAACTTTGTGCATCAATTTTTGTGCACGTAGTGCCTAATCATTGTTGCTACAATATGGTCGTAATTCGTACCAAGAATTGGGCAATACACAATATAAAACTATTCATAGTCTATAGTAAGCGTACAATCGAGTAAATGCTTTTAAGTCATTTTTAACTAATTATTTGTCGTCTTTAAATATTTTTAAAACGCTTAATCACAGTAATTAGCACGCTGATAAAGAGTTGAAAGTATAAAGCATTGATACAAAGTAGATGACATTAATTTTATTTATTCTCACTTGAATAGCGAGCATTGAAACAACTTCAAATAGTAAAATATGTGATGCAGATAAAAGTATACATATTGTACAACACTGATTATATTATATAAACGTTCGTATATGTATGTGTGCTTCTACGTAATGATTCAGTTTAACTTTGGACACAATTCTGTTACATTTCCTTTTTTATTACATGTTAGTTCAACTTTCAAGTTAAATTACAGGCTTGATTATTATACTTGAATTTCTTGTAAGAATGATAGTTGTGCGAGCATTTATAAATTCTTTCCATGGTAAGTTTGGCATAAATGTTAGGCACATCAGTCTGTCATAAAATTGAGACTACTATATCTTGATAGGTAGTTTTCTTTTTGGCTATATGAATCGCAAGAGATGGCTGTATTTCTTTTGGTAAATACTTAGTGATGAAGATTAGAAGAGTGAGTGCAATGAAGATGCTAACAGGCAGGTAGCAGAGCAAAGGATTTCTGATTTCTACAGCAGACTAGTTGTCGCTAGACTTCTTACTAGCCTTTGTAGTGGAACTGCAGGTAGGACTTTTAGATTCATTTGTATAGATACGTAGGGACTTGAATGGTAAGCAGTGTGTGCATGACGTCTTTAGTATTTGTTCCCGATATTTCAGATCAAAGCTAATGTCATTAGCAATGTTATAATTTTAGAAAATAAACAATAGTAGAAAATATTGGACAAGCAAAAGTAGAAAATTTGAAATATTTGACATTGGCAACAACCTTCTTTCTGTGCAAAGACAGAAAGGATCATTGTTATAATATAAATCTTTGTTTCTGAAAGTATCAAAATTGTGACTATTTTATAAATTCACATGTCTTATATTTTTTGTAACAATAAAAATTTCATACACGAAAAGACTAGGATCGGATATAACAGATTCAAAATTCACTTACTTGACGTTAAAACATTTTGTATGATCAGTTTAATAATAACACATTGAAACGTTATCATTTAAAATAAACTGTTAGGTTCTATGAGAATAAATGAAATCTTGTATAAATATCAAATTTGAATTTTTTGTCTTACAATGAAATTGTCACTAATGACATTTGATTTCTCAATTGTGGAGACTTCTTTGAGGTCCATTTTATGTGATATTGTTGTTGCTGTTGTTGTTATTATGTTGTTATTTTTTCTTTTACATTTTATAATGTAAGAAATGTGGTGATCAATTTAAATACAATTATCAACAATGAATAACAATGTCTAATTTCAGAGAGAACGTATTATATGATTATAGAGAAGTCATATAATCTATATTTAGTCTTCTGAAAGCTAGGTCCTAGACATACATCGAATGAGGCAGCAGAATACACAATCTTATAAATCTATTAGCTGAAGATATTATCGAAAAATGTAAACAACTTATCGTACTTCTTCAATACCAATTCTATTGGTACAAAACGAACATATACACTTTAAAAATTATATATTATTACGCGTTTGTTTTACTTTCATTGTATTAATTACTTCTTTCGTTTTCATTAATTTCTGGTTTACCATTTGGGCTGGTACAACGAAAGCACATGATGCCACTACTGCAACCCCTAAGAATCAACCACCGTTGGAGGTAAGTTAAAGTAAGTCAATAATTAAGTGCCATTACATTAATATAATACATTCCTTAATGACATTTAAGAAATTACAGTGATATTTTTACATTTCTAGTTTAGCGTAACTCAATTAATCTTATTTAAATTTAACTCGTATAGTGGAAACAGTAAAGAAATACGTTGGTATTTTGTACTCCTGACCCAAGAAACTATACATGTATAATAGAATTTAACATGTTCTGCTGCAAAAGTTAAAACATCTCTTATACAATTACACAATGTTACAACAAATTGTTAATTTATTGGTTCTACTATATGCGGTTTCTTATACACTAACTTCTATTTCCAGAACACATCCACAAATATTTTTCTCAGAGGCACAATCATTGATGCAATGTAAATCATGTAAACAGAAAATCGTTGTTATGTTTGTTTTCACCTATTTAATAAAACTTTTTTTTTTAGCTAATGCATTTGTTACTTTAATACACAATCCAAAGAGATTGTACCAACGACTATATTTTATAATACAATAACTGTCAAAAGCAATATTATTAAATACTTCAAACATACTTTTCTACGGAGCTAACGTGTCTGTATACAGCTCTGGCAAGGTATATAAAATGAATATTAATAGAGTGCATATTACAGATACAGGTTGAGATGAATTCTGTAGCTTTTCTCTTACCCTGTTCTACATAGTACTGATATCTCGTGCATTTGGTATTCACTATCTTACACTTTAGACAATTAAATTTACGCCGAATGAATAATATAAAATACAGCAATGCATAATCTGATATTTAGAAATGAACCCACAGTTGTGAAAAAGAACAACCTTGATGTACAAAGACTTTATAAATAAGCAATATTAAATTAATTATTTAATTAAAATGCAATGTATGTTAATTTATTAATACCACAATGTACCGTGCATTCTTATCAATTTCCATATAATACTGTAATACCATGCCACTGTTCTTACACTCAAATTCATGAATGTACTGCCAGCTCTTCACATCATATGTATATGTATATATATATACATATATATTACCAGCTTCTACAAGGAATATTAAGTACGAAATTCTCAATTACCATATAATTCTTATATACACTAACCAGTAAAGTTTATGTGTCATATGTTTTTGTAGTAGCAGAGTCATGCTACGATTGGAACTACATGAAATGCATTCGAAGGAAACATTTGAGATATAAAGGACTAACTTTACAAGTACGCACTGATATCAAACCACTTGTACATCTTTGGTTTGGCATTTTTTTTAAATAAAACCTCAACACCTCTTTATCGCTCGCACACACAGTATACACATAACAATCCTAGGTCTTGTGTTTACATTCTTTTACACCAAAGAAAAATTGGCATGTATAAATTAAATTGGAGACATGGTGGTTGGTGGATTGTCTGATGATTCGCTCCCACTGCTGCTAAATTGAGCCTGGTCCGAGGAAGATTGTTCTACAGTTGCAGTCGCAGCCATGCAAGAATGTGCAGTTCCAGAACCAAAGGAATCTTTGTAAAGGCAAATACCGCATATACTTCCGTTACCATACAATGGGAGATTCATTAGACCATTGGAGACAGCAAAATTTCTGAAAATACAATAAAGCCATAATTGTAATTAGAAGAAAGGCATGTGGTACATAAAACAATTAGCATTCTTATTTATTTATTATTAAATTATTATTATCAAGATGCACCATAAAGCTGCAAACATGTGATAAATATTAAAACGAGAATTATGCTATTGCTGTTATTGTATCATAGTAAATTCACAATTATTATTATTTATTATTATTTATTTTTAAGTAGATTCTAACGTGGAATCTTTTCTTTTGAAGAGGAGAATACTTAACGCTTTTAAAGAAAACTGTTGCAAAGGAGAAGAGGAGTGAGTAATTTGGAGTGGAGACTTAAGTGACGAATCGCGTGTGTCCACACTTCCTTCATCGGGACCACGTATTATGCTCATAATGTGCTAAAATACAATCATTGAGTCCTCAGTTGTATCGTTTTATCAATAGAGAACAAAGCCATTGCGCATCCCGTGATATGCGGGCTATATTTTTCTAGGTATAATGAAGATCTCTTTTATTTGGAATTGCGTTTATTATTCTTATAATTCTGTTTTATGGCGCTTGCTCGCAAGCAGCAATTTCATCTATTTCTATATCGAATTTATTTTTGAGAACTTGAGCATTTATTCAAATAATTTTATACTATTCAGCAAATGCGCGTAAAGCTGTACGTAAATTGTAATTCCGAATTGTTTCTAAAGTTCCTCGGATAATTACAATAGCAAGAAGTAATTCGTTATTTTATTGAAGAATGAAAAATTATTGAAAGTAAACTTTGCTGTAGACGGAAAAATAGTATTTTAAAATCTCGAAGCAGGATGCATCGTGTGAGTTTTAATTTCTTCTGGCTCACTGTGTTACTATATTTTTCGCAATAATACTTTTAATTCCTCTACATCTGATTCATCGTCGCGATAATGATTTAATTATTATTGGTTACGGCAGGACATCTGGATCTTCACTCGTGATGAAATTAGCCTGAAATATTGGACATCCGTGTCGTGCATCGATGCGTGCACAGACACATTGCACGCCCACGCGTAACGTAATTAATCCGTGAGAGAGTGAAGCGCGTAGGAAGATCGGACGGTCATGGGAAAGATAAGATGCGCAAAATTCAAAACAATGTAGGCATCACGCTCGGTCCTTCCCCTCTCTGGCTAGCACGGGCCATATGGCACTTCCCGCAACAGCATCCACGGCCCGGTGGATCCTGACAAATCATTATCTTGTCAGAGCTGATGTATTGCTTCTTCGACGTGCTTATTACCGGGTCCATTAGCGCAGCTGCACGAGCGCGGTGGAACTTTTCTCTCGGCTAATATAATCATAAGCGTTTTATGACAAGAGACTCGCGTGTAAAAAAGTTTCACGCTCCTTCATTTTACGTTTGTTGTACTACGGAGGAATGAATTGTAAACGTCGATAAAATTATTGCTGCTTTGGAAGATGTAAATAAGGATGAAGTTCCGAAAAGCGCATACCTCCGATTTTCTTACGGCTATGTGTATTGATGTATTTGGATGCGCTGATTATGAATATGACCATGAAAGTTGGCGCAATTTTCATTTTCCAGGTCGTTTTTACGTATGAAAAACTCAGGTTTTTTCAAGTTATTTCAGTGGGTTTATAAAATATTAAAAGATGACTCAAACAAAAGTTGTACATCTCGTTGAAATACACATTTTATGTCTTGTGCACTTTCGCAATAGGAGTGATAGTTTCCGAGAAAAATGGATCGGAATGTAAAGAAAGTAATCATAAGGTCAGAGTTGCCAGTATAACTTAACTCGTGGTGCGAGTTCATCCCTTAGCACATTTCCTACATTTCACAAAAAGATTATTGTTCCAATTACACTGAAAATAAAATAAAATGGAATAAAAAAAAATCTAATTGATTCAATTACATGTCGACATCACGGGCGACCATTAATATACATATACAATCAATTTAATAATATTTGTAATTGATTTGAATTGTAATATATTTAATTGCCAGAATAATATATCATCTTTGAACAAATTGTACAAAACGTTGAATTGATACATATCGAATTGTAATGTAATTGCTATGAATGATTGAAATAATATCGTATAGTATTCTTTCAATGCTAATCTCTATTGGATGAGAATGTCCGCACGGTTACATCCAATAGAAATTAGCATTGAAAGAATACTATACGATATTATTTCAATCATTCATAGCAATTAAATATATTACAATTCAAATCAATTACAAATATTATTAAATTGATTGTATATGTATATTAGTGGTCGCCCGTGATGTCGACATGTAATTGAATCAATTACATTTTTAGGCACGACCGTAAAGGGAGTGACTTATGCAATCGCCATCCTGAAAACCGTTCGTATGTATGTGTGTATGTATGTGTGTGTGTGTGTGTGTGTGTGTGTCCGTGTATATCCTCGATTTCGGGAAAACGGCTGAACCGATCGGGACGAAATTTGGCACAAAAATCAAGTACACTACTGTGAGTTGACAATAAGGTTTGTGAGCCGCCATCTTGAACCGGTACAAAATGGCGGGAAGTTCAAATATCGAAAAATTCATATCTTTGGTACTATTCATTGGATCCTGATAAAATTTTACACGTTCATGTACACGTACGCAATGACAATTACTGGAAATTTTCAAATTTTTTGGTTGGCCGAATCAAAAATGGCGACTAATTCAAATCTTTAGTCCATTATTTCGGCGAAATGACTGAACGGATTCGGACAAAATTTGGCATGTACATCGAGTATATACCTATTTGGTGCCACGAAACTTTGTGTATCGCCATCTCGAACCGTTACAAAATGGCGGCAATATGCATGGTCATCTTGAAACGGCTGAACGGATTCGGACAAAATTTGGCATGTACATCAAGTATATACCCATTTGGTGCCACGAAACATTGTGTATGGGCATCTTCAACCATTTCGAAATGGTGCCAGTTTCAAATCTTTAATTCACTATTTTATAATTATAGTTTGAAAATCCCGTAATTTCGAAACGGTTGAAGATGACCATGCATAAAGTTTTGTGGCACCAAATGGATATATTTTTTTAAACTATATGCCAAATTGTGTTTGAATCCGCGCAAGCGTCTCGCCGGATTAATGGATTAAAGATTTCAATTTGTCGCAATTTCTGAATGGTTGAAGATAACCATGCATAAAGTTTCACCGCAGAAAAGGTGTATATACTCTATGTACATGTCAAATTTTGGTTCGGATGCATTTAATTGTCCGGTTTTGATCACTTGGGCCTATTGCAGAAATGCTGCATTTCGTGGGCGAGCGCGAAGCGCGAGCACCCGACGACTTGGGGGGGTATGGCGCTTGAGCGAAGCGAAAGCGCAGAGGACTCTGTAGCATAGTTTAATATCTCAATACTTGAATTTTCCACAATTTCGAAACCTTTTGAAATTCGTGGGCGAGCGCGAAGCGCGAGTGCCGCGGTCGTGCCTATTGCAGAAAAGCGAAGCTTTTCTGCACCCGTTAAGGCGAGCGCGAAGCGCGAGCAAAGGCGATCTTGAGGGGGTTGGCGCTTGAGCGAAGCGAAAGCGCAGGGGGCTTGCCCCCTAGTTTTTTATTCAGTTTTATTTTACTTTCAGTGTACAATAATGTAAAAAATTTAATCCGTACATAATATACAAAATTCAATGATTACAACGACTAATATGTTTCAGTGAATAAGAATGCGCATTTGAATCAATTCTAACAAAATTGACCGTATCGTTTAATTGTGTTAATTATTTCATGCAATTGAATTAATAGAACAAATAGTTGTACAGACTAAATTATTTCAATTACATTACACTACACATTTAATTACATACGCTATCAAAATAATAATTTATTTGTTCGAAGAGATTGCATATAAAATTCACACCATTAAGGATCAATAATATGATCATGCTATTGAATGAAAAGCCTCGATTGTTAAAACAAGAATATGGCGCTTATGTTTCAATATCATTCTTTTTGAATCAATAAGATTTATTCCAATTACACCGATGTTATTGATACAATAACAGTTTTTTTCCGTGTAGAAAATACAAGAATGCTTGCGGTATACTTGATCGTTTACTATTGAAATAATCGGCACATTCCAATCGATTCATTCGCTTTTCACTCGTAATTTGATCTTTTGTCAATTTTAACATAATACACTTACCTCCTTCACGCGTTTAAAAAAAGAAACCAGAAAATTTGCTGAAAAATCTGAAGAATCCTTTCTCTACATAATTGAGACATTCAACTGAACCTATTCTTCCTCGTCACGCGATTCCGTTCCCTCGCAAATTTCTCTGGGACAAGCGTCAGCGAATCACCTCGCTTCCGGTCCATTCGTCCCACAATGGGCACCGCACTTGCGTCCACGATCTGCGGCACGCGAATTTAATCCTCTACTTAAAGCTATTTAGCGCGAATCGCGTCAGGAATCACCGTCGCTCCTCCTCCTCCCCCTCTTGTACAATCACAGTCAAACAACAGTGCCTTCAGAATCGCACCCTTCATCGTCGCATTTCCCCTTCTCAATAACAAAACTCGCTCTCATTCTCTATCTCTCTTTCTTCGTATTCTTCTCTCTCTCTCTCTCTCTTTCTCTCGCTCTCACTTACTCTCCCTTTGTGTTCTCTTCATATTTCTTGTCTCCCTCTTTCTTTATCTACCTATCTATCTATCTATCTATCTATCTCTAATACCTTATTTACATATGAGCTGGGCACACGACACATCGATTAACTCCATAAATTATGTTAAAAATATAAAAAGTGGGGACTTAACCCTTTGAGTGCTATGGACGCATATATGCGTCTGGTGAAAGCCATCCGTGTGGACTAAGGACGCATATATGCGTCTGTCAATTTTTTCGATCACCTACATAGAAGTGTTACAGTTACTTTTGGGTGAGATGAATACAGGTGCATTCCTTTTAAATTTAGTTTTCTAGTTTACTGGCCAAATTCTAGTTTGTTGTAAGTTTGAATGTTTATAATAAATAATTAATACTCAAGAATAACGCTCTTTAATTATTTAATCTCGTGCAAAAGGATTACTGTAACTTATTACTATTTGCTCCTTGAATATTTAATCAACAGAGTTCAGTCTAGCGAAAAAGTATTCCGTCCGCAGCGATCGTCACCGTCACGAGTATTCAGCACTCAAAGGGTTAATCAATTGCTTTGACGCTTAAATTGATGAAAAATGCAAAAAGTGGAGTTAATCGATTTGTCAAGTGAGCGGCTCGTATGTCGGCTCTATTAGAGGTAGACAAATACTTTGTGGAATGACTTGCCGGGCGCATCAAAGAGTGCAAGAAATACGACAATTTCTCATCGTATAGAAAACACAATTTTCTTTTTATCCCGTTTTCAGATTATTCTACGAGGGTGAATCAAATTTAAAGGAGACTTTCGTTTAAAAATTTGTTTATTAGGAAGGACAAAAATGCGAAGTTCACCGGATCGGTAACTTCTTTATACCGTCGTCATAAAAAGAAGTGGCTCGTGTCAGCGGCCAATTGCGCACAAACTCTTCTACTCTACGGTTATTGCCGAATCTTTGGCTCCGGCGTATAATGATGTACCCAAGTTTCATCACAGTGAATGGATTTTTGAATCACATCGTCATTATCTGTCGCCTGATCTGTCGCCCCGTGGCTTTCATCTCTTTGGACCACTAAAAGAAACACTAGGTGGCCAAAGATTCGGCAATAACCATGGAGTAGAAGAGTCTGTGCGCAACTGGCTGCTGACACAGCCCACTTCTCTTTATGACGATGCGCGGTATAAAGAAGTTACCGATCCGGTGGGAAAAATGCATTTCCAAAGCAGGAAATTATGTTGAAAAATAAGGTGTACTTCGCTTTTTTGTCCTTCCTAATAAGCAAATTTTTAAATGAAAGTCTCGTTTAAATTTGATTCACCCTCGTACTTGCCGACGACGCACAGTGCTCCGAAACACGAAAAACCGCGCAAAAGCTAGTGAATGATTTTGACACTTTTTTTCAATAGTGTACCCGGGAGTTTTTTGGGTCGCTGATTGTGAATCCGAAAACAAAATTGCAAAATTTAAAATGGCGAACCAATAGTTCAAAAATAATTCTTATTGTTATGTAATGTAGTACTCGGGGGTTTTTTGGGTCACTGATTACGAATCCGAAGTCAGAATTGCAAAATTCAAAATGGCGGACCAATAGTTCAAAAATAATTCTTATTTTTATGTAAAGTAGTACTCGAGGGTTTTTCGGTCGCTGATTACGAATTCGAAATCAGAGTTACAAAATGGTGGATCAATAATTCAAAAATCATTTTTATTTTTATGAAAATTACTATATGACTTTTGCAATATGAAATTTTGCAATCCTGAGTGCTGATACGTAATCAGTAACCCACAACATCCTCGGTTATACTTAAAAAAGATAAATCTTATACTAAAATTCGAGACACAAAAGGTTAACGGGACAACTACATTCTCAGAGAGAAAAACTGCATTTACAATTAAAGCAGCAGAAGGTTGCAATTTTTTTTCATTTTTGAATAAAGGATACTTTATAGAATATTTCACACCAAAAACCAGATTGGAATCTGGTGGCATCCAACACGAAATACTTAAATAACAAAATGCGAATTATTTTGTTTAATTTAAGTAATAAAATGCCTTGTTTATAGGATGATTTTAATAAATATTAGTTATTTCATCCTCTTAAATATTTTACACAAGAAATTAATATTGTTTTCCTATGCAGAAGATCAAAAGTTGTATATTGATAATTATATCAATCATCAAATTTGGCCGTATGAAATAATTTGGGAGCCGTAATTATAACTTTTTAGGCTTTATAGACGGTCCTTTTTATTATAAATTAGAATCAAACGTCTCCAATAAAAGACTTTGAAAAATAGGGTTTTTGCGCCGTTTTCCCTGTTTCAGACCACTGTGCGACGCACGTAGCGCGTCATTTGTAAACTTCGTTGGACGCTCTAAAGGGGCTAGATTTCAGAGTGGAAAATACAATTCATTCTCTCCTTCTCTCTTCCTCTCTTTCTCCGTCTCCGTCTCCGTCTCTGTCTCTTACTCACTCCTTCAACTTTTGTCGCGGGAGAGCTAATAGAAGGGAACCACCCCACTCCATTGAGCAGCCTTATTGGTATTATTCAGCCAATATGCACCTGATTCCATTAGGGCACTCGACGGGAGGAGCGTCGAACAAACCGTAGATAAACGTCGGATAAACGCGCTCGATTTACACCGACGGATTTTCCGATTCACATGCCCCATGGGCGCCGATTCGCTCCATTCGGTGCTTTCCCACGCGATTATCGGTGCCCAATGTGGGGAGAAAGGCGAAAGGGAGTAGGTGGAGAGAATCTTTTCCTTTTTCTTTCCACGTGGTCAATGTTTCTCTTTCTCTTGTAATTCGTTTCTGCCATTGTCTCGATCATTCTCTGTCTTACGAGTGATATTCACGAAGTGAGAAAAGCCTTTTGGAAATGTGAATGCATATAGTTTAACAGGTTGACCATATCTGGGTGAGACGGTTTCGGGTGAAGTTCCGAAAAGGGCATACCTCCGATTTTCTTAAGGCTGCGTATACCGATGTATCTCGATGCACTGATTACGAATACTTACAGCCATCAAAGTTGTCGCAAATTTTATTTTCGAGGTGAAAATCAAGGTGATGAAAAATCAAGGTTTTTTGAATTTATTTCAGTAGCTTTATAAAATATAGAAAAATGTTTCAAACAAAAGTTGTACTTCTCCTCGAAATACACATTTTATGTCTAATACACTTTCGCTATAGGAGTGATAGTTTCCGAGAAAAATCGATCAGAATGTAAAGAAAGTAATCGTAAGGTCAGAGTTGCGCTTACAAGTTGTTAGTTTTATCCAAGTGTTTTACGACCAACGTGTTTTACGAGTAGAAATACACGATATTACAAAGTTTAAGATCAATTATCCTCGCCGTTGGTCTTATTGTTAGATAATACTAATTGTAAGCGCACCTGACCTTATGATTACTTACTTTACCTTCTGATCAATTTTTCTCGGAAACTATCACTCCTGTAGCGAAAGTACATAAGACATAAAATGTGTATTTCGAGGAGAAGTACAACTTTCGTTTGAAACATTTTTCAATATTTTCTAAATCAACTGAAATAACTTGAAAAAACTTAATTTTTTATGTTTGACCTTCAAAATGACCTCGAAAATGAAATTTGGGCCAACTTTCATGGTCATATTCGTAATCAGCGTATGAAAATACATCAGTATACGTAGTTTTAAGAAAATCGGAGGTATGTGTTTTTCGGAACTTTATCCACGGCTTCAGTGCCTGATTATGAATTATCAAAATAGGCATTCGGAAGTGTAATTAAGGCTTTACATAGATAACTAAACATTCGCCAAAATTCAAGGTATAGATTATCTTTTAAATGTCTCAACGTTATTTTTGAAATCGGCCCAATAGAGAAAATAGCCTCTAATAAGAAGTCCAATTAGATGGCTTGTGTAGGTAAACGGTGCTTTTCTTTTCGTTTTCTATTTTTTGCGTCCGCTTATATTAGCTAAATTAGTTAAATTCGCTATAACGATGTAGTATGGTTTACACGGTGTCTCCTACACTGTGTTGGAAATCTTTGTAAACAAAAAAGGGCCCACCCGTTTAAAGAATTAACTGTAGGTAGAGTTAATCATTTGTAAGTTGATTTACTATGTATACATATAATCTCAATGATTTTTGTTTTATATGTATTCTTTTAATTACGAGAAGGTTCCAATTTGAGTATAAATTATAATTTCTTTACTATGAATACATATAAATTATTTTTATGATTTATTTGTAGTCTTTCAATCAGGTTTCAATTTGGTTGTAAATTGATTTTGACACGATTATCGTTCTGCCAAAGATTTTCATATAAAGTTAAATTTATTATATTTAATTCTAATGTAACATTTAAATTATCGTATCACCTTTTTATCGACGAAGGCTGATCAAAAAGATTTCTCGAATATTTATTTAACTTTGCAACCGTTAAATTTATTTATAAATAAAATTTATTCCACAGAACCTTGGCAACATGCACTTGGTATACTATTATTAAATTACCTATGTTTTCATTAATCGAGAAAATCATTTTCTTCCATAATTTCAACAAGAATCCTTTGCTCACCGATACTGCTGATCGAGCTGCGCCTTCTCGATCCTCTTGTCCTTGGCCCGACGATTTTGAAACCAAATTTTAATTTGCGTTTCGGTTAATCTGAGAGAAGCTGCCAACTCGAATCTTCGGCCTCTTGATATGTACTCGCCTCTCCTGTACTCCACCTCTAACCTCAGGGTTTGTTCACCACTGAAGGTCGTCCTTTGCCTCCTGGGCCTGCCCTCCTTTCTTCTTCTACGTGCCACTGCAAAAAAAGAAAGTTTCTTTCACCCTCGATGCATCGTTTTATTTGAAGACGTCGCAATTAACAGCTAAGGAATATTGCACCTGCACTAATTTAGATTTCAAATGCCCAGAACCACTGACATTTAATTCTATAAATTATCGATGCTCGTGCAACTTTTATATAAAATATTGGTAGTGATGAAAAAAAATCGGGACATATTAAAAAAAAGATTCGTGTGTACAATAAAAGTCATAAAAATAGAATAGTTCTTGCGAATATAGAAAATTTGGAAGGAAATATTACGCGGTACGTTGTCCGATTTAAAAGAATAGGTTTTGAAAAATTGTGTTTCTGTAAAGAGAAATGGAAAGGGGTTTAAATTCGAGGGAATGCACTTCGTTCAATTAAAGTACTACAACATTGAATTGTCACACGTTATTATAATACACGTGTAATCTTTCAACGATCTCAATTATAGCATTGAATAATTATTAGTATAATTATTATACGCGATAAAAATCAATTCTCACAATTTAAAGAAATGATAAAATCTATATTGTAAAAAAGTTTAATTTCAACAAAAGGATTATACCTTAATTTTACAAACGATTTACATACTTAAGGGGGGATTTCCGCTTTGGTGACCGAAAATCGAAACAATCATTAGAATTTGTTTATTTCTCAAACGGGGTAACAAATATTTTGGATTAGAAAATATATTTTAATTGTACTTTCGACATAGTACAAAAAATAAGGTGCTATAATCTATAACAAACTAGCTATAACTGCTCATATAACGTGGGTCCCAACCGGATGGTTGCTATAATGATAACTCACTCTCAGGTTGTCTGAAATAGAAAAACGACATATCATTCCATTTATTATTATAGTAGCTTTCGTATGAACCACGGACATTTGAATACATCCAACAGTGTCGTTTTTTTTATTGGTAAGAGCACGAATGATTTTGATAAAAATATCGATACTCCATCTTTCGAACGTCACCAATTTTTTAATTTTCTATTTCTATGAAAACTCTTGGTTCATGCAGAAGCTCCTATAATAATCAATGAAATGATATGTTGTTTTTCTATTTTAAATAACCTGGGAGTGAGTTATCGTGACAAGCATTCAGTTGGGACACGTTATATTAGCAGCACGTTATATGTATACTTTATATGTATAGCACCTTGTTTCTTTTTTTTTGTAGTATGTCGAAGGTACAATTAAAATATATTTTCTAATCCAAATGCTTATGTCACCCCGTTTGAGAAATAGAAAATTTCGAAAATCGTTTCGATCTTCGATCAGCAAAGCGAGAATCCCCCCTTAACCAGTATGCGCCATTAGAAATTCTAAATTGGCTGCGTGTCGATATCTGTGCGAGAAGCATAGACGAAGATAACGGACGATAATAAATCAAGTGGAGTGGCAAAATAAAAGTGGAAAAGTGGAAGGGTCTCGGTGGGCTCACAACTAATCCAGAGCAATATGTGAAAAGCAAGTGGGCGTTAATGCTTGTAAAGAATTACCAGTCCTGGTAGCAGAGCACTCGAGGATTATTAATATGGCGTAAAACCTGATACTTTTCTGTTAGTGAGGAACTATTGATCTGTTGAAATTAACCGGACACGAGCACAGCATTGATCTCGTTTACATTGATAATGTAGCACATGCTGGTCGAACTTAATACAGCTTTAGAATCATTGTAATATTTTTTCTAAGCACACTTATTTCTTATATTCAATCACTTAAATTTGATATTATGTATTTTATTTATGCATGCCAATTTTATTTACGGCTTTTATTATTAACGTTTACTATTACGTGCGTCTTTATAAGCAGTATTTTCTTCTAATCAATCACTTAAATTTGATATTACAGATGTGATTTGTCAAGTGTAATTTTATTTATGACTTTCATTATTGCAGTTATCTGCTTGCTGTTAAATCTCAAAAGTGCTTATGCAAATTGTCAGAATATATGTATTACTCTTAATATATTAAAGTCATTAGCGAGTTAATAGTAAATATGTGAAATTGAAAACTTCTGTACAACATTAAATTAACTTTATAATAATCATGCGAGAATATGATTTATTGTTTAATCATGAGACACCAGAGAAGTTTTATTAGGGGTGAGAAAGTTTGTGAATTAATAATACAAGCTTATACATATACTTGTTTCATTATAAATCAATGACAACTTTGACAATCTATAAGCTACAATTGGCCCATTGAGTTCGTTTCCTCTTGATGAAGAAACGCGTGTGTATAAATTGCCTGGTTATCTATACCACTTATGCCCGTTTCCTCGAACGTGGTTCAAAATTTGAACCAAATTTAAACTCCAATCAACGCTATTTTCCGTCCCACCAATTTTTGAACGAAAGTTCAATGCAATTGAACGACAATTGAATTGCGTTCATCTTAAACGCTAATTTTAGGCCGGTTAATAAGTTTGAACGGCGTTTAAGTAAAAGACAATGCGAAACACCAGAATTTGAAAAGATGTATGCAACACATACATGCATACTGTATATCACAAAGAAAGAAGGCGGGAGGGAGTAAGTACAACTATTAATAAATGCATTAATATCACGTATACAAAGTCTCATCTAAGAAATCTAAGAAATCAGCTAATGTACTTTGGACTGTTTTCTCCACATACACGAAATTGAATATCGGCAACATTTTGTCAAAATTGAACGCAGTTCACAGGAACTCTGAATTGAACCACGTTGCAGGAAACGGGCATTAGGTCACGTCTAACACCTGGTCACGCACCACGAGATGAAAATATAAATGAGAACCGTGTGAACCACCGTTCCTAACTTGCCATTCAGCTTAGAACCTTCCCTATAATTGGATTTTGATGGACCAATCTAACGACTCACGATTGCCTGTCACGAAACAATGGTATTTTTCTCTTCTGTATGTTCAAACATAAATGGGATAAATGAAATAATTAATCACACGAATTGAATTTTTACGTTACAACAAATAAATAGTTGAATCACTTCTCCCCGACACGTAAAACCAACATACTCATCCTCAAAATGAAATTAACATTCAGTGTATGTACACTATCGTTACTTAAGCCAGAGATTATACTCTCAAGGTAAAGTACCAACAAGCTTTTACCATGGAATGCAAAAATAAATAAAATATTCCATAGAACATTAAAAGAGAATAGTTTCGTAGATGTAACAATTATACTAAAATACAGTGGAGCACTTAACACTAAAACTACCAAAGATATTTTCCAAATGTCCCGTTGATCGGTTCTTTAACCGCTTTTGGCAGCTTCAATTGTGAAAAGCGTAAGTTGAAATTTACATTGGATCGCAACAACGGATTAAATCGAAAACCCTCTAAACCAGGGATTCGAAGGGACGATTATCGTAATCGTAACTGTGGCCCCTTAATTTGACGACGGTTTCCGATAGTGTTTTTCACGCTGATCAAAAAAGTGTTAGGTGTTACAGAGCTAACTGCTTTCATTACGTGATATTCAGCAGAAAAGTTAGAAAAAAAGTGCCTGTTTTTCCATTATATCTTCAAATATATGTATTGATTTCAGAGAAAAAAATTTTAGACAAAAATTGAAGCTCCTAATAATCTGTACAAAAAAGTTCATACACTATTTAACGGACTAAAACTTTATCATATAAATGAAACTTTTTTTATTTCTCTATTTTAATAAGACAAATCAAACAAACATTACAATTGAAATCATATTCTAATTATGAACAACTATAATCATCATCAATACTGTCGTCAAACAAAATCTAGTACCTACACTAGAACAAAGCCAACCATACGTGCGCCACGCACTATATGAAAATATTACATTTTCCAAATTTTCTGCTAAATATCTCGTAAACGAAAGCAGTTAGCCCTGTAACACCTATACACTTTTTTGATCAGCGTAAAAAACACTATCGGAAACCATCGTCAAATTAAGGGGCCACAAGTTATCGTAATCCTCCCGATTCGAACCCTACCCGAACCGATTTTGGTACTGCGTATCGTAACTACACTGAGAGAAAAAAATGGTTGGGTTTACTATAATCTCACTATATTTTATAGTTAAATTTGGCGTAAAACATATTTTTATAATTCATTTAACCATACAAAATATAGTAAAATGAACGATTTATACAAATGATTATATTATTAACTATTACTTTTGTTCTTGTTACCATATGTGTATGTATAGTAAAGTGTGCTATGTGAATATAGTTAGTTCTATCACTATGTATGAAATATTCCGGTAATATTAACTATATAAAATAGTTACTTTTCTTACCATTTTATATTTTCAACCATACTATATTTTTACTTGAAATAACCATAATTGTGGGTAAAAATATAATATAGCTGTTTATACTATGCCTGTATCGTAATTATTACCAACATTATGGTAATATTTACCATAAATATGATATTACCAACTATAATTTTGTTACTATGCCATTATAGTTAGATATATCATATACTTTTCTCTCAGTGTACCCATCTAACCGGGTTCAAATTCAACCTAGAATGCGTTGTGCTCGATTTATGATTCGAGTTGGACCTAGCGTCTGAATATCACTTACGATCGTCTGCGCTTACGCAGTCTTTTATCTTCAAATGATCTGTGAAGCGGATTTCTTTTACGTGTTTTTCTTTTCGTTGGATGCTTAAAAGAGAAAATATAACAAAAAGAAATTGAAGATAAAAGACTGCGTAAGCGCAGACGATCGTAAGTGATATTCGGACGCTTGGTCCAACTCGAATCATAAATCGAGCACAACGCATTCTAGGTTGAATTTGAATTTATAACGGTTGAAAATACATTAAAATATGATTTTGGTAACTCCTTGTTTAAGAAGCGCAATCTTATTGCCTTAGAATATCTAATATTAAAAAAAACTGTGACGTGATGGAGGAATTCTGACGTCAGATTCGAATTCAGCGGGACAAAATACATAAGACTAGCCTAGTCAGATCGCCAGCACAGGGTACTTTTTTTTTGTGGGCCTGTGTAATCCTCCTTGATTAACCCGTTTTGGGTTAGGGTTAAGCGACGGTTCGAATCCCTGCTCTAAACAAAATTCAACCTTCTTTCTTGCTGGTTACACGCCCACGCGTGTACACCTCGTCGCTGAAAGATCAGGACAAAAATCTGGACGCGGATGTAATACGATGCTGGTAACCGCAGGCCGCATAGAAGAATAATTAGGATGTGGGGGTAAGCGATACCGGAAGTCGAATGCTCGAGGCTTCGTACAATCTGGCCCGTAGCGGAAACAAGATACTAATTGCTTCTTGAACCCCCAAGCGTCGGGGTATGCTCGCATAAGTGGGAGACCTTCGCACTTTGTCCACATGATGAAGAGGGAATTTTGTACGTAACAAAAGATATGTGTACGATGACGATGAAGACGAAGATGAAAAGATAAAGTATCTAGGAGCAAATTAATACAGGATTAATTTGATAATTATGATTAATTAAGGATTTTTTAACCGTTTGCACTCGACAGGTGCCTCTGAATCACCACTTACTTTGTTGCGGCAACTCGAACGGTGACACTGGTCACGATTTGAGTTGGCGCGACATTTATCTGCGTTTGATTTCTTTTGAAACTGGAAGCGTTGTACATAATCTTCCGAAGTATAAAATTATATATTCTCTATATTTTATATACAGGGAATCCTATTTTATATGATGCACTGCGAAGTGTCGCCGAAACCGCGCGTAAAATAAAAAAAATTTTCAAACAAGAGTCGTATGGCTTGAAAGTCATATTGTAATAATTCGACTTCTGCTTTCCTCTCAGGAATTGTCTTTTTCGTTCTTTCATTTATCGAATCTGTTGAAGAAACTTTGATTTTTAAATAATCATACAATTTATTGAGCACCGCACTCGGCCGCAAAAGAACCACATTAGCATAGAAATACCCAATCCTACTTAAATTTTCAAAATTGATCGCACGAGACATTACATATAAAATGGTAAATTTATTAAAACACAAATTCCCAAAATACGACTTTCTACCAAAACAGTACGCACAATAATAATAATAATAACAATAATAATAATAATGATAATGATAATGATAATAACAATTGATAATTATGAAAATAAATTAACGCTAATCACAATTGTCTTCATCGCGTGAATATTCATCACTTGCTTCACACCTACTTGTCAACCGTAGCGTTTACCATCTCGTAAGGAGCTTTTGTATTAGTAGATAGGTATCATTGGACAGAATTTTGCGGGTGCCAGCGAGGCAAACGAAAACGCGACGTTCGACAATAACGATAACAACCCACCACGCCTCGGCGGGTTCATTGTCGTACGATTTATCTCTCCCTTTTCCTCCTCTCTCTCTCTCTCTCTCTCTCTCTCTCTCTCTCTCTGCTCTGTCTCCCTCCTCCGCCGCCCCCTCCCACCCTTCTCTATTCTCTCTGTCTTCAAACGCGCGAGGAAGAATTCACCACAGGATAAGAGCGCGGTGACGATCTCTACGTGATGGTATGACCAAAAAAGAAATTAAGAGGAGATTGTAAGGTTTTGTAATTAAAATTTGAAAATCAACAGATGCTCCGAAACAGTTATTTTCTTAAGACAGATCGTAGAGCATCGAAGTACAATTTCTTGAAGTGCAATTAAGTCGTTTGAGTAGTAGTTTGAGGATCTTTAATTCAGGTGTTATTAGAATATTGTGATATCGGGTGTTTAACATTTATGTTATTCGCAATGAATAATTTCTTATTAACAATGACACCGAAAATGAAGTTTCTTTTTAAGTTTTGAGGATTCTCGTTACAGCGTTCCTTTGAAGCGTCTAATCAAATTTGTTTAACCTTTATTGAACCTTTAGTTTTTTAGGGGTAATTCGATGTGCTGAATACTGGAAAAATAGGTCGATTTGCACTGAAAATTTCCCGTCCTCTAAAGGTTAATCGAACGTCTTTGGCGCAGCCTTTAAATAAAACCAAGCCGACAATATATTCAAAGAATCCTATCTATGTCCTTGGACTTTTACAAAACTCTTTACAATTTCTCTTTTCTTTCAGACGCTTCACTTGAACTCTCATTCAATTAGCAAAATACAACAACAACAGTAATCTATCCCGGATACTCAAAGAAATTCCATGGCATAAATATGTCCTTGAACGATAACAAAACTCTTCGCAATTCTTCTTTTCTTTCAGACTTGACTTGAACACTCTCGTTCAATTACCAATATACAACAACAACAATCAATCCTTAATCGCATCATCCCTCATCGCGACGACACAATCGGACGTTCCGAAACGATAGAAATGATCAATTTGGAAAGAGAATACCGAAATCTTTTCTGAGAAGGCAATGATCCCTTCATACTGTCGCTTTGCCAGCGTGATAACGGCTTAAAAGCCCAGTCTCGTGGTACGCTCGGTTTGAGGAAGTATGCCGATGTATATGTCACATTGAGATGCGGCCAACTGCGTTTCGTAATCTCATCACAATATCGCCACGAGGTGGCGAAGCGGGATAAACCCTGGTGAGTGTGAGCGTGCGCGTGTGGATGTGGAAACGTTTTGTTGTAACAGCGCCACGGTGTGTCCATCACAATAACGGATTCGCAGATGAGGAGAAAAATGTCTGGGGAATCACGACAGGGGTGGCCTGCCAACGCACCTCACGAAAACTCCTCGTAGACCCTCTCGAGTGCTCCAATCGACTTACAATGCTTGCTGGAGAGCGAAGCGACTTCTTTTTTTAATATTACAATAGATACCCCACGGATCAAGAATAAAACATTTTCTTCTTGTCGGCCTGGAATCGAAACCTGTTTCTTTATCAAACCGAGGACGCTGATTCCAAAAATCAAATCAGTTTGTTCGAATTGGCTCTAGTTTTTAAGATGTCGTCAGTTTTGTTTTGTTTTGCTGGTAAGTACCGCGTAATACCGTAGTTCCTTTCTATTTATACTTTGAAATTCCTTTCGACTTACAATGTAGCTACGAGGGAAAAATATTTTGTTATAGTGTTTTGGAAAGTTCTCGAGATAAGCTACAAGAATATGTTATAAAGAATAGGAAGTTCTATTTAAGAAATTGACGGTGACCTTCGCGTGACCTTCAAACGACTCTCCAAAGTTAAATCATAGCCACCTGATAGCCCCTTTCAAGCCATACAACTCTTGTTTGAAACATTTTTTTATTTCACACGCAGTTTCGGCGATATTTCAGTGTATCATATAAAATGGGATTCCCTGTATATAAAATATATAAAATAAATCATTCTTTACTTCGGAAGGCTATATGCTGTACAATGCTTCCAGGTTAAAAAAAAATCAAACGCAGATAAATGTCTCCTTCGCTCGATGTATCGCGTCAACCCAAATGATGAACGAGTGTCACCGTTCAAGTTGCCGCAACAAATCAAGTGGTGACCAAGAGTCACCTCTCGAGTGCAAGGGGTTAATATCCATTGCTTTCCTTTTATTCATTGCGAACAACATACTTCCTCATATAACAACTCGGTTAGACACCATAGGTTTAAAGTCGTACGTAAGAATCGTCAACAACAACGGGACAAGTACATCGTAATTACGCAAGTGGAAACACAAAACTATGTTAGAATTTTAGTACGTAATTACATTGTGTTGTCGTTATGTGGGTAAGTATATTGTTCGTGACACGTGACTCAATCAACAAAATGAAAACAATGAATCTTAACCAGTTCACTGATGGACCGAAATCAACTTTTTGTGCCAAAACTGGTGAAAGCGAATAATTTTGTATTTTACACGAAAGCTTATCTATAAGGGGTTTTTTGGGTAGCTGATTATGAATCCGGAGTCAAAATTGTGAAACTCAAAATGGCTGATCCAATATGGCGGCTTCAAATGTCTGACTAATATTCTATTATAAGTACGTATCGAACTCGTTATGTACGTATTTTTTCGATCACTGATGACGAATACAGATTCGAAATAACACAATTCAAAATAGCGGATTCAACATTACGGCTTCAAGCGGCTGACTTTGTTATCCGATTATTATGTAGAAATATATTACATTCGGTATCCTTTTTGGCCGCAGATAACGGATTCAGAAAGGACATTCAGACTTTATTACTCTATTAAAAAAATAAATAAATAAGTAGAAAGAATTTTAAAAAAATTTTAAAATATGTTGATTAAAACCCTACCGCAGCCTCTCTGTGGCATACTCTGGGGTCGTGATAATATTTCACCAGCTAATAACGGAGGTGGAATCTGGAGGCGGTAAATAAATTTTTGCTGTACATTTTTAAGTTGTTCTGCAGTAATTGGAGATACCTAAAAAGTAAAGTTTACAACGATGTTCCCACAACAGCAGAAAACATGCAACAAAGGGTTCTACATGAATGTAAATCAATTACTGCAGAGCAACTTAAAAATGTACAGCAAGAATTTATTTACCGCTTCCAAAAATGTATCCAGGTTCATGGTGCACATTTTGAAAACCTTCTAAAATAAAGATTTAACTTAAAACTGTTCCAATAAAATTGAAATTCCATCATTTACCGTCCCCGAATGCGTACTGAGATTACTGACAAACATTTCATGATGTTCTCGCTAAAGGTAATGTGAAGGTCAACATATTGCACCTCGTTGGATTTGTTTTTTTATAGGCTATAAGACCGTTGTAGCGAAAATATGTAGTCCCATTTAAAAAAAATACGATGACCTTGAAATCTCGAAAAAAATGACCTTGAAAAACAAATTCGGCCCATCACCATATTAGCGCCTTGGAACAGAATATCCCCCCCCCCCTAACATTTTTTCTATCATACAAAATAAGCGATATATTTAAGGTGGTCAAGTTAGGTGAAATACCCTGTATATTACATGTACAACGTTTGTGTCAAATTTGCCTTAGTCAACTGGATCGATTCCTGGTCTCACACACATATGTGAATACATTATAATCTTACCGGTTATTATCGACCAAATAGACGCATCTTCATTCTTTAGCGCTCCATAACTCGGTCCCTAAACATTTTTGAACTTTGTGCCCATTGAAACATTTGTTCGGGACAGTAAGGAGGACAACATAAGGTTTGTGCGCAGTCCTTTGACCCCAGATTCATAATAAGTGACCCAAAAAACATGGATACAGCAAGTCTCATGCAAATCCATTGAACATTGACAGTTATTCACGATGCTCAAATATGAATCATTACCAGTTGTGGCACGGTTTCTTTTTCACCCATATACGAGTAATTACTAGTAAACCGATTAATAAAATGAATCCCTCTTCTTGCTTGCCAGCTCTTTTTTAAAAAAGAAACGAAAAAAGAACAGTCAGGTACTGCTTAAGAAATTCGGCTCCAATTTGAAACAACACACTCACAAAATCATTCCACCAGCCAGTCTAACAAAACTCTCCACCAAAGATGGACGTACCCACAAACCAAGAGACTCGAGATATTCACCTAAGCTATTCTCATACCCCTCATGCCTGGACCATTGGGTCCACCTATCGTCTCTCACCCTATCCTCCTTTCTTCCCAACCTTCTTACTCCAGGATTTACCGAGCACAAGTGTAGAAGGAGGAGATGCTTTGGAGATTTTGTTATGTCAGTGCGTGCACCAGGAGCAAGTGAAAGAGGAACACGAAGAGCAGAGGCAGAAGGTGGAGGAGCACGTGAATGCACGACGTAGCATTTTCAAAGGTCCCCCATCGAAACGTTCGTCCAGCATACGCGCATACCGACGTAAGCTCGTGGAACAGACAGACATCTTTGCAAAGCGAACGCTCGCACTGGCAAACTGTCCGTGCCTGGTATCGGTAAGCAGATTTCACGACGACGTCGTATTATGATGAGATACGGTCTTGTTGGTGCGCTCTACTCCTGATTCTAGGTGGGTGCTAGCCACACTTGCGGACCCGTTGGCATGAAAGAGAGCTGGAAATACCCCCGGATGCGGCCTGGACAATGAGAAGAAGGAGGTGGAGGAAGGTGGACGAGAAAGTGACATTCTTCGGTGCCCGGCACAGCCGTTAATTTCTCACACGAGGTGCTCTCCTGTGGCACCAGGAAGGCCAACCAAAGGTCTGAACGATGAGAAAGAAGGATGAGATCTTTTTCTCGTCGAATGATGCTGAAAGATTTCTTTCTCTCGTTAGGTGAGAAGAATTTGCTTGGGCTGAATGAGAGAAAATTTGATGACGTTTCTTTATGAGGTTTTGAGGATTCAGAACGATTCAGAGTATAATAACTGTTTTTTGTAATAATGTACTTGGAATCGAAAAGCTTTATAAGGTGCTCCTGTGGCACCATGAAAACGAGTAGGATGAGATCTTTTCTTTTTTCGTTGGATCGTATTGCAAAAAGATGTTTTTCGCTCGTTATGTAAGAGGAGTTTGTTTCGGTTGGATAAGAGAAATTTGATGACGCTTGTTTATGAGATTTTGAGAATTTAGAATGATTTACATCGGCTAGAGATGATTGTGTATCAGGTTATTTCATATATGTATGTCTGTTTTATATTAATATACGTGGCATCGAAAGCCTTGCGAATCGATAGCAAATTTTCGTAGATTATTAGAGAAATTGTATAATTGACTGATCCTTGTGTTTATCTTTCACACGTTGAAATGATTAAGTTAAAAGGAGTACGTTATTTATTGGATAACTCGATAGAAGTGCAAACTTATTAAGATATCGTCAATTACATTTTTCTGTGTGTACTTTAATTTTTTTAGACCCTAGATTTAATAACTTTAAGATTGAACGGTGTAAGAAATGTTTTATTCCACTAGATACTAGATTTTATTAGGTTTAACATATGAGTAAAATAAATCGCCCGCACCAGTATTCGTTCAATGGAAACACGCGCAAAAGGAAAAAAAACACAACTGAATTGATTGGTAGAAGTTTACTCGTCCGTTAGATATGCTGATCTAATGATTTATTACACGCCCTAACTGATATGTAATGGATGCATTAGATTGTCCCAAAGATCTAACACGCGAGTAAGCCTAATCACCATTCATTTAGGGTGAAACCTCGAAAAAGAGAAGAATTAAATAGACCAGTGAAATAATACGGACTATTATCTTTGCACACTCTAGATCCTGTATAGCATCTAATGATGTGCCTATAATGTTTCATTAGATCGTATTAAATCTAGCGTGTTTAATTACACTTTAACGATTGAATTATATTTTCAGATTGAACCCAATGATTCGTAGAGGCTTTGTTACTTTATCAAAATCACACGTCAATACAACCACGCATAAGGAAAATACGAATATCATCACAAATCTGGGCAAATCTAACACTTCTCCAATTATATTTTAACGATTGACTCCAATGCCTTACTCGCCGCGCATTTATCACCTTATCAAAATCACACGTCGACACAAGCACTTCTAAGAAAAATGCGAATATCATCTAAAATCTGCGCAGATCTAACACTTCTCCAATTATATGTATTTTAATGATTGAAATCAATGACTTACTCGCCGCGCCTTTATCGCCTTATCAAAATCACACGTCGACACAAGCACTCATAAGAAAAATGTAAATATTATTGAAAATCCGCAGAAAACTAACACTCCTTCAATTACATTTTAACGATTGAATTATATTTTTAGATTGAGCTCAATGATTCGTAGAGCCTTTATCACCTTATCAAAATCACACGTCGATACAAGCACTCCTAAGAAAAATGCGAATATCATTTAAAACCTGCGCAGATCTAACACTTCTCCAATTATATTTTAATGATTGAAATCAATGACTTACTCGCCGCGCCTTTATCGCCTTATCAAAATCACACGTCGACACAAGCACTCATAAGAAAAAAGTAAATATTATTGAAAATCTGCAGAAACTAACACTCCTTCGATTACATTTTCATAAACTAAATGATATTATTAAACTGAACCTGATGATGCGACGAGTCAACGCCTAGATCACTGCAGCGAAATTACACGTCGGGTCGTGGAAAGAGGAAACGGAAGAGACTTACGGAAAGCAGAGAATCCTTGAAAATGATGCTCCGCCACGGAGTGGTTCGGCAGACCTTGAAGATGCGAAGGAAGTGCGGAAGGATGTGCAACCTGCGTCAGGTGCAAGGGATGGACCTGAGCACCAGGAAAGAGGCCGTGAAGAAAAGGCAGCCCAAGTGAAGGAAGACCGAAGCTCTTCTCAGCTATTCGATCCTCTTCCTGGTGCAACCTTGGCTTGACGTTGTCCTGCTTTGGTACCCTGTTAGTCGTTGACTCCTTTCCATGCACCTAGATAAGAAGAAATAAAAGAAAATCTTTACTTTCATCCTAATTATGACAGCGCGTAATTTCAAAGGTAGCTATAAAAGCAAAGAAGATTCATTTTTAAACAATTGAAATGATTCGTTTCTAAGCAACTGAGATAATTGATTTCTAAAGAATTGAGATGATTCATTTTTAAACAACCGAGATGATTTATTTCTAAACAATTGAGAAGATTCGTTTCTAAACAACTAAGAAGTCTTTGTTAATAGAGTTTGCGATTTTTTGTGTTTTATATAAAGCTTCATCCTATTTCTTTTAGATGAATAGACATTGATCGTAGTTGTGGTACTATTAGCAAATTTCAAAAGGAGTTTCAAAACGGTAGACTTTTCGAAAAGGAACTTCGTTCAGGAGAAATCAGTCCCTAAAATTCTGTTTATAATATTACCAATGCCTCGTTTTATTCTGAAATTTTATAATTGCTTTTATACAACTTCATCTGCCATTTTCAGATACAAGCCTCGCATCGTTTACACAAAATATGAACGATACAAGATATGAAAAATAAAAAAAAGATAAGATCCCTATTTTATAGAGGGTTCCACAATTCCATTTGAACAATTTTCAAGTACGTACTGCCTCATTAAACAAGTTGTCTGCATCAATTTAAGAGTTACAATATTTTTTTGAATACACTCAAGTACACTGGAATCAAATAAAAAAATCATATAAGCCGGACATTGTCTTAGAAAATTAAAAGCAAATGTGATCCTACTTGAGAAACATCTTCACTGGGCGATGAATCAGCGACTACCGCGTCCCTGTCACAGGGGCTGACTTCTGGTGAAGAAACCAAGCTCGACCTCGACCTTTGATTCTCCTCCTCTTCGTCTTCCGCGGTACTCTTCGGTGTTTCCAAATGTCCATAGATGCGAGCGAAGAATCGTCGCGGAGAAGACGGTCTTCCGGTTTTGGTCGCCATTTAATGAAAATACTCTGAAGATCCGGCGCACAGGATCCTCGATGTCTTGGAAGATAAAATTCAAGACAGGACCAACGACGACCTCGTCCTTTCCATGGACATTTAAGCAAATTTATTTGCAGCAGGTAACCTCCGGTATGAGCTTCAAGGTCGAACAAATCAACAGAACTCATTCCGTCGGGCACGTGTGAAGCACATCTTTTTTTTCTTTTAGTAAGTGAAGAGGTTGATCTTGAATTTTAAAAGGCGACGAAGAGAGCCGGTGGAACTTCATCTTTTGATCCTAACAGAATTTTAGTGTGCGTAGAAATCATCTCTTTTTGATTGTCAGGAAATTGAATCAGTATCCACTAATTATCAAGAAGTTTGTAGATTTATGAATTTTCTCATCGTCAGTTAATGTTAAGAACTATTACAATAGATTTAAAAGTCCTTGAACAATCTTTTTTATAGTTTCTCCTGTCAGGAATAAATCAATTTGCCGAGTGACTTTAATTTGGACACCGTGCACTTCTAAAGAAATGTTACAAGTGTATCCGGACATCCATTCTACAGATTATTCGTCGAGATAATTTTCATCCATGTTATTGAACACCAGTAATGTCTTCGGTAAATTAGAAATATGAATTTTCTGCCGCCTTGTGTCGCTTCTCGAAGTGTCTTCTGAAATTTCTTTCTTGAAAACAAGGTACACTGACTTTCAGTATTGATCAATTAATTTCCATTCACCCATTTGCGATTGATAATCTTCATTTGCATTCGACGAATCTATTGCCTTTCTAGATGATCCTGCAGCTGTCCACTGTCAATTTTACCTCATCATCGATCAACCTCAGATACTCAGATTGAAGAGAATTCTTTTTCCCGATCTTCTTTATTGGAAGCAAGCAATCTTAATTAATCGAATCTCTTGGCACTGTTGATTGAACGATGAGTCACAGAACAACTTGATTGGACGTTCTCTGTCGTGCGCGGCGCTTTGGTACCGGCCTGGAGAACGTCCACCGGAACGATCCACTACGAGCTAACACGCGCATCTGAATCACCTTGGTCGCAGGCGTTCGTTCTCTCCCGTCGTGTCAGAAGCGAGAGGAGAAGGGATGTTCAGGGGGTGACAGCACCTCCGCTCACGGTCCCCACCTTTCTGGAGTATCCATGTTTTTCCTGTTCTCTCTCTCCTTTCTCTCTCTCCCTCTCTTCTCTCTCTCTCTCTCTCTCTCTCTCTCTCTCTCTCTCTCTCTCTCTCTCTCTCTCTCTCTCTCTCTCTCCTTTCTCCCTCTTGGTCTTGATGCCACTCCCGTTGTCCCTCTTGCTCTGGATGTAACTCTTATTCTCTCTTTCTCTCTCGCTCTTGCCACCACTCTCGTCCTCTCTCTTGCTTTTGCTACAACTCTCGTTCTCTCTCTGCTGTCCTTGTTATCACTCTTGATCTTTCTTTATCTCCTTCGTTATCTTTCTCGCCCACGCGTACTCTCCTTCTCTCTCAAGCTCTTTTAATTTCCTGCTCTTCTTCCCTTTCTTTCTCTCATTCTCATTTTATCGTTCTCATTCTTTCTCTCTTTCTCCCCCCCCCCCCCCCACACACACACATGCGCCGTAATTGAGGGATACGGAAGGGGGGATGCGAGAGAGAGATAGAGAGGCTTTCCTCTCTCTCACACACACACATACAGGCTTTCCTCATTTATGTCAATGTTTGTTTCTTTCGTTCTCTCGTTCTCTCTTTCTCTCTACCTCTTGTACGCTCTCATTCTCTCCTTTCTCTTTCTCTCCTGCACCCTCTCTTCCGTCTCCCTCAATTACGGCGCGTTAAACGTTGCACCGCCCCCTTTTCTGTAGAGGTTCGCACGTGCGACAGATACTCCACGCGCGGGCGTAACCACGACGATTATAAAGTACACACTGAGATTGTTCAGCTTGAGCTCAGCTTAAACGATTGCAGTTGCAAATGGATATTGGCTACTCTGTTCGCGAGAGGATTATTTTTATGCGCGACAGATCAAAATCATCTGCTATGAATCTTTTTCTAAATGGCAACGAGTAATGATAATTATCATCGGACGTGACTGCACGATTTTATGGGGAATCAATTTTGAATCAACTCGTGCGATTTAAATGATGCGATTTATTCATCGATGATTTTAATGTTCCACGGAAGTTTTTCAGGCCAGTCTAGTTTCTGAACGTCAAAAGCAGAAAGAATAAAGTGTAATTTATAAGAGAATCAAAGTCGAAGAACGTATATCGACAAAAAGAAACTATATTATTCACTATAAAATATACTGAAATAATTCCTTTTCTTGATAATCTAATCCATGGAAGGTTTCCAGAACAGTCGAGTTTCTGGACATCAGAAGCAGGAAAAATCTTCTGCGCGCCTCGACAAAAAAAAAGAAAACTGTATATTATTCACCATAAGATATATCAGAATAATGTATTCTCTTGATTAACAGGGTAGGAAGCTTCAAGAACACGTAACGTTTTCTCTTAAAACGCAATGTGTATTTCTCTTATGTTACTCATCCTATTTTATAATTTCTGTGGACTACTATTCCTCTATCTCTGTTTAAGCGCCTAATGCACATAAAGCTTTAAGGCTTGATTAACCGATTAAATTTTACTTTTACAAGCATATAGATCTTAAAAGTTTAGTTAACTTTTAAGTTTTCTTTTACAGGCACATAAATCTTAAAAGTTTCACTAAGTGATTAAATCATTTTACAGGCCAATGTCCAGTATGTGCTTGCGAATTTACAAATTCGCCAATGGAACAGTGATTAGAGCTCATTCAGCTCTTCTTTTTTTCATCCTCTTATTTAACTCGCTCACAGGGTTTCTTTCATTCTCCATGTTATTCATCCTATTTTCTAATTTCCACGAACCACTTTTTCGCTGTCTCCGTTTAAGCGCCTAATTCATATAAAGCTTAAAGGCTTGATCAACAGATTAAATTTCATTTTAATGGCCAATGTCCGGTATGTGCTTACGAATTTACAAATTTGCCAATGGAACAGTGATTAGAGCTCATTTAGCTCTTCTTTTTTTTATCCTCTTGCTTAGCTCGCTCATGGGGTTTGTTTCATTCTCCATGGAATCATGGTATTGAAGATTGAAAGATTCTCGTGGCGAGGCCGATGATGCAACAATAAGGGGCTCCTCCACCCCTTGCTACGAAGAACGGATCGCTGCACTCGCGAGAAAATTGAGCCTTCGAATTACTCGCGTAAGGGAAAAACGTCGAGAGGCCACACGAAAAATATTCTTCTCCTCGGTAATATCTCTCGAATTCACGGTCAACTGCACACCGGACAATCACTCTCGGGAGAAGTTATTCCTTTCTAACTCCTGGATTGGGATCAAACTACCCTCCCGTATTTTCAAGCGGTGTGCCTTGTACTTCGTTCTGCTTTTCTCGTTAAAGTTGATTTCTCTATTTCTCTCCACCAAAAAGAAGTGTAACAAGTAATTATTATGAAACAGTAAGGAAAGTAATCGTGTGCGTAGACATAATGAAAATAAAGTGAATTTTTAAGTGTAGTAATATGACATGAGGTAAGATTGATAGAAAGGACTTTGTTGGATTTACTTTTTTTAAATATGATTGCTTTATTGAGAAATTAATGGAGAGTTTTAAGCGCGTCAGGCAGATATAAGAAGATTCACGGTATACTCAGAGACTTTTCTTTTTAATTTTATAAATATAAATTCAATTTGAGAAAAAAAAAATAATTGAAATTAATCACAGCCAAAGATCGTTTTGACGTAGGGAAAACTGTTATTACACGCGATTTGAAAAAATACCTCGGTCTATTCGATTCTTTATTCTCGTCAAACTTTCGCTTTTCAGCGCATCGGTATCCTTTAACCGTAAGCCATGCATCACGCGGGGCGAAATTCATTTCACTACGAAGTTAGCGAGATCGATGAAGATCGGTGGAAAGGAAATTATTGGATTTAATCCTTTGAAGTATGATTGCTTTCTCAAGTCGTTATTAGAGATTTTTAAGTACGTTAAGTAGGTATGAGAAAAATCACTGTATACTCTCAAAGACCTTTTATCAGTTTCAATTTAATTGTTTCGATTCAATTCAATTCAATTAAGATGTTTGTTTTAAAGCCAGCGTGAAAAAAGGAAACGGTTAAATCTAATTTTAGCCAGAGATGGATATAAAATATTAATGTACATCAAAGTAGACAAAACTAGTCTTACCTGCGATTTAAAAAATTCCTCGCTCTATCCATTTTTCTATTCTCGCCAAACTTTCGAAGATTGTATATTAAATATATGAAAATATTTCTCCTCGCACAGATCACGGAAAATGGACTATGCACAAAGTGAAGGTTAAAAATCTAATTGTTTCGCAAAGAGGAATACTATAACGAGTGTTGGGGAGAGCTCTTCTAAACGAGAAATAAAAAGAAAATAAACCAAGTATATTAACTATATGAAAATATATAGTTTGGTCAGCTTGACTCCGTACACAGACCACAGAAAATTGACTATGCACCGAGCAAACAGTTGATCGTGGACCATTGGCGAAATTAGTCTCGCTACGAAATTAACATTTCTCCTAGAACGACTCCGTGGCGCGTTAAAGTGCTCGGGGTTGGAAAAGAATTCATGCGAAATCGCGCACCTGCGTGGTTATCCGGCAGAAGCGCTCGTTTCAGCGTAAATCGGGAACGTTCCGCGCGTATTGACCGTGGGCTCATGATAACGATAATTGTATCGTCGCTAGGCGAGATCAGCGTGAGCGTAATAATCGTGCCGCCATGACAATAGAAATCGCACAAAGGGAATTAGAGATTGGCGACGGTGTGTTGCGAATGTGTGCGCGCGCGTGGCTATAACGTAAACGCGTAATATAGAGGGTGTCCCGGTATAAATTGAGACATTAACAAACATTTCCTTTCCACGTTGCAAATACGAGCTAACAGTTCGAAAGCTGCGTGAACGAATGAAACAACGAGGACGCAAATCTCTTCCTTGTGTAAGAGAGAAGTTTTCATGAAAAGATCTTTCATGACATTTTACAGTGCATGTAATGACAATCTTCTGTAAAAGATAACAATGATCCTTTACGATGTAATGGCGTCCTTTAGTTTCTACGAGAAGATATTTGGGATGATTTTTTGAGCGTGATTCAGTATAAATTGAGACTTAAATAGGAACTTGCATTCTTTATGGCAAAAAGAGAAGTAGTTTGAAATTATTTTTGATACAGAGGGAGGAACTCGAGGTTGCTGAACTGGTTCGTTCAGTGATGGCGCAGCCAAAATTTTGCCGTTAAGAAAGCATTTATTGACAACTATATTTCTTCTGTGTAGAGATCCTCAGGATTTCTTGCAAAATAATTCAAAATATGCGAAGCGTTAACGCCTATACAATTATTCGCGTGAAAAGATGCAGGCATAACAATATAAATAACAAATAATAATATTGTACACTACTTAATTCGATTCTTCTAAACGAATCCCAGGATCACCCATTTTTCTCATCTCTCAAAAATTATTCGGGTCGTTACGAGGTTTCAAAATCATGCATGAAGCTTCATATAAAAGAAGCTTCATATTAAAATCCTGTTTAGACAATTAAGGTATCATTCATGATTCAATATGATGACTACGTTAAAAGTTTAACGAGAAAGAAAAAATCTTTTAAACGCGCAATTAACACTAGAACTACCAAACCTGTCAAAATGAGTGGTCGACGAAAGAAATTTCCATATGAAAAAAAAATCGTAATTCCAATGTTAAAGAGAAATTCTTGTGAGAAATTGATCCATTCATTTTGACCAGTCGGTGCTTCTAGTGTTAATCATTAAATACCGTGACTACTCTCAAAACTTATCAAGAAAGAAAAAATATTTCAAACGTGCGATTGAGCCAATTTGCCAGTTTATTCTGTCTCACCCTGTATGTATATTTTGCACCTTGGTACACTCCACACGCACACATGCGCACTACACAGAGGCGCACACTGACACATTATGTGCAGTACCATGCCGTAGTAACCTGATACGCATGCGCCAAGCCCCCTGTGTTCTCATTGGTCGCTCTCTAATTACATTGATTTCTGGCTGGCCCATGATTGGTCCGCACGGGCCAACTGCACCCGCGATGCGCACCACAGTTACGAGTTAACTAACGGCCGGTAATTTTCAGACAAACGGGGGAAACAATTGGGATGATCCAACCACCGCGCACCCCCTGCTCCAGGGATGAAAGACCTCGCGGCATGCGCTTCCAGAATTGTCCTGAAAGAATCTTTTGGTTCGATCGAAAGCATCTTGGAATTTGTCTGGACACGCGCCGCGTGTGTTCAGAACTGACTTGAGAGATTCTTTTGGTTCGATTGAAAGCAGCATGAAATGTGTCTGGATGCTAGTCATATTTAGGATTTTGCCGTACGCTTCTAGGATTGTCCTGAAAGAATCTTTTGGTTCGATCGAAAGCATCTTGGAATTTGTTTGGACACGCGCCGCGTATGTTCAGAACCGGCTTGAAAGATTCTTTTGGTTCGATTGAAAGCATCTTGGAATTTGCAAGCATCTTGAAAGCATCTAGCCATATTTAGGATTGGCGCGATAAGAAGCCTCTTGGAATTTGTCTGGACACGCACCGTGTGTGTTCAGAATTGGCTTGAAAGATTCTTTTGACTTGTTGGAAATCCCTTCGGAATTTATTGGAATGCTCCCACTGTAACCGTAGCCATACTCGTGCAAGGGAATTCGCCAATCTTTTGCTTTAGGTTGTTGCGCGTTTTTAAAACAAACTAGTGGTGGTTAGTGGTCGGCACGATCGCCTGGTGCTCGCGCTTCGCGGTCGCCTTACCGAATGCAGAAAAGCTCCGCTTTCTGCAATAGGCACGACCGCGTAACTCACGTTTCCATGCTTGAATTTCCCACAATTTCGAAACGGTTGAAGATGGCGGTACATAAAGTTTCGTGGCCCCAAATGGGTATATACTCGATATACATGCCAAATTTTGTTCGGATCCGTTCAGTCGTTTTGCCGGGATACTGGACTAAAGCTCCGAATTTGCCTAAAAATCTGAATTTGCTGTCATTTCAAAACGGTTCAAGATGACCGTGCATAAAGTTTCGTGGCACCATAATATGGTTATGTACTTGATGTGCATGCCAAATTTTGTCTGAATCCATTCGGCCGTTTGGCCGGAATACCGGACTAATGGATTAATGAAATTTCACTATTTCCATTAGTCCAGTATTCCGGCCAAACGGCTGAACGGGTCGTAATGAAATTTGGCATGTACACCCGAGAGCAAAGTCGGTGTCCCCTCTCAATAGCCAATAGCAGGCAGGGTAATCACCGGAGACCGCGGTTTGTCTATTTTCGCGATGGAATCTCGTATTTCTGCCTAAAAATCCTTTTATTCGCAATAAAATACATCGAATGATCGTTTCTGATCACAAAATGGCAAATATCTATTATATTACAACGCCCCGCTCAGAACGGTGGAAGGCCGGTACACATTCCCCCAGAGGGACACCGACTTTGCACTTAGGTGTACTTTGTGTATATGTCTATCCATTTGGTTCCAGTCCAGGAAACTTTATGTATCACTATCTTCAGCCGTTTAGAAATGGCGGCAAAATTAAATTTTATTCGAAATTTGAATTTCCCGCCATCTTGTACCGGTTCAAGATGGCGGCTCACAAACCTTATTGTCAACTCACAGTAGTGCACTTGATTTTTGTGCCAAATTTCGTCCCGATCGGTTCAGCCGTTTTTCCGAAATCGAGAATATACACGGACACACACACGCGCGCACACACATACATACGAACGGTTTTCAGGATGGCGATTGCATAAGTCACTCCCGTTACGGTCGTGCCTAAAAATTCATATCTCCACCGATACTTGTCATTAATCTTCATGACCTGTTCTTTACAAAGAATTTGTGTATTTGGGAGATATTGTGCTAGGGAATGATATAAACTACGCTCGCTGGTAATTCTTCGCGATATGAGACTTTTAATATTTCAGACAATTTTAGATTTCTTATTATTATTATTTTTTCTTTTTAAAGCCAAACATCGTGCATCCGCGATAATTACAAAATGATACCAAATCAGTACCATTCATTTCAAATTCAATCAACTGACGTTCGCTACTATTTGTAGCTCGGGTATTTTTTATAAGCTGCTTGAACTTTGTAACACAATCACATAGGCAATACAATCGAGTTTTAACGAAACTTCACGACTCTTAAGCGCAAATTCCACATAAGTGTAAAAAATAGTGTAGCTTTTCTCTTTTTTATCGATTTGGAATCGAGAAGGAATAACGTATATTCAACGAATGGCAAGCGACGAAATATTTACGCAGGGTGGTAATAAAAGTTGGTGAGAATGAGTCGATTACACCAGACACGAAGATCGTCGTTAAAGAGATCCAATACGACTTCGAAGAGATCGAAGAAAAGTAAAAGTCGTTTGTCGAAAGGCGCAAAACAGTTTACGCAAGAGGATATCAACAAGCCGCATCCTTTCAATCGTACTTGCGCTCGAGTGACTTGAAAATAACAATAAATTTTTATAAAATTCAAAGAATACGTTAACACTTCGCGAAAATATATGCAATAATTGTTTATACATTCCGATTTATTTGATAAAATCGCGTATCTTGTCTTTAGCATTTTCCAATTGTAAGTAATCACAGAGAGGATTAAGAATGAGCAAAGATAATTTGAAGAATGTGCATACACACGTATGGATTAAAACATGCTAATAATTAATTTTACTGAATTTGTGACCTCACTTTTATTTATTAGTTTCATGTAAATCCATTTAAAGCACTGGAGCCACGTAACGTGGATTTATCTTTCTTGAAATTTGTCTCACATTGACTTGTATGATTTTCCAGTATCCTAACATTAATTGTTCTTAATCGTTTTCGATATACAGATAAACAAGAACCTATAAGAGTCGACGAGGATCTAAAAGAAACGACGCAACTAGTCGATCAATATTCCAAACCATCCAAGGAACGATGGGTGGCATTGTTCCTGTTCAGTGCCTTAACATTGAGCCAGTGTTGCAT
Source organism: Tiphia femorata (assembly GCA_944319695.1). NCBI lineage: Eukaryota > Metazoa > Arthropoda > Insecta > Hymenoptera > Tiphiidae > Tiphia > Tiphia femorata. The sequence goes on from OX090897.1 coordinate 26,855,956, forward strand.
ATGGAACACTTGGGGCCCAATTGCAGGCACGGCCATCATCGCCTTTCCAACGTGGCACAAATATACAGTAGCTTTACTGCCAAGTTGGGGTTGCATCACTTACATGATTTGCTGTTTACCCTGTTGCTGGTTACTACACGCGAAGGGTTAGATATCATGATATATTTCATATCTTGTATAATGAAATTTATTAATGAAACTTTCAATCAGGTTTGACTCTGCCTCTAAAATTAGCAGCAGTCGTTTCGATTTTGGGAACATTTCTACGCTGCATTTCTTCTCAGGAAATAATATTCACAGTGTAAGTTCGCGAAGAGAAGCTTTAGAATCTTTAACTTTGTGTCTACCACACAGGACAACAACAAAAAAGCATCTTCTTTTTGTTGTCCTGGAATCATGACTCGTTCTTTACTAAATCGAGAATACTGATTCCAAAAATCAAAGTAAGATGCCTAAATTGGCTGTAGGTTTTAATGTATCCTCAATTTTGTTCTTCACTGGTAAGTGACGTGTAAAAACGCCATTTTTCCATTTAACATTAATCGCTTTGCTTTTATTGATTTAGGTATGCGTTACGAACGACATATTTATCCACGTAAGAACTTGGTTAGGTGTTAGGATTAAAATCATGTTTAGCACTAGATTTACCGAACATTTTTTATAAACACGATTTCCCATGTGAACCAATTTAATTGACCGGTTTCGGTAAATCTAGCGTTAAGAACTGCCGACGACGATTAGACAACTAACCATCAAATCTCTTCGTGGGCCGTGAGAACAGGCTTGCCAGTACACGAATAGTACGACAAGAGTCGGTAAGAATCAGAATTTCTATATTAAAGGACCCCGCAGAAAGTATATGGGAAATGGCTTCCAGCAAAATTCGATGAAACTGCAGGATATTGTAGTTCTTGACGAGTAGAACAAAAGTTATCATGGGCACAAACCTCTGCTATGGCTAGTTTTTGATCTAGAAGTGGTTATAGTTGGAGATTTTCTTAAAATCAGACCATCGCCATTCCATGATGAAAAAACTTTTAAAGTTCATATCATTCATCCTGATAAATATGCTGAGCACTTATATAAAGGCAGGTACCCAGAGGCCCAGAAACACTTGAGGACGTCTTCGGACAGGTATCGAAATATTCTTCAGGGAAGTAACGTTGACATCATAGAAGACACTTAAGATACGTGTAAGATACGGTGTGTCTCCTGTTAACCCTGATGGTTGACTTCCCTGACAACGGTCTCTGGGTAAACGAGTAGAGACGGTCTTTGTTGGTAAACTAAGCCGTCCTACAGCTCACAGTGGCTCTAGCGCACCTCTCTCTCGCTGCTATTTTGGCGGACGTCCTTCCCTTTGATCTTCAACAATTAATTTCTCGATAAATATTGCGAATATTGAATAATGGCCCAGGACTTTTCTGTTTGTTTTAAGCCGCCCTACATCCCCGCGAGAGATTGTATGGGTGGTCTGGGACACCCTGTATATTGTTTAATTTCATTAAGGTAAACCGAGCTTATTATACATAGTAATTATAAATATCATTATACAAAAAATGTGCCCGCAAAAGGGTTAGCGCCAGATCACAAATGCGCAAGTGGAAGCACAGCACCACTTTAGGATGCTGGAACCCAAGTACAACGAATTGTCGTTATATGGGTGAGTATGTTGTTCGTAACATATAACTCAATCGTAAAAAACAAAGCAATGAATATTAAACGGCAAAATGACGTTGTTACTCGTTACTAATCATGGGCCGGCTGATCATTTAAATCAGCATCCTCGATTTAGTAAGGAACACGTCTCATTTCCAAGGCAACAAAACCACTGTTGACCAGTGTAATCAAAAATTGATCTGTACGTCTATAACTGTGGTATCTACATATGAAGAGCAATAGACGGGAATACTACAGTGAAAATCATTATTTTTAAATATTTGTTTCTCTCGTGTCTTAACATTATGGGAATATTTAAAAAACAAAGGCGAAGTTAAAATCTCAGAAATAGATGAAGCAATGATTTTTTAAGTGACGCAGTGCGATAGTGCAGAATAACACACCACTTACAGAGGAACAATTGTTTTGAAGCATAAATAACGCATATCGCATCCAGTTTCCGATGTGTAGCGGCGATTAAATGCTACACATGTGTATAAAAAAGTGTAATAATTATCTCATAGAATGTTTCTAAACTATTTCCACTTTATTTAAGGTTTGGTCAAATGTATCTCGTGCACAAAATAAAATATAAGTATCCAGATACCACGGTTATAGAACAGCGTCTAAAACACTTCGACAGCATAAAATAATACGAAAAAAGCGTTAGAAACGTAAGTATTCGTATTATTTCGTACTATCTTGACGTGACATTAAATGTGAAAAACGTCCATTTCCAAAGAAGAACTTCACACAAGAAAATCTGTAAAAATGTTACTAAAAATTACTTACCTGGTTACCACGAATCTAGATACAAGGGTTACAGCATTGGTAGAATTGGCAAAAATTTGGTTCTCTTCTTTTCATTGTATATTAGAACAGCACACACGGCGGCCATCTTGAACGGATTAGCCGGAGTAATTATTGGACCAGCTACAGCATTAGTATCGGCAGTTTGGTTTCCACGTGGAGAACGCACCACTGCAACCGGTACTGACTTTATTCTCTAATTACCTACTAATTGTAAGCTTATGAAATCTCCATAGTTCCTACGCTGCACAAGCTTCCGTGGAATCCAGTTACAAAAGAACCATTCCAAGTAACCGATGAGCCTCTTCCCAGAAAATAATTTCTTTGACGATGTAAATACAGGCATATCATTTGCATCTAATCAATGGGGACTGGCAGTGTCATATTTAATTGGTCCGGCCGTGGTGCACGCGGTAAACACTGGACACAATGTGAGTCAACCAACAGTGGGGGAAAGTGCAAGAACATTTATTCGGAAAAAGCATTCTCTGCACATGATAAAGCAGATTCAACTTGCGCCCGATCTCTCGATGTCTAAAAATTTTGCGCTGAATCCTGCGGCATCTCGCGGACAAATTATGTCACTAATGAGAATCGGTAAGCGCGCATAATATGTCACTGTGTGAGTCAGGCAATTCCATTTACTTTTTCGGGATGCCAAACTTTATGAACAGCGTTACACCAATTTACTTTCTTACTTCTATTCCTCGTTTGTATGGATCTTACTTATTAAAATGGAGATTTTCTTTTGTTACAGAATTCGTCGCACACTTTTTATTAGTTCTAGCAGTTTTACGGTATCTGCCAAAACAAGGGCCAACGTCGAAAGACGACGAGGGTAATATGTGTCGAATAAGCATGATCGACTCTGTACTTTATCTAATCAAGTAAGGTATTAGAATAGTTAATGTTGACCCGCGTAGAATCAAAAACATACTAGAACATAAAGTAGATTTCACATTATTTATGATCAATCGTGATTCTCTTTCTTTTCTTTTATGCTATGCTATGCCGTGCCATTGTTACGCATTCCTTACACTAAAAAGAATATTGGAATTTTATTTTATTTTCAATGTCTTTACGATAATATAAATAATTTGACTTAGTGTATCATTTTAAAGTTTATTAACCGCAAAGTGTCAATGGGGTTTGTATTCGATTCTCTTGCTTAGATCTTTACGAAGGCTTGACTGTATTCTATGAAAAAGGTCTTTCTTTTGTATGTGAAAACTGACCGTGCCACGTAGCGTAATATTTCATTCCACGATTCCAAGTCCCTTTGGCGCAGAGGATAGCGCGTTGGACTTCTAATCCAAAGGTCGTGGGTTCGATCCCCACAAGGGATGTTGGTTTTTTTTAACCCTCTTGAGACTATTTTCTACCGCACGACATAACGTACATAAAACGTACATAAATTCTTATTGCATTCCTCTAGACATTATTACTCTTTTGTGTAAGGAACAAATGTATGTGGCAATTATGCTCGGCAGCTGCGCTGAGTCAAGGTGTGACTGGGCCATGGCTCGCTATGCTCACTATAACGTTCTCCAATGTCATTACACAGGTGAACTTATATACACAGTTTGTATATACAATTTTCCCTTAGAATTATGTGTAATTATACAAATTACGAAATTTTAAATACAGGTAAATCCATAATAAATATATCCTTCGCTCTTTTTAGGAGCAAGCAGATAAACTAGCTTTCTGGACGATTGTATGTAGTAGCGGTCTGAGCTTAATTGTATCTCGAGTAACAGATATTTTCGAAGGACACTTAAAAATAACATTGTTTATTTTCCTGGCTGCGTCTTCTGCGATGTTTCTGTGGGTGCTTCTACTTATGAGTTCTGTACTTATTTTTCACCTACACGAGCTCTATGCGGCTATAATCCTAGGCATATCTGCTAGCTGGGCTACTCCTGCCCTCTTCCTTGAACTCGCAGCTGAAATTGCCGATCCTGTCTCAGAAGCTGTTGTCGGTGGATACATGATCTTCTTGGCTAACCTAATCGGCAGTCTAATTTACTTCTCTTACTTTATCCCTGGCATCGGTACAATTGATCGAATAAAAATACGTTCTTCCATCTTTTGCGTGACGAGAAAACTTAAGCTTAGAATAATTATTTTTTCAATTGTATAACAGAATACTGGCTCACCTATTGTGTCTTAGGATGCCTCGTTATAGCCGCAACTCTCGTGTGGTCTCTGAAAGAAGAGTACAATCGTATGAAAAGACAGTGGGTATCAATATTTGTTCCAATAATACAATACGTTGAGTTACTTCTTTTTTTAGCACATTACAACGTTTGATTAGATTTAATTGTACATTTAACTAATTTGTCAGGTGCTCTGGCGTTGATTAAAAAACTGCACGCAGTATCGAAATACATACGAAGGTAACTGGAATGCAGAAGTAAGAATTTATAATGGAGGACATTGATTTTAATTGTTATTCTTATCCAGTGAATTAAAAATTGCTAAAATAATTGTAAAGAACTTTATAATGACATTGCATGCACTTATTGTATACAATTTACAAAGAAAAAGAAAAATGCATTTTACCCTTACCAAAAATAGAAATTTGTCATCTTTGTTATCATAAATACGACAGACCTTAAGGGTCGCATTTACGATTTTAATATCCGCAAGCAAAGTCTGCTTGAATGAATCGATGCTGGAACAAAAGTGGAACAAGAAGATTAACATAAAAGTAGTTTACATAATTTAAGATTACTCGCAGCTGAATCAGCAGGCAAGTAATCTCGAAAGATGGCAGCACACTCTGATGCAGGCGATGTCGATAAATATGCATTTGCTAATTTAATGCTTCCTCGATGATAGTTTAACACTGGTTGACAGATTGTTTACTTGCCCTGTGTCAGAAAGAATGATGGCGAGCTTATAAGTCTCACCAGTCTTATGATACTGTAAATTAGCCAGAAGACATTGCAAGTGTTTCGAATCGTGTCACATCCCGTCCTTGCAGATAGAATGAAGATCAATACGCCACGCAATTCAACTCACGATTTAATAACATTCATCACAATGAGGTGCCAAGAAAAATTGCACCACGAGAAGAATATTTAATAATCGTTTCAGTAATTATTGGTGACCACGAATGCGTTTCACGATTTCCCGATATAACATGATAATTGCTGAGACGCAAAAAAGAGCGCATTAAATTCGTTTTAAACGGTAACAATCTGCGTTAATAATGGAGAAACAAAAACAACGACAGGTGAGATTTATTGTTAAAGCTATGTATGCTGTTAATGATGAAATCTGGCGACACTTGGATTCATAGAGAGATTAAGTACTTAGTGTTTTCGTAGGGCGTATTAAAATGATATTGAAAGTTATTCAAATTATTGCTACACGTTCTCACTTCTTGAAAGTATGAATATATAACAAGTAGATTATTATTGTACTTTGTAATTTATTCGCTGATTGCGTTGTCTTGTTTCGTGCGAGGAAAAATTATGTTTGCCAAAGATTAATTGTTTTTATTATTTACAAAAGCATCTGCGTTGAATTTAATAAAATCCAATATTATAACTAGTTAATTATAGGATTACAGAATAATTATTACAACGATTACAATTTAGTCTGAACAAGTGTGCCGTTGCAAATGTTAAAAATGGGCGTGACAGTAGGTAATATATAGAAATGACGTAAAGTTATATTGAACAAATTGGTAACGTTAATCGTTATACAAGGTACATTAAAGGAATTTTATTGGTGCGTACAGAAAAAGAAGAAGGACAAAATGCGACATTCTATTTTGGAGCGCCAAATTCCAGATGCTCCTACATTGGAGGAATTTGAATGTTTACTAGGAGAATCCCCAACAAATTATCCGCGAGGCGAAGGTGTGGAAAATATGGAAAGCGAATTACACTCGGCAGCTATCGATACTGAAATCTTTGAAAAGGAAGCTGCTGAGAGGGCGGTACACAATATGGAATATAGCTTGAGCATTGAGACTACCGATGTAATTATCGATTGTATTAAATACCTTTTGAATCTTAAAACTCGAACTACATTAAATCCGTTTTTCTAGGTACCTTCGTTACCTCTCAACTCTCGCGATGAAGTAGACAGTGATAATGTCGGAATATCTATACTAAACAGTACGGAAGAAAATTCTGGCGAAGAAATCGTAGAGGAAATTAGACATGTTGTTTCGACGATAAAATTGGACATACTACCAAGTGCCCCTTCTATTGAAACCAATAACGTATCTATAACAGCTGATTTGTCGACACCATTGGTAGTTAATTTAAGCAAAAGTACCGTAGGCGAAAAACAGCCTACGGAGGAAGAATTAGTCGCAGAAAAAAAGGAGGAGACTAAGATAAAAAGAATCAAACCATTTACGGAAAGTCAACTGGCAGCATTATATAGTAATCAAGAATTAGCAGTAATCGATAGCTTTATTACTGAATTCACGGAAAGTCAGCTAAGAAGCAATGCGATCAAGCAACAACATAGGTTGCATGAATTGCTGATGAATTATTTTCGTGTTAGAAATCACTTGATCATTAATGCACATGAGCTGGAAGGTCTAAAAAAGAATTGTAGAGAAACGCAGAAACAGTTATGGTGTTTGGATAAAGCCACTGTCACAGAATCTGGAGAATGTCAAGATGGAAATCCTGTTAGCGCTACCCATGAATATTCCATCGCTCATTTTAATCAGCAAACTCTAGTAGCCTTGTCGCGAAACTTAACGGCGATTAAAGAAATGTTGCACAACACACAAGCATTGTATTGCTACGAAGCAGAAATGTTGAAACTGCAAATTGAACATTACGTTCAAAGAGTCTGCCTTTCGTGTAAAGAATTTGCAAATCTACCGCAAAATGCATCTGTTAATTTAATGCCTGTACAAACACGATGCCAAACTATACCACAATTGGTGGAACTCAGAATGTGTATTACTATAATATTCAATTTTCAAAGAAAGATTTTGAAAGATGGTAAATTTGTTACGGATACGAGAGAATGGCTTTCAAAATTGGTCGCTGTACTTTTACGAGTTGCCACATGGCAGGATCATTTATTCTTATTAAATCACGTATTGAGATGTCCTGGTGGTGTCATGAATTGGTCTCGTAGTTATATTCAAGTTCCTATGCAAGCAAAAGTCAGCGGTTTGAGTACATCACCGCTGAATGATCCACATATTGATCATATGATAACTACGTTAGCTGTCATTTTACTGCCCATCAAAGATAGGGAGAAATTTCTCGAACAGGTATTTCTGTATACTTAATGTCGATTAAACACATCATTATGTACTATAAATACTTTTCATATTTAGATACAAATCTCACTGCAAGATACAGCTAGCAGCCCTGGTGATACCGTCTGGGTTATGTTAGACGAGGAAGGTGAAGAAGACGAAGATATCGCCAATACCGGTGCAAATCTTTCTGAAAGTGACCTTATTTATCTTCTCGATCAAATCCCTTTTAGTAAATTATTCGAACAGATCTTGTTTATACAACCTCATCCCGATGGATATCGACAAAACAAAACTTACATTACCGATCATCACATGTTACGCATATTTGCCTTTTCTACTGTACTCGTTAGACTTTTAAAGCAAGGTCTAAAAACATACGATTCGCCAAGGTATAGACAATTGGCAAAAAGAGTGAGTGCTTTGATTAGAGATGTCGTGCAATATGCTAGTGACCAATGGGAAATGTTTGACAAAAGTGAGGTACAGTAGAACTATAATTTTCTATGGAATGATCCTACACATTGAGATAAATAAACAATATTCACTTTGTGATCGCAATAGGTACTTGATGAAACGATGCTATTAAAACTACAAACTGAATATGATCAGTTCTTTCTAAGAGCAACGATGTGCATATTTTCCTCCCGTCGCTTAGGTGCTTGGCAATACCTTGCTGCTATTCCATATCATATTATATCGTCTAATATGCTGTGGCATATTTTTTATATTTTACACACAGACTCTATATGTTCAGATGTATTTATACCTGAAATATCTGGACTAGGTGGGTGATTTGTTTAAGCTTTTCTAGATTTAAGGCTTGATTGGATTCAAATGTATTAGCTAATGGATATTATTGTACGATAGATTGGGAAGCAGAATTAAACTCACCCAGCCTTAGAAAACAGTTTGAAGAAAAATTAAGTAATTTACCTGGCGATGAGTCATATTTTTTGCTGACAACATTTGCTAATATGGCCTTGGCAAGAGCAGATCAAGATTATGATTTTGTGAAAGCAGCAACAATTGATTTGTTTCAAGTAACTAAATGTCCATTTTAATCAAATAGAATATCTATTGTTGCGTGTAATTGTTTATCGACAGTTTATTTTGCTTTCTAGATGGGCTTCCTGAGCGAAAAAACTCAAGAATCTTGTTCAAAGGATGCTCGGTCACTTTTATCAAATTTAACTAGCAAATATGCTACACTCTTGTCGGATATCCTGTTAAAATTAAGGGACAATTTTGTATCTGTTGGGAAGGTATGATATATTGCAATTAGGAGTAACAAATCGATAAGCTGTGCAGTCATCGATGAATTATTCATTTTCAGTTAAGTTTGTATTTATTTACGGAATTAAGAATAGAAAAGTGGATTCCACAACAACAGGATTTAAAAGTTCTTTCCACTTGGTTATATCAACACCCATTAACTTCGACTGAAAATCACTTGGCACGTCTAGTCCTTACTCACCTTAATTGGGGACTTGATGGGTTAGTATGTGATCTATAATATTACGAACAATTTGTTCTTATTACAAGTGTTTAATTAATCCTTACAGAAACGATAATTTGTATCTTCCAATTGATCTACATCGACGTGTAGCACTTCTAATTGTTGAGCTAACAATGAAGCACGTGCCGGATACACCTGCTCAAACTGCTTCATTATTAGCCGAGAGTCTTAAACAGGTAAAACTTTCATTTCATTTATTTTGTTTGTAATATTTATGTTATTATATATCATTTCTTTAGTGTTAAATTATCTTTAGGTTTCATCAATAGTTAGGCCACAGAATAGTGAACATGCTTTTACATTGTGGGCTTGGGAAATGGTATCCAGACTTAGGCTACACCAACTCGATCAATCCGATACAATCTGTCGGCATGCAATAGCGAATCCTGCTGTAGGATTTTCTCATGTACCAGATATCGATGCTGATTCATCTTTAGAGATTTTAATCGCTGGAATCAAAGAAAAGCAACCGATTGCTTGTTACGTAGCAACAACAATGACTTTATGGGGGCACTCTGTTCCCTTAATTTGCTCCCATGGTTTCAGTCAGTTGCAAATGCTTCAATGTTACTATAAATACGAACAGGTCCTAATAGCTCTGCACAACATAATTCCATTATTTTTAAATTGTATCGACTCATTAGTTACAAATGATAAATTTGTAAGTGTCATCATATCTTTAGTAAGTGCTGATAGAACATATATGAAAATGGCTAAGAATCTCATTGCACCTGAATTTCCTGGACCAATATTAAAACAGTTTTCAAATATGATTGAATCTCATTTGTATAAATATCAAAGGTATAAACAAGTTATCTATACTATCGAATGATTTTATTAGTTATCTTATGCCATGAATATTCAATAGGTATTGCTTGCACAGTCCTGAACGCTTTGTCGATATATGGTTACGTATACTTATCCTTATACCTGATTGGAACAAGGACCAAAGTGTGAGGTATTTAATGGATACGGTTATTCGTGCTGCATTCTTTTATTTCGACACACGTGCCACACTGGAGAATATATTCCAAAATCTATTTTATGTAAGAAATACATTATCATACATTTAATGAAACTTATCATTTATTAAGTAATATGATTTTCGAAGTTGTAGCAATAGTAAAATTTGAGTGTTCTATAAATACCAAGCATTTAGTTGAGTTAATTTATATATATATATATATACAGTACATAATATAATTTAATACTTTTGTTTATACAACAGTTATACTATCGATTGTAAAGTAATTAAATTTATTTTATTAGCATACACTAGAAGGGAATAATGAGGTATGCATTAGCATTTTTATTCCATATGCGTGATTTTCTGGGCTTTAAATTTGAGTATCTTGTTCTTATATTATTATACCATTATTTGTATACATAGTCTTACTTTTATACATGAGTAGACACAGTAGGTTTGCCCTGTATTCATTGACAATCCAATATGCTTATTTCAGAGCATTACTTCTAATCGAAATGTTGGATCCTTTGGTTCATTTCTGAGCTGGGCCACAGGCTCAACAAGTTATGTGAGCCTCTTAGGAGGATCAATTCAGTCAGTGTGGCTTGCCTATCAAGTATTGTTAATAGAACAGCAAGATAAGGAAATGAAAACTGGCCTCTGGCCCGAACTCTTACGAGAATTATCACTACAATCTAAGGTGTCAGTGGACACTGCATTGAAGGTAATTAAAATTAATATATATTGCATTTCCAATATATGGAAAAATATATATAACGTGCATTACATTGTGCTTTAAATATACATACATATTAATAAAAATATATATAACTAACCGCACAATTTTGTATATATATATATGATACGTGTATTAGAGAGCTTGTGCAACTGTAAAAGTATTACCGTTCAGCGTAAATGGATTAGCTATCTATCGATGGTCTCAACAAGCACTTGATACTCCTGTGGATCATCCGATATTGCCTCTTCTTTGGCAAAATTTTTTCACCTTATTTTTAGCTAGAGTACCTGCGATGCAAGAGTATGTATTAACGCTACAAAGAATCATTAATTCGTTCAAATGAATATACATAAAAACATTTTTTTCCTTTTTTTTTAGAGCTAATGATCAAGGCGGCATTGGAGAAAAGTTTTTTGAGGGCATGATAAATTTAAGTTACCTCAAAAAGTTAAAGAAACGTTTGCACGATACTATGGAATACTTCCAGACAAAGGCAGAGAAAGAAACAGATAATGGGCAACCTATGACCGATGAACGTCGTTTATTTTATTTTGATGCCGCAAAGTAAGTTTGTTACACGTAGATGAGCATAACGATTACAAGCATACAAAAATGAGTGTTTTTCTGCAGGTTTTATAAAACTTTAAGCTTATGGCTAGAAGAACCCAGATTACAAGAGCCAGGACTCTATCTTCCAGCACTTCCTCCACAATACATGTCAAAGAAATTAATATTGCTTATTCTAGGTGATCAGGTAAGATTAAAATATATTTAAATTAATACAAAATATATTAATACTAAAGTATTTCAAATTAAATTCCCTTCTGTAAAATTCCAGACTCCATGGCTGGAATATGTAGATTATTGGTCTGTTCAACAAAGTCAGTTGCAATCTGTACAAGAGTTTGAAAAGATTCGTTATAGAGAGCTGGATAATCAAAATTATAGATCGCACTACACGACTAGTCAATCTGAGATAACGGATCCATTACAACGCATTTTTAGAAGACTGAATACATATGAACAACCAGTTCCTCCACCACCACTGAATAAGAGTCAATCATTCTTAAACTGCATACCCAGAGAAAGTTTATATAATTCAAACGCAATTATTAGTTTGATCAAGCCTCATCTCAAAATAATTCTCGATTATGCACAGACATACAACTTAATGGTATCAGAACATACAGCAGCAGATTGTACATTCCTTGAATTAGTACCCACCTTGTACCGACAAGTCGAAAATCGTGTAACGTTACATGCATTGTGTGATCCTGCCCCGTCTAGTCAGAGACGTTCAAGATCTGGTACACCACCCACTGTTCATTGCGCTGGTCCGGCGATAATCAGAATAAAGGTAAAGTAAATAAATATATTGTGTAAAGAATTCCACATCGACATGAACATGTGGAAATCTATAATTTTTATTCTGTAGGTGATAGAGGCACATGTCAGTGATGGTGTCGATCACATGATCACACAAAACAGAGCAGAATACGAGAATTTATTAGTAAAAGCTAGTCAACCACCGCCTAGCAAAGTTACTCAAGGCTGTGTTTTTGCAGATCATTTAATTGCGTATGTACACTTATACGATATGAGAAATTACAATGTTCCTCTTTTGCTTATTTAAATATGTATACATTTTTGTAGAATGCTGGAGCATGAATTAAACGTAAGTCGTACTAGTGAAAATGCTGCAGTTCTACAAAAAGTACAAGAGAGTGGTGTTAAACTTTTTTATCACTTAGTAGAATTTTATACAGAGGAAGCAGCACTTTGTCCACCAACTAAACAGCTTGTAACTACTTGTTTAGAAAAACTCGGCCAGGTAAAATGTAATTAAATGTAGAAAATCACTTTATTGCCTATTGTTAATCTTTACGTAGACCGATTCTTTTTCAGTTGTTCGTTAGCGGAGAAGAAAGTCAAGGGCCTCAATTATTAAGTACAATAATGCAAAGACCAAATCTTGGTGGTCTGCTGGGACCTCACTTCACACCAGTTGCAGGTGGAGCTTCCACATTTTTGCAGATGTATCAAACTGTTGTAGAGTTGTCTACTGGTGTTAACGTCGACCTGTGTTTTGTGTTACTGTCAAAGGTGTGTTACATTGAATAAATGAAATCAATGGATGCTTATCATAAAATGCTATAAGCGTTAAATCAAATGTTTATTAATTGTTGCAGTTTGACGTAGGCAGCTGGTTAAACTATAGGCGACCAAGACTAAGTGAACGATCTACATTCATAGATTTAGTATCACGAGCTCTCTGTAATATCGGATTGAATCCAGAAGAAGAAAAACTTGTATTGCATGAGGTATTTTTTTACTTTCTATAGAAAACATGTCCCTCATTCGCATACATATTATTACTTTCTGTTAAATAGCTCTTTCGCAATCATCTTCGTCTTATATTACTACACGAGTTTCCCGAACATTACGGTGAAGTGCTCAGTGCTGTCCTCAAAGGCAGCGAAACACAAAACTTGTCCTTAGACGTTTGGCGTGATTTGCTTGGTGCTCTTAGTGGCAAACCAAAAAGTGCAGCACCATCCCACCCATCAAAAGTCAGAGACGATATCCGGTATTACGCAACAGAACAACGACTTCTTTCTCGACAAGAGGTGGATATTTATTATAAATTAATGTACATACGTATTTTAGCTATAACTACCTATTAATACTGGCAAGAGCAAATCTATTCACTTATAGATGAACGATACAGCAGTTTTACTAAGCAGACACTTTATGAAAGAACGATTACAATATGGCTTGTATGGATTGTATCCAAAATATAGAGTTTACAACGAACCGATCACAATATTTCTAGGAATGGTTGGTCATGCTTTAGTTGTCCTCACTCTTCAAGCAGATAGAGGCTCTTTAGCAGATCAGCGTAAGTTTCATGGACATAGTCGAAGTATACTTACACACTTTATGGATGTGTGGCAATTCTAATTAATCAGTATACTACATTTTCAGTGTGTGAGAAAATATGGCCTGTTTTAAGTGATATGTACTCACCATGGATAATACCGTACTGGACAAGAAATTTAAGAGAGCCTACCGCTGCATGGATTCAGCAACTTACAGATGACAGATCAGTGCTATTACCATGGATTATCACTGATGGACCATACGCAAACAAAACTGTAGCGATGTTTGTCGAATGCATACGATTTATTACAGACACGATGCCAGCATCGAGTAAAATTCTCTGCTTTGTTTGGCACTTCTATGTCTCCAATTTTGCACATGCTTCAGTTAAAGATCATATATTAAATGTTATTCATGGAAACTTTTTGTCGCTCCCCTGGGATCGATTTTGTCCTGGTGTTAATGATGTTGAATTCATGATAAAAGTAATTGATCAATACTTACCAGATAGCCATTTGTTTCTTGGAAGTCTTTTTACGTCTATAAATTGGACAACTTGGATAAATGAATTGCTATCTGTCCAACCATTACCTATTGTAGCAAGAATGCATATTTGTTTGCTCAATTTACTTGTGAAATTATCAAATGAACCAAATGTGAGGCAGGTAAGAAAAGCAGTTTTTGCACAATTGTTGTTTATATTTATTGCAACCTTTATGAGTGTAAAATAATTACATATATATCATAATAAAAAGGCAGTGTAAATACGATATGTATTTAAGTGTCAACATACATTTGCAGAATGAAAGAGCAATACAGTTAATAATCGAAGCTGAAAAATTTTCTTGGCATTTGGTCGATGCTGCTGCTTATGATCAAGTTATTAATTGGCATGTTATGAGTTGTGACCCCAGAGTGATTTTATTCTTGGACGAAGACCAAGTTCATCCCATAGACAAAGCAATAAACAAGTAAGTTAATGAAAACAATTTACGATGTTATTTTCTGTGTTAACTGTACCTTATTATATTTGCGTAACTCTAGTAAGTTCATAAAAAACCTTATAAAAACCATTATTTACAGAAGTGTGAATATTGCCGTATATTAGTGCTCTAGCAAAATGCGTGTTAAAAAATTTATGAAAACTTAATAAGAATTTCATTTACTTTCAGTTTACTAAAAATAGTAGCAGCTTACGATCATACTGTTACCCACTTTCACCCAACCACACTGAAAAAACGACAGATGTATGTACGATCTTCGGTAAAACTGTTAATAAATTGTACGACACGATACAAGTCGCTACTATCGTCAAATGCTAAGGCCTTCACAAGTGCTCTAACAAAAATGTTAGATGAAATGGAGACTATTATCTTAAACAGTAAGTTGTAAACTGTAATTTCCTACTCCATACTTTCCGTTAATGTTTATTGGAGTGTTCATTAAAATCTTCTTCTTAGCTGTATCCGAGCCACAACAGGTCACGGAAGCAGGTTTACTGTTAACTGAATTTCTTCATTCTATAAATCAAAGTGGTCTCCTCATAGAACAAATTCGTATTAGTTGGGCGACATGGCTTCTGGACAGAACTGCCAGTAGTCCTGTGCTTATGGGTTTGCTTAGAGTTATCGGAATGTCTGTTGCATCTCCATCTGTCCTGGGAGAATTAATGGAAGCAGCTTTAGAAGCTTACTTCAAATACAACAGTTAGTAGTTTTTCGTATGCATTGCTTATTTGTTTGCATTGATGTAATGCTGCGTATTTTTGTAATTCTTAGTTATCGAAGATGTTCGACCAACATGGGCTGCGGTATTAACAATATTACAATCAGTAGCTCCTCGTCAACCACCACTTGAGTCGGTACTACTTTCCGAAGGCAGACTTCTTGCACTTTATTCTGTTTTACTAAAGAGACTACCAACATGTAGAGATATTAGAGAGGAAGGCATGCTACTTATAAATTTAATCGATTGGATTACATCTATTAAACCCACGTAAGTGCAGAAGTGTGCCAATATAATCCAAAAAGACCCTTATTGACTCTTATTCTGATTCAGAGATATCGTCGAAGAGAAGTTACCTTTACTGTGGGCGAAAGCTTTTGAATTAGCATACCGCCAATGCCAATACAGCGAGAATACTATAATCGCAGCACGAGCTCTCAAAGGATTAGCACGTGCTTTGCTCACAATGGCAGATGATGTAGGCCAAGGATGGGGAATATTGGGAGCCATTGGGTTGAGAAAAGGTTCTCAACTGTCCATTAGGTAATATATGTTTAAAGTATTGGTATAATCTTGCGAGTTATCTGAACAAATTACACGCTGGCCGTACAATAATGTAGAACTTCTATTATTCTATATGTATATCAGCGTGCAATGTGTTAAGAAAAATAACTGAATCCATAAAATAAATCAGCTATAGTTATTAATCTTTTCATATCTTAGTAACAAGCTACTTTACACAACATTAATTAAATTCATATTCAGATGCAAATTCCTAAGCCGCGCATTGGGAGTGTATTGTCTGGCTCAATTACCCGAATCGAAGGCAGAGCAACAAATAGTCAGGTTTACATCTCATTCACCTGGCGTTGCTCCTTCAAGAAGCACTGATCCAGATGCATTGGAAATTCGGCCTAGTGCAGAGGCTATTAAAGCTATGCAAAGTCTAGAAGCACTGTTGTTCAATAAACAGTACACGGAAGTAAAAACCGAAGTGGAACGATCGGTTAGGCTGATCAGAGATTCCG
Organism: Tiphia femorata; assembly: GCA_944319695.1. Lineage (NCBI taxonomy): Eukaryota > Metazoa > Arthropoda > Insecta > Hymenoptera > Tiphiidae > Tiphia > Tiphia femorata. The sequence continues at coordinate 26,872,531 of OX090897.1, forward strand.
CTAATACACTTCACAATGCAGTTGCAGTCGTTGGTACATTGACAACAGAGCTATATTCTCAAAGATATCTGCACGTTTTAATGGAGTAGAAGATGGATACTTCTCCGATGTTTGTAAGTTTCACCTGCTTATTTTTATTGCCAGTAGTGCTGTCCTTCGGTAGACTTACTTTGTAAATTATGTATTTCCATTTTAATTTTCTTGTGTCTTTCTCAATACAGTCTGAAAAGTTCTAGTCACTTCTTAATTAGAAAATGCTTGAGTGTCAATGGTACGTACAGTAAATGTAATAATAAAGTAATATAAAATGAACGATGTAATTAATATAAGATACATTTTGAACCATGGTAATTAAAAGACAGTTGCGAGATGTTTCGAATAATCTCACATTTGTTTCGATATAGAGGACTTTAAATATGTATATGCTGTCATAAAAAAGATTATCTTGATAAAAGCATACGGAGAAGTAAGTATAAAAATCGCGGATTATCCAATATTCAAAGAGAATTGTTTCTAATTATTTCAATGTGATGTTTGAAAAAACTGCTTATTAATGACAATATGTCGTTAGAATATTCGCACTCGTCACAGAAATTTTGTACTGTTAAAAACTAATACTGCTACGTACATCATTTTTTTTTATTTCTCAACTATTATGAGAACCTTGTTTACATTGTTACGATTTAATAATAGTGCTTTAATTAATCGTACAATGAGTAAAACTTCATTTCACATGAAGATGTGACAGTGTTTTAAGAAAAATGCATGACAGTATAAAATCCACATTATGATATATAGAATTATAACAGTTACTCGAATAAATTGACATTGCATTCGTTTTAATCAGAAATGTTAATCATCTTATTCAGAGAAATAAGAAGACAATGTCAGTTTATTGTGTTACAAACTATTAGTTGTTTAAAACTTTTTATGTATTATAATTTTTGCAATGCCACGTCACTGAACAACATATAATATTATAATTTTGATTTACTTATTGGTTTCTATTAAGTCCTATTATTTCACTAAAACAGTGGATACATGCAATATCAGCATACTTTTAAGACATATACAATATAGACTTGCTATAAGGTTCACATAAATTTCAATGAAACTGATTAAAATTATATTCTCTTTATATTGTAAATATTCGTATGACAAACTATAAAAAATTACCATTGTTATATCTAGAAAAAGTTTATGTCCAGTTTGCCATGTTTTACATGAATAATTTTCATTTGGTTGTGATAAATATAGTTAAGCTTATTAAGTAATTGGTGAAATTCAGTAATAACACATTTATAATTCTTGAGATAAAAGTAAAACAGATTGTTATTGCGAGTAAATTGCTAAAATTAAGTACGAAAAAATTATTTTTTAAAACTGTGATTTCAAGTAGGTGTACATTTTTTATATAAAATGCATACGAGGAGAGTTTATGGAGAAACAAATTTTGTTTACTTTAAAGCAAATCATTTTTTAGACATTGAATGATGGAACTGGATAGGCTGTGTTCAGATATGTAAATAAAATTTTGTTACTGTATTGTATTTATGTAAACATACATTATTTATTTATACAAATATAAAAACCGAATATACTGTTGTAAGCATTTTTATTACATGTCCTCAGAAGACTTCAATATACACTAACATAAGATTATTGCTCATAAGATTTAAAAAAAGGCTTACAAACACGTTAATAAAGAAAACCAAATTTTGAAATTTCAATGCAATTAAGCTAATGTACATAGAATTATTTTGACACCTCTACATAATGTTTATCATTTTCCATTATCCAACATTTCTACGTAAACAGTAATTTAATTTTTTATTTTATATTAATATACAAAGTAAATGTATGAATTTGTTGAAAACCTTATGTAAAGGTGATGAAAATGCACAAATGTACAAACATACTTTGAGCGAAATTTGCAATATTACCAAAAGAGAAACAATACAGAGTGAGTTTCGTTAACAAAATTTATCACTGTGTCATGGCACACTTATTAGCTCTTCTAAGCAACTTTGAAGCTTCACTAGGAGGATATTCTATTAAGGAACAATTGAACTGATTTTCAAATGCATTTGCAAACAAAGGAAGTACATCGTCAATAGTCGTTTCCATACCTAACTCCTTAGTAATACTAGTTACTTCTTTACCTTCTATACCACAAGGCACAATATGGCTAAACCAACTTAAATCCGTATTACAATTAAGAGCTAATCCATGCGTAGTAATGTATCTGCTTCCGTGTATTCCAATTGCGCAAATTTTCCTATCGTTCACCCATACACCAGTATCGGGAGAGGTTGTGGCTTTCAAACCGTACTCAGCGCACAAACGTATTATCATTTTTTCTATTTGAGACACGTACCATTTAATGCTAGTTACAAACTGTTTCAAGTCTAATATAGGATACGCTACCAATTGTCCAGGTCCATGAAACGTTATAAGACCACCTCTATTCGTTCTATGAAATTCTGCTCCGAGATTTCTAAGCATTTTCTCATCATCTTCTGTATAACCCTTGCTTCTAATGCCTACTGTGTACACAGGATTGTGCTCTATAATTACTAATGTGTTGCTAATGTCAGTAGTTTTTTTAATATGTTGGTCGACCAATTCGCGCTGTAATCGTAAACCCGCACCATATCCTCCCATGCGTCCCGCCCGTAATAACCTTACTGTTCTTGAACACATAGTAGGCAATACTTTAGCTCACTTTCTTGGAGAATTTATGAATTCGAATAAACAGTTTCAACGCTTTTTGATTTGTGAATTAAATAGCTCACAAATTATCTGCCTCTTTAGATTGCATTAATTCCTTTTCCTTCTTCTCAATAGTTGTATGCAATAACAAGGATACCTACAAGTAATTGTTGCAATTAATTAATTACTTCTTGTACGATATATATAGTCTATTTAAGGAAAACAGAATTTTTTATTATTGCATTGTGATATTACAAACATAAGTGTTACGGCAATTTTAATAGTCACACGTAATAGCAAACCTTATTGGAAAAAACAAAACTGTAACATAATATTGCTACTTACATAGGCATCTGTTGCTGCATATATACGTTGTGCATTGCTCAACGGCTGTACATGCCATTTGCTTTTACGAACTTGTGGATCTTTATCAATTTTCTGTTTCAGCTGAAATTATATTGTGTTATCTTTCTTACTGAATATTACAGGAACACAAATTTTGTTGGCTATCATCTATTACACTAGGCACTTTGCTTATACAGGAGTTGTACACAGGTAGATGAGAACTTCTGTTAGAAACATATGTAACAAATGAAACTTACCAAATATGCCGTTAATCTTTCTAAGCTCCAACGACAAGACCTCTTCAACACTTTATTTGCAAATACGCCAGTGTCGATACAATTAATTTCAACAACTTGTTTTGCAGGAAACTCTTTGAAATCTCTGCCAAGCTTCCAGATATCACTGTGTACGCAAAAGATCATTAAATAACTCGACAGACGTTTTCATAAAAGTCAAAGTTACAAAATTTTTACTTCTTAATATTGACACCAACAAGTCTCACTTTAGGATGACTCAAGAGAACGACAAGCGCCGCGGGCAACTTATTCAACGAATATATGTGTAATAAGTGACAAACAGCGTTCGATAAACAGATTTGGGCTAATGCTGTCTTCCCACTGCCCGTTTGAAAACTAAAAGGCCATTCTAAATCGAAACCGAGTGGAACGATTGCATCTTCTCGTTTTTCCACCTCCTTGCTGAAACAAAAAATCGAAGTTACGAAACAATTAACAAAGCACGAGACTACATTGTAAATCTTACATGATTTCATCGCAGATCATAGCACAAGCATGGAAGTCGTTAACATAATTAATTCTCCCTTGAAAAACTATCAATGGTAGAAACGATATATCAGGCTCTCTTTCTTTCGCAGGCTTCGATATCTCCTCCTAAGAAACACGAAGGAAAGATAATGACGCTCATAGTTTTATCAACGCGAACGTAGCGTATTTGCAAACTACGTTAAACCCTAGTACATTAACTTGTCTCCTACGTGTAAATCTGCATTAAAGCGAATGCAATCGCTACATACGCTACAACAAAGAGTGAATATATGTTATCTACTAACCAAGTGTTTTATCATTGTTAACTCTTTACTTGAGAATGAGAGGTTATCTCTTTTAAGTAACGACATGCATAAACAAACCTTTAAAGCTGCTGGTAGGTGTCTAGGAGATCGTCTTAGACCGGAAACTTCCGAGCGCTTGTTATTTTGAAAAGAAAAATTAATTCGTCTTATCAGCACGATGTTTTTCCATTTGATTACGAAATGCCGAAACATTTCTATAATCAGCATACTAACCTCGATCTGTAGATTGGAACTATTAGAACGGAGCACGCATCTCTTATACGTATATGTTGCCATTGTTTTTCAATAAGCTTTTCAGCTACTGCTTATGTAAGAGTGGTCTAGTAATAGCGCGAAATTAAACTTTGAATGTCAAATTTTCAACGCAGCTCACAGACCGGCAAGGATTCATCCTGAGAATGATGCGGTTCTTTTCCCGCCAGAGTAATTGCACCTGTTGAATGATTACCTTACAGTTGCATTGCATGACGGGGAGACAAGTTTAATAAAGAGGCATATTTATTGTGTTTGCATCGATCAATGTTGGTAATTAAACGTAAAGAGACACATTTGCTCTCCGCACGTTTTGAAAAATATTAAAATTGGTTTAATATTAAATGGTTATTTAAAAAAAGAAGAAGCTCGATTGTGTTTGAAAGTATATATTTGAAAATATTTCAAATTTGGAGTACAAGTAAATAATCCTAAAGAAAGTTCTGAAACACGTGTGTGTGTGTGTGTGTGTTTAAATTGAATTTCGCAAGTACTTCTTTATTTGTAATAATATATTAACATTCAAGTAAATTAATACGTGCGTCCTTGTAAATTGAAAAGATATTACATATTATAGTAAAATATATTACTCATATTGAATAACACACATGAGGATTTTAATGTCGAGAGATAGTTTTGTTTAATCTCAATATAAGGTTTTATTAATAATAAAACCCTATTATTAAATTGAAACCGCTAACTGCGGTAAAACTATATAATCTGTATTAAGAAACACTAAAAGAAACGAATTCCCACTTCTATCACGCTTCCACAGTGCCACAATGCCTTTTAATACAATTATACAAACTCCTCTTGCTTTACGAAAATTAATCACTCTGACGAATAGCGACAGCTCACGCATATAAATTAAATTAAACCAATTAAACCGTGAAAGAAATCATTTCAATTGTTCCTAGTAAATAAAGACATCGCTTCGTATGCAGAAATACACCGAACAAAGAAGACTTCAAGTTACAGTTTAGCGCAAAAGTGTGAAGTAAGATATGCCAAACTAACCCACTTCTCAAGTGGTGGCCGGCTTTCCTGCAAAGTCAGCCCGCCGAGAAGAAAATTAGGGAAAGCTTATTTGCCGTCGCTGACCGTTACGATTTTACGCCGTTATCGGCTAGTTTCATAATTGCAAAAAGGCCTAATAAATAGCGGTCTAGCAGCTACTACATCTTTTCAAATGTCTTAGCTCGCGATCGGAAGTGAGTAATGAGTCTGTTGCTCAGAGGCGCGTTCATGCGCGCTCGCCTTAAGCTGCATTTACACCGAGCTAACCTAACCAACAGCATACGTTGGACCCTATTGCACGAGTTAGGGAGGATTCACACCTTGGCAGAAAAACAGAAAGCAGAAAAGCAGCAACCAATCAAAACTCGCGCTGATCACAGAAACAGAAAAGCAAAATGACTCCTCAGTACCAGCGCGACTTTTGATTGGTTTCTGCTTTTCCGCTTTCTGTTTTTCTGCCAAGGTGTGAATCCTCCCTAAAATTGAAAAATGAAGTACAATTTATTTCTTACCTTCGACTCGTGCAACCGGCCCAGCATAATCAGCCACCAGAATACGATATTTTTTGAGCGCCAATTGTCGGAAAACTATATAAAGAAGCTACAAACTTCCTACTGACATTTTGTTTTGGTATGTCACGATCCTATTAGCTGTAGAAAGGAATAATCCAAATTTGTTGAAACTGTTAAAAAATTAATTTTGAAATCAATTGATTTTCCCGCTCTTTTACGGTTATACAGGGTGTCCCAGACCAACCGACGCGGAAGGAGAGGAGACATAGATTTGAATTATCGTAATCAAATGCACTGTTAGTTTTTAAAGATTCCTTAAGATATGACTAAGGAAAGTGTGATATATACTTCGTAAGACAATAACAATTATAATAATAGGTTTTTCTACATAAGCAAAATAGCTCTAGAATCTTAAGAATATTTATAGTAAATAGAAAACAAAAAGTTGTATACTTAAATTGGTTTTCAAATAAAAACTTACGTGGCTATAAATCGGTACTTAATAATCTCGCTTGCCCGATAACTAACCACCTCAGAAGAGTGGCAACACTATCATTTAGAAATACAAAAAGAAAAATTAAGAAAACAAAAAGGAATAGAAGATAGAAAAAAATGTAAAGAAGAAGCAAAGAAAAGAAAAGATTAGATGAAGAGATAAAAAACTTAACAACAAAAAAAAAAGAAAGTGCAAAGTAAAGCGCACAACAATTCAATTATATATTATAGAATAAAATTTACAATATAATAATTACATGTTATGTTTTATAAAATATTGCATTAATAATATATCCTTCAAACTATAATAAAAATAAATAATTTATTAAGTTGTAAAAACCTTTTTTAATTTAATTTTCTAATATCCTTTAATATTTCTTTATTTATTATTTTGATATTTTCTACATTTCTGACGTTTTTTATTAACTTGTTTCTTATTTTTCTTTTGCAAAATAAAATTTCTTTCATTACAATTATTTCTAATGCGTTAAAAAAGTCTTGGTCAGTAACTGGGACATTATAATTTAGACACTGGGACAATTACATTTAGCTGGCCATGTATTGGTACATTATGTCCACTAGCATTTTTATTTTATCTACATTAAACACCGTGAAAGGCATCGTTTTTATTTTGTTTGTTTAATAGAACATAGTAATATATTTTTAAATAAATAAATCTTCTTTGCATAAAATTGATTTTAAGTGGCTAATTTAAGATATATTTTCTTCGTATCCTTAACTGGCCAGCTATTGGTACATTTACCTTATTTTTCACTAAATCTGATATCGATACTGTACCGATTATACGTTCCAATGTCATATGCGAATGGTTGAAAGCGAATATTCGGGAGTATTCGAATGATTCGGGATTAAGTATCCAACATATATAATTATTCGAATCCTCGGGATAGTTAAATGTTCGGATCTTAGGAGCTCCACTGTAAACGTAATTTAACGTTCGTTACTCGTTCGCACATTGTAAATGCAGCTTTAAGCGTACTTATCACTTGACCGTCCGTTCGCTAGCGTATATAGCACGGCGCGAAGGTAATGGCTCTTCCTTTCCTTCGCCGATGCGATCGCGAATGCGGTTTCACTTTCTCATTCTAAGCGAGCACCCGCTGCTCCATATGCAGCGAGAGCAGCCTTCGAGTTGCGGAATTTTTGCCGTGCGCATTACTTTACCGCGCAGATGTCGCACCAGTTGGGACAAATAGGCCGTTCGTTTGAGCTGGAATCATGAATTGGGTTTCGTTTGAAGAATTTCGATAAAATCTAATTTTTACTTGGAATTTTGAAGATAGTAGATTTAATTTAGATTGCCCGAAAAAATAATTCTGTGATTTGCATTCTTCAAAACTTTTTTTTTAAGTAAATTATAGTTTATGCATGCAGCAAGAGCTATACTCCTTTCTCGAGTTTTGTATACGAAATTTAAAGAACTGTCTTTCCAAGTAGGTTTCAAACAGAACACTTGAATTAACAAGAAATTGTTCTCGACAAAGTTAAAGAAAAAGTTTAAAATGCCATAACACTTTTACGAAATTCGAGTTACGAAATTTTCGCCGTGCGCATTGCTTTACTGCACAGATGTCGCGCCAGTTGGGACAAATAGGTCCCGTTCATGTGAGCCGGAATCATGAATTGGGTTTCGTTCAAAAAATAAATAAGTAAAAAACGTAGAGAAAGTTGTCGATTACGAAGAATTTTGTTAAAATGTAATTTAACAATGTTCTTCGTAACTTGTTGGAAGGCCGAAGCTAGTAGATTTATTTTAGATTGGTCGACAAAATAATGCTATGATTTGCAATCTTCAAAACTTTTTTTTATAGTAAATTATGGTTTATTTTTTGTAAGCAATTATAGTTAACTATAGTTGAAGTAAATTATAGCGAGAGCAGCCTTCGAGGTGCAGAATTTTTGCTGTGAGCATTTATTATTGAAGCAATACAGTCGGCGTGGCGTGCATGTAAAGCGTTCGTTTAAGTCGAGATCATTAATTGCGGTTCATTAAAAGAAAAGAGTGATCAAAATGTAGAGAGTTGTTAAGGACGAAGTTGAATTATTCGAAAAAATAATTACAAGAGCAGATGAGTATGGACTTCAAATCTTCCTTTAGAGTGAATTACAGTACATCAGTTGACAACACGCGAGAATGTTCAGAATGTTGAATAACGTAAGATAAGTGAAAATGTTTGGAAGAATTTAATTTTTTGCACTTTTTGTGACAACACTTTAAAAAAAAAAACCTTTACGTATTTACGAAAGAAACAAAAATTTTAATTTTTACAAAAATCAGTACTGCTTATTATTTTAGATTTTCGATATCAGAAACCGGTTTTAATGACGCATTACAAAACAAAATGCACACTATTTACATTTAATACGTAGCAATTCGTCACATTCCAATATTACAATACATACAATCACAAGATTGATCGTAAAAATGCATGGAAAACGATTTTAATACCATTCGAACTTATCCCAACAGCGGTCATTTGGTATAGAGTACAATGTAATGAATATTTCATAACTAATAACTAAAGATAAATATAAATAATTCATCGAAGCGTGGTTTGCTTCCTGCGGTCCCACCAGTGACAATACTTTTTTTCGAAAGAAACTTTCTTCGCGCGCTACTCGATGGAGTGTAACAAATTATACGGTGACCTGTCTGCGCCATGATAAAGTAGCACGATATAATTAGTGATCTGATTGGCCGCATTCGAAAAACAGAGCAGCGAAATCAGCGCCACGAGAGCAGTACTGCCTCATTTCCAATGCTTCTCGAACATCCAACGACCTCTTAATTAAGATATAATTGCCTTTAAAACAAAACAATTCGCATCGCATAAAAACAATCATCGATCCGTATTTTATCTAGCAGGGTAATTAAAAATCAGTAGGCGTTACTTATCCGTATATCTAGGTATAACCGCGGTACTCATCAGATAGTTTTAGTGACATTTTTGGAGTTTTTTTTTATGCAAAGTTCTTCTTTTGAGGGTGAACGTTTTTTATAACTAAAGTCTCATCGAGGTAGTGCGAAATCAACTTTCCTTTATTAACCAAAATATATGGTTACTAGATTAATTGTATCATTTTCGTAGGTTTTATTTGTTTCTTGTTCATTTTGTCGTTCCACATGTTTTCTGTGACATACCAAATAAATATGATCAGACTTTATATAATTAACGCTCTGTACAAATATTTCGTTTGTTTTTGCAATATAGAGCTTTGTGTTCTTGTTATTACTTTATATTTTTAATAAATTTTTAAACACGTACGTACGGGTTTTAATAAAAAAAAATGAGTAATTTAATGCATAACAGTTTCAATGCCAATAGTATCGATACTATCGACAGTTTCCACCTCTAATTTATATTGTACTTTCTGCATGATACATTCGACCAAATCGTAAAGAAAATGTAAAGTTTAGAAACACCTTATTAGACACTTATTACACGTTTTCATACACATGTGTAGCATTTAATCGCCGTTACAGGGCGTTTATCGGAAATTGGACGATGCATGATTGATGTATCAAAACTGCCGTCCCTCTGTGAGTAGCGCTGGTGTGCACTAACGTATTGCGGAACTTGAAAAATAATTACGTTTGAATGCGTTTTTAACTTTGCGTTTGTTTTTAAATGTTCTGAAAATGTTAACGTACAAGAAAAAAATGTTGGAAGAGAATGGTTTTCACTGTGGCATTCCCTTCTAGGGCTATTCATATGTACCGGGGGTAGAGAGACGAATCTTTTATTTAAATTATAATGTTTGAGCTATGACACAAACACAAACTTGTGGTTTTTCTAATGGAAACTCAAAAATTAAAAACCAAATCTTTGATTATACTGTATTATTAAGCACATTAAAAGTTAAACAACTTTTTCCTTTGCATATTTTTCCTAAAGTCAATAACAACAGAGGTACACGCACCGAATAAAATAGGAGAGAACTTATCTTTGCGTGATATCTATTTAGCCATGGATTTTTTCCAAAAAACAAAAAGCTCGTTAAGTTGAGCTCGTAAAACTGCAATTCTTTCCCCATTTAATCATCCCTCTATTTCCGCTAGTTTCCAAGGTTCCCGTACTACACATCGGAAAAAACTCGCCCTGCATATTATTAGTTTAAAAAAAATAATAAGCATATCCGAGATTGTATTCCCTACGAATTCCAACAAGGGGAACTGTAGCAAGGGCATGGAAATCAATTTGTTCTTCCCTAGGGGAAGATATTGTGAGCGATTCAAAAGCGGTAATTCCCGTCTAAACGACAAACAACGGAAAGTGCGACAACGATCATTTGGAGAAGCTGCTCGGTGAAAATTCTGCATAAACGCAAAAAGAGCTTGCAAAGCAGTTAAGGAGTGACTAGAATTACTTTGAAATGGAAGTAATTAACAGCATTTTCAAAAAGTTAAACTTAAATTTGCAAAAGATTCGATTATTCATTATTACGCCTAATAATAAGCTCAGTGATGTTGATTGTACACCATTGAGTTTAATTTGTAAGAAAAGTGCAAGGTTTGCTGTCGCTTTCCATCGCGGACGAAGTGGCCTCGATAGTGACGGCATACCGACGACGTGTCCGACATTAGCGAGAAGTGAAAACGACAATCACAATTCATTCGTCCCGGAGACAGTACTTGACGACAGGCGATTACCGCTGGCGGGTACAATCAACTCGCTAGGCGACAATTGCTCTTTTCATTCGGTTCTCTTTGGTTCTCACGAAGAAAAGTAAAGATCGCGCCCTCATTCGTAATTACGAGAAACTTTTCGATAATCGTTGAGGGCGCTGTTGGTCACTTACAGATTTTGCGATTTGTGGATTCCCCAATGAGATTTTTCTTTCACGCATGCATTAGCTTAGAAGTCCATTGGGTTGGTATCGATCGTTATTCGGCTGTAACGAAACAGAGTGACATAATTCGTATGTACAATAGAAAGTACGATTATGAGGATAGAACGCAGACTTCGATCTATTCTTACGGCTATTATTCTACTTCGTAAGATTGAGGCTTTCGCTTAGCTGCTGATAATAAAGTATGACTAAACACTATAATGCACGTTGTCACGCTTGACAACTACCGATCGCTCTCGTGTGCATCCTGATTAATCTTTGTTTTCAGAGAGTGGAGAAAGTAACGGTCGATAATTGCTGTTAGATTCACTTTGGAGCACGAAACGCTTCGAAGTTGCTGAGTTGGAGAAGACGCGGGTGCTACGGTGGACGCAGTGAAGTTTTGTAAAAATGTTCGCAATTTTATTCACAAGCTACGCGGTCGTGTGTGCGACACTTTTTGAATTTTGAATTTTCCGCCTATTTTTAATTGGAACAAGCTCAATGCAAAGTTTCAGTAAAATTAGAAACGTACTTTTGCTTCTTGGATAAATATATTTGAATAAGTAAATCTATAGATTTTCATTGTTCGTGTAAAATTTGATTCATAAAAATCATAACCATAACCACAGATTCATAAAGGTGGCGATCGGATACGTCGAATAAGGAGTGCAGATAGTTAATGCCAGTCGCTTCGAAAGAAGCGGAAAAATGGGAGATCCGTACAGTAACTTTCGTAAGGAAGAGCGCGATACTGATTCTTCGCAAACCGTCAATTTTCTTTTGTTCGACGCTTTTTGAATTTCAAATTTCCCGCTTTCACATATTTTCAATTGGGGCAAGCCAGTAAGATCACAGACGTTGTACTTTAAATGTTCAAATAAACAGACTTTTCTACGAATAGTCTGGTAGATTATTATTACTAATGTAAAACTTGATTCGCAAAGAATTTAACCGTCGCGGTTAAATACGTCGAACGAGAAGCACAGGTAATTCATGGCAGTCGCTTCGAAAGACATGCAGGAGCGGAAAAACGGGGGATCCGTACAGTAACTTTCGTAGGTAAGAGCGATATTCGCTCTTAACAGACCGTCAGTCTCCTTTCGTTCGGCGCGATCGCGAGTATATTTCCTCCTTCGATTTCGGTCCAGTTAACCGCGCTGTTCCCACTCGTTCAAAATTTCGACGAATCGCATTCAATCTTACGCAACGTCACGACCAATCGCATGTGCGTATATTACTCGTGTACTTCATCGGCCAATCGTCTGTTTCGTTACACTTCGCGAAGTAAAGCGCGAAGATAAAAATCGACCAACGACCGAAAAGCGAAACTTCAAGTGTAAATTAAAGCCGTTCCTAACCTAAAACGATCCAGCGCGTAATTTGAGTAAAGGAGGCAAAGTGTCGAAAGTAAGAAAATTAACGGAAAACCGTCGGAATGTTTTCGACAATCGTCATCCTCGATATCACGGACTAATTGTAAAGCCGAGAAATACGTGGAAGCTATGAGAAGGCCGATTTAACGGTGGACAAAATCGTCGCGCGTGATACTCTCGTCACTCGGAAATGAATTGTGTTAGATGTGGATTGATAGCGATCTCTCTCTTCGTACTCACGGAGGTCAACAGTGCCATGGTGAAAATCGTGCGAGAGGACCACTCGAGTAAGTATACGTTACGATAGTGCACGTGCGAGTGCGCAGTCGCGTAAAGCGGGGGAGAAACGGTAAGCGCATCTTAGAAATCGGACTTTTATAAAAGTAAATTGGAAAGGTTAACTATCGAGGATGCGAGGAGCCGTTGGCACGATTCAAAAGGCGCGAAAGTGTTTGCGCTTGGGGCAAATGATTGTTTTACGGTGTTAAACGTGAAATGTTTGCCAACATTCGTATGTCAATAAGATTGAGTAAATAAATAGTAAATTCTCACCTCGACTCTAAATCCGCTCGTACGTTTAAATGCGCTCGTTAATCACGTGTAGACATCGAACGTGTATACCTATGCATATGTGTCGAGCCCTTCTAAAGTTGCCAGTAGGTCTAAAGTCGTAAAGAGTACGGACCTGAGAGTTTTGAGAATTTAGTTATCCAAGACTTAAGTAGCCTCTTTAGAAAATGCGAGTAACCAAAGTATAATCTTTTTCAAAAATACGTCGTGCCTCAGGATTACGTAGTTTAAGATTTAGATCAATTTTGGGAATAAGGAAATGTAAGGTGAACAAACGTAATCAATTAAACAATAATTGCCTTCCATTTGAAAGAACAATTAATCAGAGAGTTCGCACTATTAATGGAATTTAAACTTGGAATTCTTTAAGCACTACGTATGTAGAATATGTTGAAATATATGATAAATAAAAACTCGTGAATCGCGTGGAAACATTTAAAAAGTTTTTTTTCTTTTTTTAAATAATGCAAGTTGTGCGAATTTTATATTACGAAAACCTGATCGATTGAGTGCTGAGATATTTTCCAAGGTAAGAATAAAGCGAATTATGCGTGAAGTAATTTAATTTCCAAGAGACTTACATCTCCAGTGTTGAAGTAGGTGAGCATTGACCATCTCTTACAATTAGAATACATTCCCCAGAATTTCTGATGGACGGAGCCTTATTCCCTAGAAGCGAATATCTGCTTAGGGTAAATTTCCAGAAAGCAGATTAATTAGAGTGTGTTCAGGTTTATTGTAACAGAAGACAACGTCATTTACATCAATGTTTGATTATAAAATTTAAGTATTATTATTTAATCTGTGCGTGTGTTCTTAAGTCACATTGTTGACGAAATCCTGTGCTTTTAGTTAAATTCGTTTACGCATATATTAAATTAATGAAGAATGATTCAAAGTGGCTGTAATTATTGAAATTCTTTTTATATCAATTGTAAATAAGAGCATCGTTTATTTATCAATTAAATCGCCAAAAGCTTTTAATGATATTTGAGTTTTCTCGCCTTTTAATTAATGTCCTACATATTGCGTTTCTAATTTCTTATATGTATATCTTTACAAATCAATTTCAATTACACATATGTATACAAAATTGTAAATGTACCGATTATTGTAATTCCATTTTCAAAATTCCGTATTTATGCTCTAATCACTTTCATTCCTTAAATATTTTCTTCGCTAATATATCATAATTTCTTCAACTACCTTCCACACTAATGATATATAAATGCGCCAATTACGTTAAATAAAAATTCAAGCTTTCAAACGATGTCTGAATCCATTTATCCATAATCTCTTAAACATTTTTCTACACCAATTATAAATGAACGCATGGATTATTTGCAAATTACAATTCCACAAAAATCCATATCTTCGCCTTTTCAAATACGGTTACCCAAAATTAGCAAATTTTTCTTCCCTCCTTCTTCTTAAATGTCTTAAATCCATTACAAATAAACGCATAAATTCATTACACAAAAATCCGTATGCCTTTGTCTTCTTAACACAGCCACCAAAATTTTGAAAAATTTTCTTCCCTCCTTCTTCTCAAATATCCTAAACCAATTACAAACGAACACATCAATTATTTGCAAATTGCAATTCCACAAAAATCTATATATCTTCGTCCTTTTAAATATGGCCACCAAAATATAGAATAATTTTCTCTCGTTCTTCTCAAAACGTCCACGAGAAGCACTTTAGGAAGCGCATGAGTTTTTGACAGAGTGCGGATGTCCAGCAGCGACGCAGAGACAGCCACGTTCCATCGGGACAATTCATGCGAACGGCTTGGAAATTTCATCACCATCGTCATCTCCATCCTCATCGTCTTCTTCGTCATCATCATCGGGTCGACAGATGGTAACGTCGACGACTGGCCGTATATTCAACGGAAAGCCAAGCAGAAGAGGATCCTGGCCTTGGCAGGTGTCTCTTCAACTTCTTCATCCTAAGATGGGCTTCATAGGACACTGGTGCGGTGGAGTACTGATCGATCCGTACTGGGTACTCACGGCAGCTCATTGCATTCACAAGTGAGCACAAGACACGTATTTTTAAAACGATGAATTTTTATTCGTTTCCAGAAAAAATCATTCTAAATGAACATCTTTTTGAAAAATTTGTTTCATCTTTTTATTGATTTCTTCAACAATTTAGGAAGGGACAGATTTACTACTTTAGCTGAGGATCTTTCTTTACACGAGAACATTTTTTCTAAAAAGGTCTTTTTGCTTATTATAATTCTCATTAAAGGAAAATGTTTCCTTTGAAAAATACACAAATTTGTCGTAGAAGCTTCTTTTTTATTTTGACGAGAAAAATTCAGAGGTTATTTTGATAGTCGTTTTTGTTGTTATTATTATTATCCTTCGTGATAAATTGTAGTTTAGGTAACAGATTTTGTTTTTAATAAATGCGAGTTTTAATACGACTAATGAAGTTCAAGTATAATAAACATAATTATCACAAGCATACTAATAATAGGACGTTGAACTAGGTACGAAGACTTTTTAAATATTATTATAACGAGAGGTTACTCCACGTATCGCTTTTCATTACATCGATATTGTAATTATCGCTTATCAATGGATAAAATTGCATTTAAGGAATGCAGCCATGTCTAACGCTCCTTTTTGCAATTTAAAATATTCGGCTTAACAATTAATTAGCCGTAGTCGCCGACGAGCAAATTGCTCGCTAATGAATAATTAAATATGCTCACAGAGCTTTCACGACCAAAAATTGTTACTGTCAATTTATCACAGTCCTATTCCCCTCGGATATAATTATTAACCATAACAGTCAACCATTTCCTATTCTAAATTAAATAAAGGTCTATGAATTTTTAAGATCCCAAGACGATTCGCGTTACACACTTTCACAGGAAAAATATAAATTACAATTATCGAGAAAAATTATTTTTTTTTTACATTAAGACTCTTGAATACACACCTGAGTTTATCACGGAATTTCTAATAATGTTATAGAATCAATCTTACATATATTTAACAGCGTATCATCTACAATATAATTACAATAAAAATTACCAAATAAAAATATCTCAGACTATAAATAGAATCGTAAATGTTAAAAAGGGTTCTTGATAAAGAATCTATGAAACATCTGTTAAGGGTACATCGAGCATCTGCTTACGCCAATGCCTTACTACGTCTCAATATTAGCTTGTAGCAATGCACGCGTAACGAGAATGTAATCGATATTATCGCCTGTTCGACAGCGAATTATTCAACCTACCGATTGGTGCTCTATGGACTGCAGTGGTCGGAGAATGGGAACTCGATTCCGGCGGACGTGGATCCGCCCGATTGCCCGTCGAGCGTGTTATTCTCCACGAGAGATTCAATAATTATATTCACGATATCGGTGAGCTAATGGCCTATTCTAATAAAAAAAAATAACAATTGCTTGTTCTTTCTATGGCGAATCGATGAAGAATCGAATCTTAATCCATTTGAATTATCTTCGTTTTGTACAAAAGCGAAGAGAAACGCAGGTTTTACCCTTTTATCCCTTTTAAAAGATGACAATATTGTTTGAAATAGAGAATAGTTTGTTTTTTTTAAGTTTGCTTATTGATTCAAAATTATGAAAGATGAGGTTGGCGGGACTGAGTTACGTTAATTCTTTTTTTTTTTGTTTTAGGTAGTCATGACTATACTAATTAATCAAAAAAATTAATAATAAATACGTATCGGTAGATGTTATAATATGTGTATATGTAGATGGTTTGAACCTTATGCAATACAGTAATATTCACGATTTGATTAAAAATCATTTATTCAGTGGAATTTTGAGCGCATTAATGTGTGAAATAAAATATGATAAACTGAGAAGCGTACAAACGAGATTAGATGATTGGTAACTTTCATTCTGTCCTGATAATGAAATCATATCATTTCAGTTCAGAAGTATCAGAAATTTTCCTTTCACTGAACTAAAGTGTGATCGGGTTACCTTCTCAACTTACAATCTTGTAGTAGCTCGAGACTTGCGCTTTATTTCGTCTTATTCGATTAAGATCACTGTAACGGATATTTCTGTATCGCCTGAGATTACTTACGAGTGTTTTATGTATTTAGGTTACAACTTAATTATCCTCTTTATTTTCTGAACTAAACGCATGGCAAAATATTAATTTATATATTATTACTAATTTTTCCTTTTCAATGACAATTATCGCTTTCCACAATTGTCACTCACGTGCCTTGACATTATTACACGGAATCTGATTAATATACTCAGGAGTATTATTATTATAATCGGTCAATCGCAAAGCAACATACGTAAAATAGGATTGTTTAATCCTTTCTTTAGTGTTACCTCGGTTAGTGTTATGAAAAGTTGCAATTATAATCAATCCAGTACAAAAATCATTATAAAACAGCGGCAACCAATGCTAAAGGTTATTATAAAAAATCTATAATACCAAAAATGATTATAAAAAGAAGTCTCAAAGCGATCCCGATACACGAAATTTCATAGTAATATTTATTTTATTTACGAAAGAAAAAGCATTGCAAAGTAACAATATTAATATAACTCATTAAAATTTTCACTAACCAGCTTGCACAAGCTCAAACGCCTTTTTCATCATTTGACTTTATTATTCATTTTATTTACGAACGAACGATTTAAAAAAAAAAAGAATACAACATCAATAACTCATTAACGTTTCCACTAATCAACTTGCAAGCTCAAGCGGTTCTTTTATAATTTGACGAAGCAGAATCTTACGCAAGGGATGAAAATGTTCTTTCAGCGCTAATGAAATTGGCCAGGCCGGCGCCCCTTTCCAAAGTGGTGCGCACTATATGCCTACCGGAAGCGGGCGAGGAGCTTCCAGGTGATCAATGCGTGGCTTCCGGTTGGGGACGCTACGGACCTTCTCCTGCTCTCTCGACTGCTCTTCTTGAAGCGAGTGTGCCCTTGCTCAATCTCGAGGATTGTTTGCGAGCTTATGGAAAGTCCGTCCCGATTCGAAGCGGACATCTTTGCGCAGGCCACACCGACGGCTCGTCAGGAAGCTGCGTGGTAAAATTGCGCGCGACAAATCGCCGCGGAGCTTGTCGAAATTTGAATACTATTCCATAGAGATCCCTTTTTTGGACAGGATTTAGAAAGTGTTATTGTGTAAGCTGATTTTTGAAAAATAATTAATCAGGGAATACTCGCCGCGTGCACATTGAATTTTATCGACAGTATTTTTAAAACAAGTAGAATTTTGAACAAAATTAAATATCACTTGTTACGTAGATTTTGTATGTTGATTTTCTTTTTCGGTAATAATGATAAGTATTATTATCCTGGGTTCGGTAACCTTGTTACAAATCCGCCCCATTTGAAATTGTCATTACTGTGAATTGACTTTATATATTTTAAAACAAGCAGTGTTTTAATGTTTGTATATTTGATTTTTTTTACGTAGAGCCGTATTCATTTATACGGCTGGGACGTACCATTGTTTGTTGCTAGTATGTTAAAAATGCGCGTGTGTTAACCAACATTCGAATGAATTTCAATTTCAATTTATACCTTGAGGCAAGTAATGTACATTAGTACCAAGAAGTTACGAAGTTAAATTTGTATACATTAATTAGTCCCGCATTAATTGCATTCAGAAACTTCTAATTATCCATAATTAATTAATCCGTCACGTGCGTTTATGAAATGTACATTTTTAAAGTAATCTTTCAAATCGCACATTAATTATATGGAGATTAATTACAATCACAACGATTGAACACAGATTCAAACAAACTTTTCCAAATTTCGACAATCCATCCGCCGCCATTTTTAGTTTCCGCTAGGTACACGCCATCTTTCTTCCTACTACGGTTTCGTGCCACAGTCAACACTTAATCTTATTATTTCTTCTCTTTTCGCACGGCTTTTCTCAATATAAGCTATAAAATTCGAGCGACGCTATTCGATTAATTAAACGGCGTCCGGTAGCCAGGCTAGTCATTAGCGCGTATCCAAACATACTCAAGTAGATTGCGGCAGGATGTTGCACGCGCAATGGATACTCCATACCGGATTGCGTCGCTCGAACGATATTGACTCTTGAAAATCTCGTTCAGCGCAAAGCTTCTTCGTATGCAAAGAGAGGAGAAGCAGGAGGTACGTTAAAGCGGAGAATAGAGAGAAACAGTGAGGGGGGGGGGGGAAGGTTTCGCAAAAAGTTTCTCTAAAAATGAGAAACTTCCGTGTGGATTGTAAACTGATACCTAGAAGTAAGAGGTATTGAATTCCATCTCGTCCCAGTTTTTTTGGAGCTTCGATGATCGAGTGGGTTCCTTTATTCTTATAATGACAATTTTGTAGATAAGATTGGATCGATCCAAGCCCGGGTAAAGCGTATTTTGTAAAATGAAAATTTCTACGGAGATAGGTTTAGAGAAGAAGAAAAGACAAAGGAAAAAATTTTGTATGCTTGTAGCCATTTTTATAATAACATTCATTTATTGACATAGAAGGTGTAACATTCCACAGTGGTTCAATTTTTAGGCACGACCGTAAAGGGAGTGACTTATGCAATTGCCATCACGAAAATCGTTCGTATATGTGCGTGTGTGTGTGTCCTCGATTTCGGAAAAACGGTTGAACCGATCGGGACGAAATTTGCGCACAAAAATCAAGTACACTGCTGTGAGTTGACAATAAGGTTTGTGAGCCGCCATCTTGAACCGGTACAAGATGGCGGGAAATTCAAATTTCGAATAAAATTTAATTTTGCCGCCATTTCTAAACGGCTGAAGAGAACGATACATAAAGTTTCCTGGCACCAAATGGATATACAGGGTGGTCCGTTATAAGCTTACCATAGCAAACATGCCCATAGAGCGGCTTAAAACAAACACAAAAGTCCTGGACCATTATTCAAAATTCGCAATATTGATCGAGATATTAACTGTTAAAGATCAAAGGAAAGGGCGTTGGTCAAAACAACAGCGGGAGAAACGCTGGAGCCTCTGCGAGCTGTAGGACGGCCCAGTTTACCTACAAACAAATGCGGGGCGCAGTAAGGGGAAGAATAACGCAAAAGAAGTCGCAAGCGCAGCGGCGTCTTATCCTTCCCCTTACCGCGCCCCGCATTTGTTTGTTGGCAAACTGGGCCGTCCTACAGCTCGCAGAGGTTCCAGCGTTCCTCCCACTGCTGTTTTCCCCAACGCCCTTTCCTTTGATCTTTAACAGTTAATATCTCGATCAATATTGCGAATTTTGAATAATGGTCCAGGACTTTTGTGTTTGTTTTAAGCCGCTCTATGGGCATGTTTGCCATGGTAAACTTATAACGGACCACTCTGTATACTCAAAGTACATGCCAAATTTCGTTGCGATCCGTTCAGCCGTTTGGCCGGAATACTGGACTAATGGAAATAGTGAAAAATTCATTAATCCATTAGTGCAGTATTTCGGCCAAACGGCTGAACGGATTCGGACAAAATTTTGCATGTACATCAAGTATATACCCATTTTGTGCCACGAAACATTGTGTATCGTCATCTTCAACCATTTCGAAATGGTGCCAGTTTCAAATCTTTAATCCGCTATTTTATAATTATAGTTTGAAAATCCCATAATTTCGAAACAGTTGAAGATGACCATGCATAAAGTTTCGTGGCACCAAATGGATATATTTTGAAACTACATGCCAAATTTTGTTTGAATCCGTGCAGGCGTTTCGCCGGAATACTGGATTAAAGATTTCAACCTGCCGCAATTTCTGAATGGTTGAAGATAACCATGCATAAAGTTTCACCGCAGCAAAGATGTATACAGGGTGTCCCATAATTAGTGTAAGAACCGAAAATGGGGGGCTCCTGGGCTGATCAGAAACAACTTTTTCCTTTGGCAAAATATCGGACGCGGCTTCGCCTTTGAGTTATTAACGAAAAACCCAAGCCATTGAGCGCGTGAGTAGAGCCCGCGGTCCGCCACGGTAGCGTTGGCGGTCCACCGCGCTCGCCCGTGATCGCGAACAAATGCGCCGCGGCAATACATTCAGGTCGAATGATGAATAAAAAATTAATACAAATTAAAATTAGTCATAAATAATGAATAAAAGAATTAGTTAATATCCACATAAAATAAACAAATCGGTTTTTCGTAATACTTTTATTCGTCGTTCAAAGTAAACGTGGAATGAGATCGCGAAAGTTACATTTGGTAATTATCGGAAAAAAGAGCAGGAAGAAAATATTTGGAATGATTAAATAAATTAGAACATAAGCGAAATGTACTTCGAAATTGAACTGTCCACAGGTTCTGCGGTAAAAGCCGTACTGTCCACGGTCCTCTTATCGAAAAGACTTATCACTTTTTAGGCACGACCGTAAAGGGAGTGACTTATTCCATTTTATTGTGACAACGTACGCACACATGACATTCCGCCAACCAGGGTTATTCCCTGTTTCTTCCGGGAGGCTACCACGCGTCGAACACGATTTCCGTCCTGGCCGAAAACTAATAATTGACGACACGCAAGTACAACGCCTTTCAGAATAATCTGAGGTTTTGTTTAAGGATGGGAAGTCCTTCGACAGATTTATCACTTTCCGCGGTTGCCTGGGACATTGAAAATGCATCGCGATGGCCCCATGCATCAATCCACGCACGCGTCTGCCTTAGAAAATGATTTGACGCCCCTAGTTTAGAATATTGTTTATAGATCTGCAATTAATAACTCAGACTTCAACTAAACAATAGAAACTGTGACCGATAAAGATTTTGTTTTTAAAACGAGACAAGAGTGTATGTTTCATATTCTCTTCCACTGTTTATTAACCAATTATTTAACAGGGTGGTCTACACAAGTAAACAATTTTCTCAAGTTTACGGGCAAAGATGATTTAACAACAAGCTCGACCTAACTCAAACAATGGTGTTTCCTAATATAACGAATTTTTATATGTAAAAAAAGGAAAGAACAAAGGAAGAAACATCTAGAAACTGAAACACTAGAAACTTCCGACGGGACATTAGAAAGAGAAAACGGAAGGATAAATCTATCGTCCTCTTTCTCATTATTATATCAACAACACATTAATGCTTACAATTTACACGACACGCACGACTAAACTCTGTAAGCTTCTTATGTAGAAATGACCTTATCCGAGCGAAACAGTAGAAACTTCCGATGAGACATTAGAAAGAGAAAACGGAAGGATAAATCTCTCGTCCTCCTTCTCATTGTTCTCACAGGACGCTTATCTTGGCAAAGTGGTGTACGCGGTTAAACGACTCTCCCAATTTCATAAATATGTAAAGCTTCTACAAGAGAATGGAAACTCTCCGCTCTAAGGCACTTATCCTGAATTTAATTTCGAAGATCGCGAGTTCAATAGAGTGGCGTCGCGTAGTATAACGGATTATATGTATGGAGGAGACATCCTCGAGGGGACTGCCAACCGTGAAATCTTCATGTATCATTTATGAACGTCGCTACATATTTTATGATATGAAAGTACCGATCCGCTCCCATTTTTACACGCCTTACACTTTCACGCTGTAAAATTGTTAGACGATTGGGAGAGAGAACAGGTGGAAAGATTCCACGACAAAATTCTCGCGAGCGCGTAACTACCGTGACTAATCAGTTTTCTTAATTATTTTGGATCATCTTTCTTTCTCTGTCTTAATTGTTCCTAATAAGTTTTACCGATTGTTTCTAATAAATCATTCTTTTTACACATTTCCAACAAGTGTGCCCGGTATACATATATATTCTATCTGTTTTCAGATAATTTCTCTTAACGATTTCTCATACTTGTTTCTAATATTTTGTTATTTTCATTCGTTTCCAACAATTTTTTCTTAATCGTTTCCCATCGCATCTGTCTTAATTGTTTCTAAACATTTTTCTGGACTGTTTCTAATAATTCTCCTTATTTATTTATAATAATCCTTCCCAATATATCTTCCTAATTCTTTCCATTGACCCCTCTCAACAATTTCCCAATATAAATTTTCCGTTTCTAGTGTTTCAGTTTCTCATACTTGTTTCTAATATGTTTTTATTTTCATTCGCTTCCAACAATTTCTTCATAAGCTTTTCCAATCATCTGATCTAATTCATTCAAAGACTCGCTCCTAATAAATTTGTAAATTCATGTTTAGGGAGATTCGGGTGGTCCACTGCAGTGTCGTCGAGCCGACGGTGTCTGGCAATTGGCTGGCGTCACGTCTTTTGGATCAGGATGCGCCAAGCCTGGTTTTCCGGATGTTTACACGAGGATACAACATTATCTCAGCTGGATAAAAAATACGATTAGCAACGACAATGACGAGGACATAAATTTCTAATTCGAGACGACGATTAATCACTGTCCGAAACCTTGCCGTTTCGTTGATGCGATTGTTGTAAATAATTTTGTACATACTCCTAGACTGTATTGTGCTGTACAGGATTTCACCGAGAAGTTCTATCGACTGTTTTGTAATTAACACGATGGCTACAGTGTGATTCTAAACCCGCATTTTGGCGGTGATTAATGCATTAATGTATTTGGTTTGTTCTAAAATTAGACCGAACAATCAAGGTCAAAAGGTCAAGTGTGTCATCAGCTTTTTGGAAGGTTCTATATTTTCCCCTTTTTGTTTCATTTCTATAGAAATCTGTTGGCAAAGTAAAGGTATAAAAACATCGTGCGACGATCATGACAAATTAGATATAATTTCTCGACAGTCTGTACATAGAGGATACTTTAAAATGATAATTCGAAAGTTCGATCGATTTAACGAATTTACAAATTTCGACATATCATTTTATCCAGTATATGTGATTATAATTTTGAAACTTTACTAACGATAGCTTTGTTGAACAATTCGTGACAAATTAGATATAATTTCTCGACAGTCTGTACACAGAGGATACTTTAAAATGATAATTCGACAGTTCAGCCGATTTAACGAATTTACAATTTTCAATACGTGATTTTATCTAGTAGACGCGATTACAATTTTGAAACTTTACTAACGGTAGCCACTTTGAAAAAGTTGTTCAGCGTTAATTTCCAATGCGAGTTTATTGCGCTCCAACGTCGATTTCCTTTTTTAATTGAGATACGCCGGCCACGCGCGCCTGCATTAAAAGTTGTAGGAACAAAAAAAAACCATTCAGTTGCTCGTGAAAAATGTTTATCTTCTCGCCGGAAGGATTTTTACGAATCCCGCGGCGCAGACATGCGAATCCTTTCCGGAACATTGACCACAGCTCGCTTCGAACTTTCACGTTTGCCCGTCCATGCGTAAATAAGCCGACGATTTCGTTTTAGACAAGTCGGAATGACAATCCGGAATGCGCTTTGCGAAAAAAAAAAGCTGAAAAAAGAAGGAGCAGGAATAATTGTAAAAAGCGTTGGCAGTGCGAATTGCTTTGGTATGGGGCGCGTCTTATCGAGGACAATAACCTAAATTAAGAATCGAACGTAGACGGTGAAGCTGTAATCTTTTGGATACGGAAGGATTTAATTTTTCGTTTAAAATTAATCGAGCGTAGTATGCGAAGCTGCATTTTTTTGGATGCGCAAGTGCCTAATGTTTTTTTTTTTTTTTACAATTAATTGAAAGTAGAACGTGAAGTCGTAACCTTTTGGATATGCAAGGATTTAATTTTTCTTTTGTAACTAACCGAAGGTAGAACGTGAAGCTGAAATCTTTTAGATGCACAGTATTTAAATTTTCTATTACAATTACACGAAGATAGAACGATAATTCAGATGAGATTTATGATGGAATTGATAATTGTACAATAACTGTGACACAATATGTACGTGCAATTAAATGAATGAATTAAATTAGTACTGCATCTTAGAAAATTAGTGCCAGAAATACATTCATTCCGAGATGTTAAATTTCACCTGTGAATGCAGTAGATCTTTTCAAGCTAAATAAACAAAGTATTGGGAAATAAATAATGTCATAGTGCAGTGCAATAAACGAAGTGTCTGAAGAAAATATTTTCATCATACAATATGAACGAAGTGTTTGAAGAAAATATTCTCGTGATATAATATACATATAAACCAAGTATGTTTGAAGAAAATATTTTTATGATATACTGTACAAAGAGTTTGGAAAAAAAGATTTTTATGATACAATAAACAAAGTGTTCGAAGAAAATGTTCTCACGGTACAATGGGGCCCTCTATAGGGCGATCCTCTAAACAAAAAATGGTGCCACTAGTTCCTTAAAACGCGATTGAAAACTTTCTTTTTTACAGAAACATGTAAATTTCATGGTTTTGCAAATGCCTCGAAAAATCACGGTCTCAACTCTTATGCGTTTAATGTGCACAAACAAATTACCAAACTTTTACCTTAACTTACTCTGCGCATATAATGAAAAAAATACTCATTTTCATTACCTTCAAATTTGATTCGACCGTAGGAGCATAACGTCCTGGTCGGTTATTCGAGTCAGTCGACGGCGAGTCACTCGCGTCGCACGGATTGAGTTGAGAAATAAATTACTGCGGTCTTATCATCCAGTTGATTGTTGATTGATTCGTCGTTTTCTACATTAATAAACTTGACTTTTCAAATAAATAAGAAAACCTTAAAGCAACTTATCTCTCACAATCAGCCAAATAAAATAACACGCTCGTTACCCCTTACCATAAAAAAACCTATATGTAATATTTGCGCTCTAACTTTCTCGAAACACGAAATTCAACCTCAAACTTTATGCCGGTCGTGTCGTGCAAGACCCTTGCAGAAATCGCGAAGATACATTTCGAATTTAATCCCAGAAAGAACCGAAGGAAACAAACCGAGAGAAGAAGATGGCGTATGAATTCCTCTTCTCCCGCGAAAAAATCTAATCGTCCTCCTTCGGTATACAATATCTGTCTTTCGTAACTTCTCGAAAGAAAAGCCATTTGGCCCTGGGGCCGTTGAGCTTTCGTGAAAAGCACTGTAAGGAAATATCCTTCGAGGGATGCGAAATATCTGCATTTATATAAGAACACATCTTCCCTCGTTTCTCTCTATCTCCTTCTCTCCATTCTCTCTGACAAGCTGTTGCGTAACTCTGGCACGCCTGTGTGTACGACCAACCAGAGTGGTTTGCCGGCAGCACCACGCGCCGATAGAATTAGAAGTATCGATTTATGGCTCGCCGCGCCACCGTGCGTGCAACCCGCGAGATGGCCTCGCGCTTCTACATGTTATTACGTTCGAGCGTGTGCATTAATCAACCTAATATGAGGGGCACTTAGCCCACGAAAGCTCCATCCATTTCGCGAGCAACGTCGCATCGATGCTTAGAAAGTGTAAGGATGGCATAGAAATCAGCTTACACACGACGAACGAGAAATTTAAGGTTAATTTTTCTCGAAAGGCGAAGAAGTTTGTCTTAACTTTTTTCTTTTTCATCGTTTGGGTACGTGAGGGTACGAGAAGAAGAGAATTTGGATGGTTTGATATTTGTTGAGTATACATTAGGGGGTTTGTGGAAATTGATTTTGAAAAAAGAAGCTAATTGGAAGTTTATTTAGTTATTAGTTATTGTGGAAAGCATCGCGCTTTGGAGATTTAAAATTTTGTTCGTGTTAACGACGTTTTCTGTATTTTTAGATGTTTCTAAAAAGTCGCAGCCTACTAGTGTAGCAGAAGCATTTGCTCACTATGCGCAGTAAATGAATGCGTAATTATTAAAGATTTCATTAAATCTTTATAATGATATCAATAAATCTATTTATTGATAATTAACTAAGGCTTTCGGTGTCAAAATGATCATTAGAAATATTATTAGGATATAGAAATTGTATCTTCTATTTTATTTTAGTTTCTCGTATTATTTACGTGCCCTATCGAAACTGTAGATCATCCGTCTGGTACAAACGTCATTCTCCACGTGCACCGGCATATAAATTTGTACATATTGTTATCTGATAACTGTGCGACATAACCTGTTGCCGGTACCTGAAATAACTGCGCGATTTTTTTTTTAATTACGCAAATGCGAAGCATGATAATCTTCTTTTTAATATTTAGCTTTGTAATGTTTATTATTACAAGTTTCGCGGCGCGATTTTTTTTTTCTTTTTAATTGCGTAAATACAAAGCATAATAATAATAATTAAGAACGAAGAAAATCGTAATGCGTGTAATCGAAAGAATTTCAATCTTGTGTTCTTTTTTATAAGTGTATAGTTTTCAAATATTTATTGAATAATAGTTTTTCTATTATTTACAATCACAATAATTTTGAAATTAAATTGCAATGCGTTTAATTCGTAAGCGAAAGCACGTATTTAGGTCTCGTGTTCTTTTTTACTTTTTCATTTTCTAACGTTTGTGAACAAATAGGTAAAGAACGATTAGAAATTCAATGTAGGGTAATAAGGAGGAGAAGCAAGTAAATTAATGACTATTAATGAGTCTTCGACACGAATTGCGAACAATTTTCCATCGTAAGAGAGTGTTGTATCAAGTAATAATTGCACGTCTAATACCTAAGTGCAGTCAACTAGCAACTCTAATAACATAGTTCCTCTGTGCAAAGTCTTCGAGAAGCCAGACAGTAGCCTACTTGCAGAACGAAACAAACATGCTATAGCTTTTGATGCCACACCATACATCACTAGAGGAAAGTTAACTAAGAACCCTGTTAACGAACCTAGTCGTAAAAATCTTAATAGAAATTTTCATTTCTCTTAGTACACCCTAAAATCGATTCCAACACCTTTTATATTTAATTATGTACCATTACACTTTCCAATTTACACATTACTGCAATTTGTGGGCGTAATTTTTTCAATATCGACCGATTAATTTCGTTTCAATGAATATTCAAATAAACCTTCTCCAGATGCAACGTGAAATTATCCTAAATATAAATTATACACGAACGAGTAAACGTCTAAATATAAATGAGATTGTGCAGTAATAAAATAAGAATTAAGTCTAAAAGCATTTAGTCTGGTGTGCATTGAAATAACAAAAGCGACGTGTGTTATATCGACTAAAATGTGTACAGTTCGATTTTGAAAGTTTTCTCATCGTCATCGAGATATGAAAGCGAGAACACACAATAGCTGCGACAACAGATCCGGTCCTACTTAGCAAATTGGCGGGCATGTTTATGCCACGTTTCTAGCAAATACGTAACACACGTCACACTCGGATTACCGTTACTAATTACATTAGACACCTAATAGAATGTGTTATCGCACAGGTGTCGTTGTCACGCGCACGTGGCTGCTATGAGAATTTCCACAATAAAATATCCTGTATCAGGCAAAATGAAAACCCTAATATAACCTTCTACGAATTCGCACCCACTCGAGAATATTATCGCACCGTTTATTTTACGCTACATTGCTTGTGCGTAAAAAAGAACCAAAAAAAAAAGAAAAAAAAATATGTCTGTCAATGTCAACGGAAATCAGCTAATTAATAAAAACGTTAAATTCAAAGAAGCGAAAGCATAATCGAATCGTTAATTAGAATCATGTAGAACGGTACACGCCTTTGGATAATAGAATCTCACGCTTCCACTGAATTTTCCATTGGTCTTATAGTCATTAATCTGAACCATTAGTTGATTAAGGAACGTAAACTCTGGGGAAACGAATAGGGGAGTGCCATTTAGTATTAACAGACGTGTCACCCTGCATGCCATTTATGAGGTTGTACTAATGTGTTCTTTCACGGCGATAATTTGGGTTGAACGACTAAAGAATGTTAGAACGAAAATAACGCTATATTACAATTATAATTCAACAGGATAATAAAATATCGGATCGTCCGGAAAGTTCGTACCGATTTCCGAAATTATTTAGAAAAGTTTTCCACCGAAAAACCTGAGAGGTTCTGGAAGGACGGAATTTTCCAGTTGCCTGAAAGATGGAGAATGGTACCTGTATGATTTAATAAATGTATATTAAAATTTAAATGTGCTGCGTTTCAATAACCTTTACAATCGGCACAAATTTTCCAGGCAACCCAACACTTCGTTTGTATAAAGTAATAGCGAATTCGATCGCCTGCACTGGTGTAGACCAGTGTACACTGGGTGCATCCAGAAGCACGATCGCTCATTGAGCGCTCACAGATAGCTGCTCAGGCGCCGCTCAGTGGACATTTTTTTATGTACTGGATATACGCTCACCGTTTGTATATACAGGGTGTTTGACATAAGATGGATAACCCGAAAGTTGGTAATAGATGGGGTAAAACCGAGAAGAAAAGTCATGTACCATAATGCAAAATTCGCAATAGTTATCGAGATATTAATAAAAACGCGTGAGCCAATGAGCGGAGCCGGTGAACGGCGATGGACAAGAGGCGCGCGGCGAGGGGAAAGCGCGCCTCTTGTTCATCGCGCTTGCCCCACCTGTCCATCGCTCTTGCCTCTCACCGCGCGCCTCTTGTCTACCACGCTTGCCTCTCACCGCGCGCCTCTTGTCCATCGCCGTTCACCGGCTCCGCTCATTGGCTCACGCGTTTTTATTAATATCTCGATAACTATTGCGAATTTTGCATTATGGTACATGACTTTTCTTCTCGGTTTTACCCCATCTATCACCAACTTTCGGGTTATCCATCTTATGTCAAACACCCTGTATATAGTTACTTTATTTATATGACACATAGAAGTTAAAGCGAATTCTATATTACAATTTGTAATAATGAATAGGCTTATTAGTTTGATGAGTTTGGAAAATGAAAGTGAAGATGATAATATTATTAAAATTATTATACAAGGTGAAAATGATTTATGTGAAAATATTTTAATAAATCGTAGAAGTTTCCATATTCGCAATGAAAATTATTTTCAAAATATAGTTCCACAATATTAGGTAAAATCAGGTAAAATAAGCTCAGTGAGCAGTGTGAGCGACTGAAAACTACGCTCACAAAAATGGCGACCGCTCACTGGTGAGCAGCTCACAGAGCGTTTGCATCCAAGAAACAAATCTAGGGTGTTCAGTGAGCGCTCAGTAAGCGATCGTGCTTCTGGATGCACCCACTGAGTACAAACTTTCCCAGTGCAGCATGTCCCATCAATTCCCTCTCTTCCAGTATTCAATGAGTATTGCACTAATGCTGTGTAGTCTTGATTTCGCATTCGACTGCACAAAACAAATTCTACGATTACACAATTTATTACACCGCCAATTTTGACAGTGCACTTTGGTGCACCAGTTTCATGTGGCGGAAAATTTAAAATGTCTACAAAAAAATGTATAGTTTTAAATGAAATATTAGAAAACCGTAGTAGTGATGAGAAGAATTTTATAAAATCATGTTACAAGAAGTAAAAGACCGAAGATTAGTAATTACTTAGATGTTATAAACGAATATTCAAATAATGAGGTAAGTAAATTTATATTACAAAAAATTGTTAACATATATTGGAGAAGTTTTGAGATCATCAGCCTTATTGGAAAATCTCTCTAACTTTGTCCTCTGTTGAAGGTACCGGATTGTTCAATGTAATATTGCCACAATCTAGTGCAGCACTCGTATGGCTTAGGGCGACATTGGTTCAGTGTAGTGTAAGCCGGACCTGGTGCAATACTCGTGCTGTTTAATGCAACACGAGTTCAGTGTTAGTGCAAACCAGCCGAATTCGTTATAAGATATATCCGATTTAAAAATTGGCGCGCATGCGCGAACGATATATTTACCGAAACGTATAGCGCTTGTATTGCCCACAAACCACGAATAACTAATTCAATTATCTAAATAGCCCGATGAGGTTAAATAAAATTTGCTTGACAATATCGGACATTCCCAAATTTCTGTGCAAACCACACTGTAGTGGGCTCCATTAAAGCACCGTGCTCTCACACGCATGTTTACAAGACGCCGTATAGAATAATAATTTGACGTACAAGAATATAAATATGAAATAAATTAAAAACATATACATAAAATGTATAAATACGAAATAAATCAAATATATATACATACATGAAATATATAAATATGTAATGAGAATATAAATATGAATATAATAGAATATAGTTCGACATACAAGAATATAAGATTTTCCACGTACAATTCCCTCTTCCGCAAAATGGCGTCGATCTATCGAACACGTGACTTCCTATATCGAGAATCGATTACTCTCGAATTCCATTCTCCATGTTTCTCAACTCAATTCACGCCAGTTTACTGCACTTTTAAGCTTTTCAGCAATGCCATTCTCGCGATTTATCTCGAATAAAGAATATTGCGAATTATTGAACGGAGAGGATCGCAAAATAAAGTAGTTTAAAAGGTACACGATGCAAATGAGTATCGCGAAATTTCCGTAAGTACGAATTTGCGAATGGAGTCTTGAAGGGTAGGAGTGATATGTTCATAACCTGATGAACATCGCCATATTAGTATAAGCGTACGCGTAAAGGTGCGTTCAGAATGAAAACCAAGGTGGAAAACGCGAGTTTCATTTAGATTCGACGAGACTTTTGTTTTTGGAATGCTTAGATTGTTCACTTTGCCAAGAATACTTTTTGGATCTTTCTTCCGATTTAGCCGAAGAAATTTTACTTAACGGACCAAATTGCGAAACTTCATAATATTACTATTTACTTATTAGTAAGTATTTATATACTGGCAGACAATA
Organism: Tiphia femorata; assembly: GCA_944319695.1. Taxonomy (NCBI): domain Eukaryota; kingdom Metazoa; phylum Arthropoda; class Insecta; order Hymenoptera; family Tiphiidae; genus Tiphia; species Tiphia femorata. The sequence continues at coordinate 26,904,358 of OX090897.1, forward strand.
TGAGAAACGAATCACCATTGCTAAAATTGTTTACAATCAACAAGTACCTATTTCTTTTTGTTTATTCTACTCCAGTGCTCCCTGCTAGAATTTGTGCAAACGTTCACTTATTCTCATTCTGTACTATTTGTTATCAAACTAAATATTTTGAACGCTTATTCGACTAGCACGTTTCATCTAAATCACATTCTATAATTTCTTCTATTATTTAACGCAGTTATATTTTCGCAAATATTCCATCCCGTGATCTAAATTCAAATAAATGATCGCACAACAATATTTGCCAACAAAGAAAACTACATCGTGCTGTACAACCTTATACTCATGCGCATTAGAAACCCCAGTAACTACACAAATGCAAATTACATCATTAAAACTGTTCCTACTTAATCAACTAATCTTAGATCTACCTACAAAAAATAATTTGAAACCCCTAACCTGAAAATTCGCTCGTTTCCAAAACTGAAAATTAACCAAGGACATCTAATCCATACGAACATATCTATCCACGCTTTAAACAAATCTCGTTTCTTATCACATTATTATCTCACACTTTTCTCACTTCATCCATCGTCCACCTTCGTTCATCTTCAGTCTGGACGCACCTTAAGTACCGTACCCAAAGAACACGCACTCACTCTCCCAAACGCACACTCTCTCCACTTTCAGACCCACACAAATCCACAAACTCAACTCTATACAGTGCATAAGTATGTGTGTAGGGCACTACGTCATCGCGAGTTGCGCCGTGCGGCACGAAAATACGAGCGAGCGAGCGAGAGAGAGAGAGAGAGAGAGTCAGACGGTAGCATAGGTTGCTTTCAGGACCATGCCTGGTGGCACGGCCAGAGAGGGAGAGTGCGCGTTTCCGATCAGTAGCACACTTTCATCCTAGCGAGGAAAGTGAGCGAGAGACGACGAGCCGCTGTTTCTTCTGCCACGGCCTGCACGAAGAAGGAGAACGAACTAGATAAAGAGAAATACCGAGAGACACGAGGAACAGTCGTTTGAGTGGGAGCAAGGAGCAAATAAATAAAGAAAGAGGAAAGAAAAAAAAGTAAAAGAGGCCTACGCCTCTGCACGTGTGCGCAAGGGGGAGAGACTTGGAAGAGAAGCCTTGGAGAGAAGGATTGAAATAGTGTCGCACCTCCAACGAACTTTTCTCTCCCTTTTCTCTCTCTCTCTCTCTCTCTCTCTCTCTCTCTCGAAAGCGAGAGAATCCTCCGTTGGTTACCTAAGTCGAAGAACGAGAAACTCAGGCGCAAATGTACTACGTCTTCGAGGAAACGATGAAAGGATCAGCTGGCTAGGATCCTTTATGGGGAGAAAAGATATGTGACATTGACCACGAAAGAGTTCGCGTTACACGTTCCAGCTTGTGTTGGTTGTTGCTTCGCGTCTCTTCTATTCAGAGGAGAAAACTAATGGTGACAGCGGCACGTGGGTGAGATTCAGAAAGGAGAGAGAGCTTGCGAGCCATATTAAGAGACCTGAAGCACTCTGGTCAAAAGCTGAACGTACAATGTCGGCGAATAAGGGCCGATAGGGTGCGAACGGTTACTCGAAGGAAAAGGGACGCTCGTGGTGGACTCAGTCTTTCAAAACGGTAATTTGATTTACGAAGTGGATTAATTTACTTGGAACTTTTAAGTTCTTCTTCTTCTACTTCTTGGCCATTTTTCTTCCCTTAGATCTTACAAGATTCTGTCGCATGCCTTTTATACGTGCCACGACGTGTGCTTGCGCGTGGGCAGAAAAAAAGGGCATGCGGGACGATTGATTCAAAATGGCCGCCCCTTTTGTGTCCATACTACAGTGTGTCCGTGATATGTGTTTATATTTGCAATTTTCCGCGAACTAATCGCTCGGTTAGTTAGGAACCGTCGACTCTTTTTCCTCCACGATGCTTTTTCGTTGATATAAATTACCTGAGGGTTTTGATTAGAGGATATTCCGTTGGCTGTTTGGCACGCTCGAGAAAAAAAAAAGAAGTTCAATCGTTATCAGACTTGGGATGCTGATTATTGTAGTCTCCGTTAACGTTATCTGTAAAAGTGAGAAAGTATGTTTAATCGTGCAGTTTCTGTTGCAAGTGATTTTTTTTTAATATAGTCTGTTTTGTCATTTTTATGGCCCGACACCAAATGAGTATTAATTTAGAGATTTGTCATAGTTTTGCACAGTAGAGATTGTTGCATAATTCTGCAAGGTTGTCGATTTATTTTATTGATTTTTATGTGTTTTATGAGCCTCTGGTGTTCGATCCTTTTTTTTTTATTGAGTCATGTCTCTCTGTATTATTTTGTTATTACTTTATTGTTTCTACAATTTTACTTGTTTCTTATGAAAAGAGTCGTGCGAATATACGTTTAAAATAACGTTGAAAAGGATGTTCTGGAATTTACAAGCGGAACTGCACTTTTGTATAAATTTATATTTTTGCATATAATTGCAAAAAATTGTCACATTGACCTTGTGATTATGTATTAAAAAACTCTGTGATTGTGCATTAAGAAAAAGTCGCGTTTGTCGCACTTACAGATTAGACACAATTTCTAACCAATGCCTATCGATGCGGAGACATGTTCTTTATTCGTGATCATCGGATCTTCGTAAAAAAGAAAAAAAAAACACATGAATAATCTCAAGAGACCGGTAGATCAAAAATTTCGTTTGAAAGAAAGTTTTCTGTACAGCGTATAAATACGTCGCAAAATGTTATTTTATACGATGACGCTACATTTCGTCATTTCGTTTTGCACTGCGTCATCTGATTTGGCAATATTGCGAATTTCGCAATAATCCATAGAAAAATAAGCAAAAATTTCAGGAAACACATTCACAGTATCATCACTCATAAATATCACAATCTGCGCAAATACATCCCACTAATAAATACTGTTCTTATTTTTAGGATCATTATTTACAAAGACGAGCAGACGATATCCACGCATTTGCATCGGCAAATAGAAATCAAGCGGACAGTGATGCTTGGATCTGCTGTCTAAAAAGACGCATCAATCGAAGACCCTAGAAACGCACTGTTTAGATCACCTAGACAAGATCCTGCAAGATCATCATGAGCAGAAACAACGACAATGGAATATCATTGGCGACGCCACCGGCGATTCACGTCGGGCCAATCGTCACACCGGGTTCCAACGAGACAATATCCATCGTCATACCATTATCCGCCCAATTGGCAACCGTGTCGAACCAGCAGATAAGCAACTGCAAGGATTGCACGAAGGACCCTGCATCTAAGCAGCATCCAGCTGGTGGTAGCAGCTCAACCTCTCGTCCTAGAAACGATAAGACCAAGGGCTGTCCCTTTCCAACTTGCACACGTTACGGCCGTGCCTTCTCTAGAGCACATGATCTCAAGCGGCACATAGCTCGCCACGAGATGCGGAAAGAAAAATTATCAGAAATAGGCAGAGAGCATCAACAAGTTAGCCAGTGTCTAGAGTATAAGAACTTTTCGAATGGCAATATTCTTCAGAGAGATGGGCACTGCAATGTAAAGCCAGAGGACCTGAGAGAGCCACGCTCAGACATGAAACTGTTTTCCTGTCCTCATTGCAAGAAAAAGTACACTCATGAGAGCAAATTAAAGGTTCATCTGGCCGTTCACGAGAAGGTGATTGCAAGCGTGCCGTCATTAGTTTGTATTGTACATATTTTTTTTCCAAAGTGTCCTACAGTCGTTTACTCTCCTCTCTGAGAGCTAGAACATTGCACTGATTCTATTAAATTCTCATTCCAGGGTTTGTCCAGAACTGCCTGTAGCCTTTGCGGCATCACCTTCCAGAACGATCAAGAGGCTCATGCGCACATGAAGCAGCACACGACGAACATTCTGCACGCACAGGCTGTTCTAATGAAATCTGAGCCACCTTCGGATGTGCCTGATAAGGACGATGACTTTCTCTTAGAGGAGATGCTCCTGCTTAACAAGAATCCACGACGTTCTGGAACAGACAAGTCTAACGGGGCAAAGATTAGGTGCGACTACTGCTCCAAGACGTTTAAAACTAAGTGGACGCTCAGTTCGCACGTGGCGGCGCACGAGGGCCGCTATCAATTTGACTGCGGCCAGTGTGGAAAGAAATTCGTTAGGAAGAGCCACTACGAGGGCCACGTGAGGTCCCACGAAGCTGCTAGACCCTACGTTTGCGAGCAATGCGGAAAAACTTTCAAGGAGCTCAAGCACAGGCGCGAGCATACTAAGAGGAAACACACTGGGAATCAAAATGCCATACAGAACCTCTTGGACAGCATTGGGCCATGCGGGTCCGAGGAGATGCCGGTGGATCAAGCGAAATTTACTTTGTTAATGCCGGTGAACTTCAGCGCATAGGACATCTAGCCACTAGTGTACGAGTACCAGCGTTCGCCGCGCGTAAAGACACTATATTGAAGTCCTATCTCATGCAAAATGCGTAAAGAATTACTAACAAGAACTTGCACTCAACTGTGCATTCAATAACGCATCGTATGCTTTATAATTGACTGAAGTTTTATTACTGCTCGGCGTGGATCAAATTAAATATCGCATCGATAGCGATGCCGGGTTATACATTTATTGTCACGAGTTTGCGATCGTATATATTGATTTAAGATGGATATTGGTGCAGCAAATTACCGTTGGTTAAATGACGGCGTACTTTAGTCAAATATGTTCACATCAATTGATTTGATATGAAGAAGACTGTATAAGATTACTCTACCTGTGTGGAAAGATTAAGTCGTGAGAATTCATATAGCACCAAAGTTACGTATTATTGTCTGCTGTAAAGCTAGTTGCGAATGCTACTTTTTAAAACGAGATTTCCTTTTTCACCCGTACCGTACGTCAGATTTAATCGAATCGATGCAATCGGTACATCGGTTAAGTATCTTTTTTTTTTCTTTTTTTTTCTTTTTCTTCTCTTCAATTAACGGAACCTATGTATAAGCAAGGGGCTACAGCCCGCTCATATAATAAATGCAATTGAAAGGATTTTGGTATTCTATGCTTCAATCTCCGAGTGACTATAAGTGACTGAATAGAGATGTGCACGAAATTGCAGTAAAGATAAGCACCAACTTACTCTGATTACTATCGTCCTCGTAGAGAATTGCGTCCGACGAAAATCGACAGATTCTGACTCACCGCAATGACATAGGATCACTCGTTTGTTTCTATGTCAGGCAGAAAGGTCAATTTATCTTTTACTTAGTTTTTATTTGAAGAAAGATTTACCGGTGATGTATGAAGGATACGTTCTGCACGGCGTACGGTGTAAAGCATCGCGGTAGTGCTTACGCAGGGAAAAAAAGGCACGGATAAGTTGCGGCTCAGGAAGAGAACCGAATCGCTCAAAGACGTTACGGAGAGAGAAATTTGTGAAAAGCTGAACTTTTTTTATCTACTTTTAAATGAACGCCAACAAGCGGCGCAAAGTATCCTCGTCATACGATGGAAAAGATATTCGAACAGGTGGTCTCGTACCGAAGTGCCCATCTCATACACTGAACACACTACCTCCAGAGGTGTTAGAAATGATTCTACGATTTTTACCATTTAAAGATGTGGCGTCTGCGGTCCGTCTAGTATGTAGGTGAGAATCCTTTATTGTCAATGGGTAGATTGAATTTTAGTAGAGTATTTTAGAGAAATTGGATAAAGTTCCGAAAAGCACATACCACCGATTTTCTTCAAACTACGTACACTGATGTATTTTGATGCGCTGATTACGAATCCGACTATGAAAGTTGCTGCAAATTTAATTTTCGAGGTCATTTTCAAGGTCAAACATAACAAATTTAGTTTTCTTCAAGTTATTTCAGTAGGTTTATAAAATATTGAAAAATGTTTCAAACGAAAGTTGTACATCTCGTCGAAATACACAGTTTATGTATTATGTACTTTCGCTATAGGAATGATAGTTTCCGAGAAAAATTGATGAAAATGTAAAGAAAGTAAATTATAAGGTCAGAGTTACGCCTAGTATTATCCAAGACCAACGACGAGGATAAACTTAAACTTCATAATATTCGGAGATAACTTAAACTTCTTAAACTTCGTAATATCGTGTATTTTTGCGCGTAAAACACGTTAGCCGTTGGTCTTGGATAATACTAAGCATAACTAACTCTGACCTTATGATTACTTTCTTTACATTTTGATCAATTTTTGTCGGAAACTGTCACTCCTAAAGCGAAAGTCAATGAGACATAAAATGTGTATTTCGACGAGCTCTACAACTTTAGTTTGGAACATTCTATAATATTTTATAAACCTACTGAAATAAATTGAAAAAACTTTAATTTTTCATGGTTGAAAATTACCTCAAAAATTAAATTTCCGCCAACTTTTATGGTCATATTCGTAAAGTACATCAGTATACGTAGCCTTAAGAAAATCGGAGGCATGCACTTTTCGGAATTTCACCCGAAGAATGATTGAAAAGTGAATCTTCGAGGTGAGAATTTAGACAGACTTCTTGTAGCTGTCTGATGTTTGTAGAAACTTGATTATATGAAAATACTGATATTGTAAATCTGACGCTTGGAAGATTGTGCAACGGTAATTGAAAAAGAATAATTTGCAGAGAATGTTCAATAGTGGCGACAACAGTGTTAAATTCAGCATTTTTTGCGCTCGACGTGAGATTGGGAGCTGCCCTTAAGCATGCGGAAACTGCGCTGTCGAAAGCGAAAGTTCATGGACCGAAGCGCATGGAAACATTATATTGGACCAAAACTTATAACTATTTGGAATTGATTAGAGCACAGTACAAAATGCTCCGTGCCGTGACTTGGCGGTACACGCATCCTCGCATGCAGAAAAAATTTCCACGCCTCTGCTTTTACGCGGGTAGTCTTCTCGACGATATGGACAATTTTGTCCGGAAAGCTGTTCAACGTCCTTTCATATTATCAACGTCCCTAGCCTGTTGCTGTATGCACGTCCTCCATTTCGTAACATTATGCAAACGATTTATGAATTATTTTGAAAAAATCTCTGAGCGCAGAGTGAACAGGTGAAGCATATTAAATGTAGATTTTGATGTTCCTCTGAAACTATATTCTTAATATAGTTTATATACGAAAGTAGTTTATATGTCGTGGATTTTGTTAATCTTTTTGTTAACGTGGCATCCGTTGAGACCAAGTTTATGAGTATTCGATTCGACTTTGAGTAAGGATAATGGTGTCGTAAGACGGCGAATTAGTTCTCTCATATATTTCTGGCTAGAAACAAACAACTTCACTTGGAGCGATGCTTCAATTACTTATACGCTAAAGCGATTAACTCTTTAAGAGACTGGAGAGAATTTTCTTGCGCCACTCAAAAGCTTTGGCATTGAAATTTGATAGTATACAAAAAGTGAAGTTATACAGTTCGCCCTCTAAATTGCTAATTAATGTAAAACTCTATTACGCCAAATGCATGGAAAGACAGGGAATACGAAGAACATTTAATTTCTAATAGATCGGTTCTGGTGTCTGGATGCAAAACTGTGGACATATTAGACTGTCTTACAGAAGGTCGTGAAGTCTTATCGTACAAGGTCACACCCCGCAGAGAAATAGTGACCATGAAATTGAGATATATCATGAAGCGTTCTTGGTTCACTTGTTTAGACGTTCCACGCGTAGACGATGAGAACAGTTGGCGAGACGAGCAACGGTTCATGTACCTCCGGTTACGTCGTTTAGTAAACAGTATCAATGAACATCTCCTAGAAAAGCTACACTATGACAAAGTGATATATCTATTGACACAGGTTGGATATTCAGTTTAGGATTACTTGAAAATTCTGAAATTCTTCAAAATAATGGGAAACTATAAATGTTTGTCTCGTAGGCAATACCAATGTCCATACCGAAACCACCACCTGCTTCCACGTATTCCGGTTATGGAGAATACGGTGGCAGGTTCTTCTATTATGGGAACATGAACAAATACGCCTACGCGAGTAAGTTCAAATTTCCAGGGAGAGAAGAAGACACATATGGTGACACAACGGAGGAAATGCAGCCTAGCAACTCCCACTTTGACGTAGTGATTACAATAGAATTAAAATGCTCCCCAGAGTTAGCACCATTTGCTGTAAGAGGAAATCTAAGGTTGAACGATTTGGAGACTAATGAGAACGTAACGACAAACATTCGAAAGCAATTTTACCTCAAATTGAATGTGAATTGTCCCGCCTCAGTGGCAAACAGGCTTCCTGGTAACTTTACTTGGGAGTTGCGTAACTCACGGCGTGGACATTAAGAGTAGTGAAGAATATAAATAATCTAGGTTTCAGAGCACAAAATAACAAGTTACTATGATGTCATGCTCTTATTGAATTTTAGCGCCTCGTCAATTATACGGATTATAATATACCATATGTTGCGTGCGTTTGATATCTACCTGCAAAAATAAAGCATGACACAAGCCTTAAATTAACTGAAAATAAATTATCGGCTGTACGACCGATTACCGCGACGAAGTAGTAAAGGATAAAAGATAAAGATACTATTATATGTAATAATATATTTATTTACACTCTGGTAAAAACTTAGTTCTTCGCAGCTAATGTTACATGCTCTTCGTTATCTTCTAACAACTGCTGAGGCATCCACAGCGTTTTGTTTAACCGTTTAGCACGATTTTCAAGTATGCTGTATGCAAAATGATTTAATACGAGTCCTCTGGGAAGTGCCACCCCTTGAAATCGATAAACAGGAGTATCCTCTATTTGTGTCTTGTGAACAGCAGTAATTGTGCATCGTCCTATTACATAGGTGCTGCTCGCCATAGGTCCTTTACTTATATCGACATGATCTCCTACTCTGTATAAGGTGACTATATTATCATTATCTTTCGCAATATTTGGAATTTGTTCTGATTTATATGGATTGTCCTCAAACATTTTCAGTGCCACATCCTCCGTAGTCTCCAGCCTCTCTATAAGTAGTTCCTTGGTAACTAATTTCACAAAGGAAGCGGATAAGGCGCGTAATTCGGAGTCAGTCGGTTGCCAATCCGGTAGATCAAGAACAACGTCGTACACAAAACTTCCTGATTTTATATCTGGATATGGAAAACTGTGCAAGTGAACATTTACGTCGTCTTTAAACGTGCTGTCTGCTACAGCACCCAGCAGAATTGAACAAGTTCGCCAGAATGCGTAATTAACTGCACTGGTGCTTGGCGATTTTAAAGTCAGCAGTTGCACTTCGCAATCGGAGTTTAACGGTTTGTGCATGTCCCACGGTTTTCCATTGACTAATGCTAAAGCAGACATTTTGCTGACTCCTTCCGAAATGTGTCTTGCGCAGTCGTAAGGTGTAGAAATATCCCTATTCATTACTAAAGTAACTTCATCCAAAGCACTGTGATATTTCACTTCGATTTTCTCGATTCGACCGATGCTAGCGCACTGCCTCTTTTTCTCTTGTTCGAACAGCGTGCTCCGTTTTTGTCTGATGTCTGCTCTACTCAGTGTGCTCATACATTTTAAATATGTCTTTACATGTACTTTTAAAGTACTCGCGCATAAACTTCGACACCTGTAAAATATAATTTGGTATAAACTTATGCATGTATTTCGTAAAGTTTATTAACGGTACATATGTGTTAATTTTAATTCATAACTGAAGACGCGATGTCTAAATGAGGAAGATTTTAAGTCTTATTTTTAAATAGAATAAAAAAATATTACACAGCGATGTTTTGCACGGTAGATTATTTTCTGCATAATTAAGTTTTTATGCACTTTACAACATTTTCTACTAAATCTATTAATGATACGTGGATAATAACGGTTTACTTACCCGTGAAACATTTTTCAATACTTTACGGTTATGGATTCTATTCCTTTAGCACGTGTAATTTCTACATTACTAAGATAATAGACATTTGTTACGTGTAAATGTTATAAGAGTAGCCGAACAGATTTGCTTTTCGTTACTTGTATCGTGTACACAAATCAGTTTTAAATGCATAAACAATTCTTTCGACTTTTGTGGTTGTGATTGTATCCAATTATCCAATTGTAACACAACCTTAAACGATTTAGCACTGTGAAAGGAGATGCATTTAAATGCTCAGCTCCCGCACCCTAGACCATATATACGTGGACCGCCAGCGGCCTATACCGTCCCGTGCTAAGGCCTGACGCCAACATCTAGCTCCGCCAGACAGCAACGGTAAAAGGGGGAACTACTGCTCGAAGCTAGCTTCAGACCTACGAATTCCGACATCTTGGCGTCCTTGTGCGTCTTGTGCATTCTTGTCAATTCTTGTAGTGAAGCAAGTGAAGTGATTTGAACAATTTCAGTAAAAATCAAAACAATGCCGCGCTATTGTAGTGTGAAAGATTTGTAATACCACGGATTACTGTGTAAAAACTGAAAAGAATTTTGCAGAAGCAGAAAAATCTCAGATGTTTAAGTAACAAATTTCGTAAGGTAAGTAAATTTATAACCTATCGAGTGCTTATATGTTTTGTGAAATATTTTGTAGACTTCCAAAGAAAGAAGACGTGAAGGAACGGTGGATCAAAATATTATCAACCCATTCCAAAACTGGAAAAATTGGGAATTATTTTAAAATATGTGAAAAGCACTTTGAAAGATCATGCTTCAAGCAGAATGGATTTGACAAAAGGAAATTGATAGAAGATGCAATTCCTACAATTTTTTCAATGTCAACTGAACCTGTAAGTAAGAGTGAGGTTAGAAAAACAGTTATTGTTTAGGCTATGGAAAGAAACTATTTGAGCTATGTAAATGTTACAGGGCATAAGTAATGCAGTAAATACTGAGGTAAAGGAGATCACATCTGCATCATGCATTGAGTAAGTACAAGGTTAAAATCTATATTTTATTTAGAGTTTGGTAGTATTAAACGTACTGCATTTCATGAATCAAAACAGTAAAGGGTAAATATATATAAAATGTTATGTTTTGTAGAAATTCAAATAATTCTTTGGATGAGGAAAATGCATCATTTGTGCAAGATAGCGACAATAGTGCACTAGACCACTCATATAATTGCACCAACATAATAAGATATGCGGGTGATATGTCCGATGAAAAGTTGGAGAATATGTCGTCAAGGAGTTTAAGGAGGTGTATAGGGATATTAAAAAAGAAAACAGCAATGCAAGCAATAAATTTTTGATTTACATTTATTCCTGTCTCCTTTATTCTTCACAAAAACAATTCTTTAAATAATGAAGTATAAACCAAATTGTTATTTTATTTTGAAATATAACACGTTTCAACTGAAATGGAATACCATTTTCTTTGCATCGGATTCGTACAGTAAGATTTTAAATTAGTATTTTATCTGTATTGCTAGAAAAATGTTGGTACGGTTTATTTGAAACATTTCATTCATTTTACACGCGACATTCGAAATAAACTAACCCGGAGGCATATTACACAATTTCATTTCCCAAGCTGCCTTGGACTCCCAGGCTTAAAGCAGTAGTTTTCCCTTTTACCGTTGCTGTCTGGCGGCGCTAGATGTTGGAACCACTCTGAAGTAAGCAACTGGCGGTCCATATTTATATGGTCTAGGTCCCGCACGTTATATTGATCGATATATATGTGGCGACCATCGAAAGGCCACCACGAGAGGGCAGCTCCAGCGGCGCGTTTCTATGTGTGGCGACCATCGAAAGACCACCACGAGAGGGCAGCTCCAGCGCCACGTTCTAGGGACTGCGCACGTCGAGACCTTTTATGATCTCTCTGTCTCTCCTGTCCGCTCGCTCTACGGGACTCCCGCTCTTCCGGACATGCCGGTCCAGTCCTGTCCATCCCTGGTCCTGTCTTACCGCGTGTTACCCAATCTTCCATTAGTATCTATCGGCATCGTCTCTCGCGTTTCCGCGTACCGCGGTGGTCTTGTATTAAACGTTCTAACATTAAACAGTGTTGGTGATTCAGATATTCTTTTATTTCTCCTTAAAAAACCACAACGGCGAGACTTACAGCAGCGTGAGTGGAGAACGCGTGGGGATCCGGCCTGAGCCCGTTACGGCTCCGCCACCGTGGTGTTCGCCATCCCCACATATATATGTCCGGTCTAGAATCGATACGTGCTTTTTTATATGTCGATTACTTACTCGATCGGATCACTACGCTAGCCCACGCTAGCCTAACCAAGCCTAACTAACTCTACTCGACTTACCGGACAGCATTGGGTTGTCATGAATCATGAAAACAGTAGATGGTTGTGCCTATTATATTTTTCAAACCTAGTCGAACTAAAGCTGAGGTTCCACTGAGCGCGTCACACGTCGCGTCGTCGCCGCGCGTCACGAGTTAACCAATCAAATCGCTTCATTTTGTTGCGTCGTAAAATAATGCAACAAAATGAAGCGATTTGATTGGTTAACTCGTGACGCGCTCAGTGGAAACTCAACCTAACTCGAAACCAAATTATCGTAAACACCCTTTGTGGAACTGGGCCTAAACTGGGGATTTTTATTTTTCAAGAAATTATCTCTATTCAGCTCTGCTTTCTGTGTTTCTGTAGTTCACCCTGTTCACCGTATTAGCGTTGGAAAGTCATGATCATCGGTGTATTTTACAACGATTGTTTAATAGTGTGATAATACAGGAAAATATTTTTACAAAATGGTAAATCAACTTGTTGTACATTATTTTTTATTTTACTGTCCTACCGCCCATTTCTGATAGTATATTTAACAGTGATAATACTTTCGATGTTTCTTGAAGAGGTTATATGCAATTTGCACTGTCATCAAACAAAACTTTTACCGTATATTTCATTAATATAGAACCTTCGATGATTTCGTTTCGATTTCTGTTTATGTAAATGGCCATTATAAATTCTTAATTAATACATACTTACAGGCTCGCAGATATGATACACGTACCACAATATTCTCTCCGGAAGGGCGTTTGTATCAAGTCGAGTATGCTATGGAAGCTATTAGTCACGCCGGTACTTGTTTAGGTATATTAGCGAACGACGGTATCCTGCTTGCTGCCGAAAGAAGAAATACAAATAAACTCTTAGACGAAGTCTTCTTCTCTGAGAAGATCTACAAGCTGAATGACGATATAGTTTGTTCGGTAGCTGGTATCACTTCAGATGCGAATGTTTTGATGAACGAATTGCGTCTCATTGCTCAGAAATATCTTCTTCAATATGGAGAGCCAATTCCTTGTGAACAACTCGTTTCTTGGTTGTGTGACGTCAAGCAAGCCTACACTCAGTACGGCGGCAAACGTCCTTTTGGCGTCTCTATTTTATACATGGGCTGGGACAGACTTTACGGATATCAATTGTATCAGTCCGATCCTAGTGGAAACTATGGCGGTTGGAAAGCGACGTGTATCGGCAATAATTCCGCAGCAGCGGTCTCGTCGTTGAAGCAAGAATATAAGGAAGGTGAAACTACGTTGAAAGATGCAATGGCGCTTGCCGTGAAAGTACTTTCGAAGACATTAGATATGAACAAATTGTCCGCTGACAAAGGTAAATGACCATGAGCGATAATCGTACGTGTGTGTTAATTGAATGTAATTTTTAAATCATATATTTCCAGTCGAAATGGCCACCTTAACACGTGAGAATGGTAAAACAAAGATACGAATTCTTACGGCACGTGAAGTAGACGAACTAATCGCCGATCATGATAAGTTAGAAGCATTGGCCGAACAAGCGAAAAAGGAGAAACAGAAGTTATAAGATAATTCTGTGACAATTGTAATTGTATTCAAATAAGCGAGGCCGGATGTTGTCAAACATGCAGCAGTTAGTTCTTAAGCAACGTGGTCTTATAATTTTTTTTAATAAAGTTATTTTACCATCTGTACGATATTGTCAATCTTAATGGACATAAGTTTTTTACGCACTCGTATATGGTAAAAAAAAAAATGCGCTAAAGACATTCGGGGACAGTTAGCATACTGATAATTGTGAATCTGTTTCAAATTTGTATAAACAATACTACTGCTACTGTAAATTAGTTTGGAAAGATGTAATAAATTCATGCTTCATTGTCTATTGCGACGTTTACTTGCATAGAAGCTGCAAACTTTTCAAGCATGATAAATCTTGAAACTGAATAGATTTAATTTATTCACAAGATATAAGTTGTTATTATTAACTTTAATATTAGTATCAAATTAATTTTTGAATTTGATATGGTAATGGAATTTTGTACCATTAAATTTCTATTGGCCATTTTTACATCGGTGCAAATAAATTACATAAATTTAGTTTTCGATTTGCAATAGGATGTGTGTACGACAATTAATGATTTCAATAGTTTTCAAAATAGAAACAATCTTGTCAAAATGTTATGGTTTGAAAAAGAGAATAAAAGTGTCTATTCTTTATCGGGTTAAAAATGAAAGTGTTGGTATTTTATAAGGTAATATGCGTGAGCATAGGTTTTAGCACAGGGTGGATTATTAGCTACGAAATTAACATCTTTGTACTGTTATGACAATTTATTGGTAGCAAATGATATTTTTATAGAGTTAAGTGCATAATTTAGGCAGGGAAACGCTTATTTAATTTATAACTCTGAAATTTGATTATGTACAAGTACACTGACCTCAGGCAAAACTAAATTAACATCAATTAACATATAGGAAGGGTAACATAAGATGTTTTAATTTGCGAATATTCGATTAATTAAATTTCTAGTAAAAAGTAGTCTTTGGCCCCATTCAAACAGTACGCATCTGTACATATATACACATATTTCTCATAAAATGGTTTAGATTCTTTTGAATTTGATAATTCGTCCTTCATATCCATATCACAACCATTGTATTCAATAACATTTCAGAGTAGTTATTGTTTTGTTTTATTACTTTCACATAATGCTTTCTCACCAATTATATTTATAATACTTGACAAAGGATCTAATTTTAATCTTGTAAACTATAGCAGTATTTTATACGAGTTACTTATGGCAACATAATGTTTTATAGCGCCTGTAAATTCTATATTATTAATATACTACAGTATACAAGTAGTTTTAATTACTCTGCACACTTTATGTGTGGAGGTAATGTCTAATTTTGTATGTAATTATTTTGTTTTCTTGTCCGCGCTGACTTACCAAGCCATAAGTTTGTGTTTATACAATTTTTTGGATAACTTATTATATAGTAAAGTTTCCTAATGCTCTTTCTTTATATTACATTAATTTGTAATAATTATGATTATTATTACCTTTTATTCTGAAAAGTGATTTATTTGTAAAAAATTATTATAAACAATCACAATGCACTTGATGTTACGATGATATTACATAGTGTATGGACACTTGTTAAAAAAGAGTTGATTTTTAAATGCCATTTACATTTGATATTATAAAAACGATTTATACATAAACTACAGAAGTTTGGATAGTCGATTTAGAACGTTACATTATGATAATAACCCCTTCCACTTAAAAACATAGGTGAATATCGACTTAAATTAAAAGATATTTAATAGTTATCGGCAGTACGCCAAAAATTAGTTAAGCATAAATATATTTATTTATGACACACATAAAGTATTGCATTGAAAGTGCTTGTCCTAACTTCAATGTGTAGAAACAGAAATGCAACAAAAGCTAAATTTATGGCGAACCAATAGTCGTATGATGACTAATACTAATTAAAGAGGTTACAATAATTAATTAAGTTCACGACATAATACATTGAATTGGGTTGAAGGAAGCTTTTCAAACTTTCACAGGCAAAAATGTATAAAGTATCGTTATATTGCTCTAACTAATCACTGTTATTTCTTTGAATAACTTGGCACATGGTTCAAACAGAAGGTAAGTAATAAATATAATAAGTGCTTTCCTTTCACAACTGAAGTGAATGTTCAGATCAGTTCAATACATCCGATCATATTTGCGTTTACTTTAGATAATCCAATCATATTCGTGTCTATCTCTGAACTGAACTGATATTATCTAATCATTGGGATAAAAGCAAAGCAGCTATTGTGTAAATCATTATGTTCCAATGCAGCACTTTACAATAAAATCTAGATTTACAAAATTCATTACAAATATTAAAACATAAACACATAATTATATGCATAATATTGGCATATCCTGTTATTAATTGCTGTATACAAGAAAGATTAACAAAATTAGTTTTCATAATCATAAAATGTTACATAATAGTTTTCTGATAGAAATTGTCAAGATTGTTAAAGATCATAGGCCGTCCAAGAGTAAACCTGGTGAAAAATCGAACATTTTGTGATTGTATATCACTGTCTTATTTGATTAACACTTTCTTCTGAAAATATAAAGAAAGGTAATCGTACAGTAGAAAATAACTGCAGGTCAATAACATAACTTCAAAATAAAAATAAATTATGTCTCCTAAAATCTGATTGCTGAAGCATCACTTAGACAAAGTAATATAAAAGGGTATACTTTCTTTTCTACTACACATTATCTTAGAAACTGATGCCAGAACAAATTATAAGGATCCTAACAGTTTTCTTACTTCATTCTCCATGGGATGCACAAAATAAATGAAATTTAACTATGCAATTCTTTCCTCATACATTTGGTGTCATAAAAATCTATTAATGGCAACATTATCCCAGTACATTGCAAATAACTATCTATTTTTTTGGCGAGTTCTGTAATCTCTCTCTTTCTTTTTCCTCTTCAGTGACAAATATTCTGGTAATAACTATATCACCAGTACTAAGAGTTTGGCAAGCAGCATCGTTCCAACTTTTAGAATCTGGTTGCGCATCAGCTTTGTCATTTTGACATGTACATCTTGCAGAAGAACAATCTGCAGAGAGTTGATCCAATGCAGGCCCAGTTACTGCGGATAAAATAGCTTCTAACTTTTCAATTTTCTCAAATCTGTCCATTTGTCCATCCGATAGTATCTCATCTACCATTTGCATAGATTCCGTAAGGCTTGGTGTATTAGAATTTCTTGGCGAAAACACTTCACCTGGAAAAACACACGTGCTTATTCTATGATGTTGCTTCAGTGGAGATATTTTAAAGATTTAGATACTTTACGTGATAGATACCTGAGTGTGAATTTTCTGAAGTATTACTTTCCATGCTCTGATATTCCGTATCCTCAATTTTGTCATTGTCATCGTCATCGCTACTATCACCCTTCTCTTGATTTATATTTTCCAATTTTTCTAACTTTCTTGCAACTTTATAACTGCCCTTAAGTTTTTCTTTTTCCTCTTCGGTAAGGTCCAAGTAACTAAGAAGGCGTATTTCACGATTACTTAAAACAATGCAGCTCTTATTCGTTGCTTCTTCAATTCGTTTCTTCAAATCGGAAATTTCTACTTCTACTTTTCGCTGATGCTTGCGTGCTTTTACATCTAGGGGACTAATGTACATTTGGACTTGCTCTTCGCATAATTCTGTAAAAAGGGACTGCATATCCGGTTTGATACGCCTGAGAACAATCAAAAAAATTATTATTTCGGCAAAGAAGAGATATCTAATTATGTATATGAACACATTGAATTCTCTTATTATAATATCGAATTGGCACAAGTGTAGATACTGTAACAATGGGTATTTTTAGTTTTAGGTGTATAAAGAAGAAAGAGAAACGATGAAAAAATGGTAGAATATTTTTATCGCTCTATATTATTTTGAATAATGCAGATATGTGAAAGGATTGTTTTTCATTCTTTAATAAACTTGCTATATGTATAACAGAAACAATGTTAAGTCGCTGATGAAATTTGAATACATCATGTTGAATTTGTTTATTATCATTTTGCTTTAGAATGTAATTAGATATTTTTATGAGGCATGATCTGTAGATTAAAGAGACCTTATGTAATATATTTACCTAAACATGGCTTTATATACTTCAGGAAGATTTAAAACATCAGTACTAGAGCAGACTATCATGTCTCGAGTCATAGGGCGTCGTGCCCATAATTTATGGTCTTTACGATAAGAAACCTTCAGTGTTTCTTTAAGAGGATTAGAAGGAACATCGTACAACTCACACAATGTATTTAAATTGACACTTTTAACTTTATAAACCGGTGTGCCCTTCTCTTGATATTGAATAATAGTATACGCAGCCTATGGATATAATAATCGTATTAATTTTAAACCTATTAGTATGCAATACTTTACGACTAAAGGACATATAAAAATAATCTGTAGAAATGTGCATATAAATCGTACCAGAGTATCAAAAACATTGGTCAATGTAATGTCGTACTGATTATATAGATTGGCACTGTCGTAACTGCAATCATGAATTACCTAAAACAAACATACATTGGACATTACGATTGTAGAAAATGTTTGAAGGAAAGCAAACTTTCCCTGTAAAATTATGAAAAAAGCTATAACGCAATTTATAATTAAGCATACGATTAGTGCTAAATTTTAAGTGGAAAACACCAGAATTCAAAAAATTGTGGACCAAATAAAAAGATAGAGATCATGAAATAAATTGCATTAACTTTTTTGCGGTCTTACGTCTTCCTTGTCTACTGAAAATTTACACAAATCTGGTCCATTCTTACAATCGAGTTTATGTAAGACGGATATCATTCTTTACCAACAAGCATGCTACATAAATGATTACTTTACAAAACATATTTCAGTATGTTTCGTGCATTGCATAAGTTAAAAATATTCGTATGTTCTCTACAATATTAGCTTTTGTAAAGTTTAAAACATCATATTGCTTCTCATGATTTTAATTCATCTTACAGTATTGGTGTATTTAACAAATTTTGTTGTATAAAGTAAACTTTTCTTCTCATAATGTGTGGCGTGAACCTATCAGTAGCATTACACGCTCATATTTCTGCTTGTGACAATAATTACTATTTCATATGTACAGCCTTCATACAATCTAAAATGTTTGCAATATCTGTGGTAATGCCCATTTAAAAATAAAATGCGCTTTATAAAATAACACAAGTAACTTGGCACTTTACAACTCCAAGTATTATTTAATTTAATATTGTTTACTAATGGATAGTATCTTATTTCTAACATGCAAGTACGTACAGAATCTTGGCGATATAGCTTGAAAATCATTAAAATATTAAAAGACTGATCAGAATTTTTATTATGTTTGTGATCAAAATTGCAGTATATTAATTTTGTCAATGTCGTATCGAGTATTTTTTAACTAAATGTACTCAGTAAGACATACTATGCAATGATATTAATTACACCAATAAATGTATAGCAGCATACTAATACCTACTTTCATCATGTACTACCCCCAAATAGTAAAAACTACTTGTCTTCAAATATTCTGCAAGATTTTCACTTCCTCACTATCAGTATGATGTCCTTGGCAAGATTACCGATATCCCAATGTGGCTCCTAAAAGTTTAATTATCTCCCAGTACTTTACATTCTCTGTGCATAGAACTCCACACCATATGAGAGTAAGAGTTTATAAAACAATCTGCTAATATTAGTAGCAGCATCTTCTTGAGTAGTTCAACCGATTCACTTTCCCCAGAAAATAAATATTAAAAAATTTGATAACTTGTCTAATAAAATTTTTGAGAAGCAGTATGGAAGTTAAACATTACTTATAGTATGAAGAAGAGATGGTCTCTTATTTACTTAAATCACCCTTACTATTATACTATTACATAACCACTATATGCATATTGGTTAGTACAATGATTTTGTTATTTAATAAATTTTAATTAAATGTGTAGAATATCTGTCCATTTTTTCCATGCTATAGGCTACGTTTAGCGAACTATATAATGTTAACATTTTATATAACTAGCTTTTGTATTTGGAAGAAATATTATCAATGTTCCACAGTATGACTTGAATAGGTACTTGAATACGCTTTTTAGGTATTACTTTGTCAACAACTGCATTATGTTTTGTATATGTATCTTTTTTCAGTCTATTTTATATGTATTACTTTGACATGAAAACGCATTGTTCCTTACACGCTTACCTTAATAATATTTTTATGTTCCAAGAGTCTTTGTAAACCACCAGCTTGCATAAGATTTGGACACTTATACAAATCGAACACATAAGCTTGACCACTCATGGTCCCAATCTGTATTAAGGTCAGTTCGCCCTTGATACCCACGTTTATGCCTTCACAATCAAAAGATATGACAATTTTTCCATCAGGACTTGGCTTCTGGGGCTTAATAATGTCTTCTACAACTTGTAAACTCTCCCTTGTATTTAATATTACGCGTGTTTGCTGTAACACTCTCAGCTTCCATGCATCGCGCATCGGAGAAGTTTGCAAGCTGCGTATTTTATCATTATTGTCGAGACAAGCTTCCATGACCAGTTTATTCAGACGATTAAGCGTTTGTCGCTTCAAGCTTAAGGGTGGCGAATTATCATTGCTTCTTGCGTTTGTGACACAAATGCTTTGATTTGTATTCATGTGTGATGTTGAATTATTATAAACACTTTCGGTTTCTGGTATCTGAGACGAAAGATGAATATTGTTCGGTAAATTTGTCGAAGCTATGCTTAGTCGTGATTGCTGCGATGAGCTATTGCGTTGACTCTGCATCATAGCTGCAGTTTTAATTTTTGCATCGTCATCTATTACAGAAGATTTTGGTCTTGCGACAAGAGTCACGAGATTACTATGAACATGTAAGGTGTCGGGAAACATTTTTATATAAGTAGACAAATCTTGAGGCGTTTTAAATATAGAAGTCCAATTTTGACAAGAGAATTTGTCATTGACCATATTAAATAATTGATCTATAATAATTGGGCCTTTTCGTTCTATACAATGCGTAAAAAATTCTAACAACTTTGCTGTTATCTCTGGATCAATGGGCACATCAGGTTCCACTTCTAAAGCAGGTTGCGGCTTCATGCCTTCATACTGTTTCAATATTACATTATTATCAATTACGACAAATGCATCTGGATGTCTTAAGAGAAAGTCTCTGAACTCCTTGTAATGTTGACCAGAGATATGTCGAACTTCTGGCGAAGCTTGCGATCTGTGACCCATAATACTGTTAATGGGTACTTCGGCGCCAACTCCATACTGCAATAATTTATTTGTAAAATACTCCACAGCCTCTAGAGCATAGTCGCGCTTGCCACTTAATTTATTTCCAGGATCCTTTTCAGCAATAGGCTGAAAAGTATTCAGGGAAACGTAATCTCCATCGAGAAGAAAGAGCGAAGGATGTTGAGCTAGAAATTTTTTAAGGCCACTTTGGGATCCTCCGACAATTTGACGCATCTCTTTTGTAAACGATTTAGCTCCGAATTGACAACTCAGGTTGTGTAACGTTCGTTGACCACCTTTATCCATCAAATGTTCAAAGAAGAAAAGAAGCGTTGTGTTTTTAACCATCTCATACTCGGAGCTATCCATTTTAATTAATTTATCTATCAGGATCAATAGACTTTGCTATTTTCTGCTAATTTGTAATGACGTCACAATATGTCCTACAAAAAAAAAAGAAGGAGTTCCTCTTTTTAGAAATGATTTGCAACTATAATATTGATAATAGTAGTCGATATTCCTTCGACTAATAATATTTGAAAGCATGTGCGAAGTATTTGAGAATCTGGGATCAACGAAAGTTCTATTCGAAAGTGTTTTACCATTATAATAGAATTGTAATACTTCGCATGAAGGCACATAATTAAGCTGTTAACACTGTTCATTCCACATTTTCAAGAGCACGACAACTTCTATTTCCTTTTAGACAAGTATAGCGATTACTTTCTTCTCGACTAATTTCCAGCAGTTACAACCTTTCATACCTGTAAAAAGAACAGACTTATCGCATCGTGAGATACATTATAAATTCAATTACTTCAAGTCAAATTTACCACGTAACGCACCTTAAATCATTAAAGAATTGATTTAAGTCAGTTATACTTATTCCAATCGTAACATTAAAAAAGACCATTGAGTTAAGAGAAAAAACATACCTGGTAGAGTATTATACAATTTAATTATCTTATTTTCAAGTAACAGGAAATTACAGGACACGGCATGCTTATTACATCCTGTAATCTCAAAAGATTATACAATCTTCTTGGTAATCCATTAAATGCTCGGTTAAGCGGAATTAGTTATTGCTTCAGCGTTGCTAAAAAATTATTCTCGTTACTGTTAATGATTACAAAGGAGAACAATAATTTCATTATCACACTCTCAACCGTTCAATTGAAATTGTTCAAAAACACTATTGCGTACGTTTACAAATTTGTCCGCTTAACTTAAAGATAAGATTTGCCGATCTTCATAATAATTGATATTATATGCAATATATAGACATTAAATCTTTCAGGTAGAAGCACAGCCAAAATTAACAGTCCTTAAACCAAAAGAAGGGCAAACATTGTTTACATAACTGCCATCCAATTAACAATATTCGATTACCACTTTTATTGTTACATACAATTTATTAGGTATAAAATATCTCGGTATCTGTGTTTAAGGCTTATCCGCTTCGAGAACTAGAGTGTCGCATAATTTGACATTGAGAAATAACTATCATAATTTACTGCTGCTGCAGGAATTCACCTTATTTACATTTCATTGGCTGCCGTGCATATACGTGCGCGTTAATATAAGACTAATTTTATAGGTCACGAAAATCTGACGTACGTAACACGGTTTTAAGTACCGAATAGACACCAATAGACACCACGGTCGAAACTAATTTTAAAGGATAACAAATGTTTACGGATCTATTACTATTTAGAATGCAATTTGGATTGAAAAGATAAATATTGTTTCGCGTGTGAGTTAGTATTAGATTGGTATTAGTACCTTGCGCCCGGTTACAGCAAATTTCTAGTTAACCCCAATGTGGCTTATAACGTAACTCAGACATATTTCAAGGTGTATATCCAGCATACTCAATTAACGTTTACCTTCGAGGAAGCGGATACAAGAGAGCGCACGATGGACGGATGGAATGCAGAAAATGATTTCTCATTATTGCTATGCTGTTGTATATTTATTTGAATGTAATTATAGTTTATATTAGGTTTTATTGAGAATATTTGTACGATCGAATGAATTATCCTATCTTTGTAAAGCCTTTAAATTATTTTAATAACCCGGAATGCACACACATTTTGTGGAGTTTTGTATTTGTGGTTTCTGTTTTGCGCTGTCTCGCCAGAAATAGTTTTCCAAAATAGTATACTATATTTATTGTGTCTCTGTAATATATAATGTTAACCAAAAAGTGCGTGTAACATAATAAATATTGGACAGGAGTAATAATATTCGTGTGTAAAGGTTATATTTATGAAATGTAACTTGATGTAGCTCCAGATGTATCTGCAATGTAACGAAGAACATGGAAAGTCAAATCAATTCTTATCACCTAATTTAATCTTTAATTCGTCATTCATTAGTGCGCGGTTATCAGTTACCAGTACGATTTTAAGAATATTTCTGAAACTCTTGTTATTACTGTCTCGATGACGTAACATTCCTTCAGTGACACTTGTCGCGCATGCGCATAGTTTACTGAACAGCAGGTAAACCAGTTGTGACCAGTTGGATGTGTGCATGTAAACACTGGTAAACCATGCAAACTTACGGCTTTGGAAAGTGATCTAACAATAAAAACTGTTTACCAAACAGCATGTAAACACATATAAACTTATGGTTTTGAACAGATGATACAAACTTGGATTAAATACCTTGTGATATATTGAATAATAATAGAAGCTCAGTATGTCGAAGTCGGGTAAAAAATATGAAACAGAATTCGAGTATTGCCGAGGTATAATGTGCTCCGATAAATTAATTTACAATGTTATTATCGTTTTCAGATCTTGCCTGCGTGCCGCTTCCTTCTAACGTAACAAATTGGATCGCTACTCATGAAAATAATAAACAGTATGTGCTAAATTTCTTGCAAAACACTTTACCACCAGCGGACTGCAAATCGATTGAGGAAGAATTGCGAAAGGTGAAAGAATTTGTTTGTATGTTGGTAACTGAGAACACAATTTATAATTTAGAACCCTGAATATAAAGTATTACATACCTTATTACAGAGATTCACTTGACTAAAATGGAAATTGTTTATGTATTATATTAAGACATAATTCGCCTGTTTATGTTCATGTTACCTAATATATTTTCACGCTGTTCATATGGTTAAGAACAAGCCTAATGTGCCACTGTAAATGGGAAGAACAAGAATACATTTTTACCCCTTATAATTTTGATATTACCCTTTACAGACTCTTATATTTCAAAAGATAAAGAGCAAGCGTTCGGATAGAATAAAACGCAAAGGAAAGTCAAACAGAAAGTTTCTATCGAACCGAAAAAGAATTTTAATTGGATTAAACAAAATTAGTAGTAGACACGGTATAAAGTATTCCGATGTACTGCCCTTAAATCGATTATGGCTGGGTTATATGCAACAAGTACTTGGAAATAAATCTGAAAGTGACCTACCTAAAGACTTAACAGATCCTATTTGGGAGAACATAAATCAACAATTGTTAAAAGCAGATTTACATGGCGCGCGAATGTCCGTTGTAGGATCAAAATGTCCAAGTTTGATTGGAATTTCTGGAATAGTCATTCAAGATACCAAAAATATTTTTAGAGTTTGCAGTATCGACAATGTTACCCGAAGTATATGGTTTTATATGTATAACGATATAAGATGCAAACACGTTGTACAGTTATTTAATATTTGTTAATATATGTTTCAGCATTGCCGAAAGATGCTATTGTCATCAAAATATACCTAAGTCAAATTGCAATAAATTTATTTGGAAAGCAATTTAGCGTGAGGCCTACGGAACGAACAGTGAAAAAATTTAAATCAGCACGTATATATGAATTATAGTACATTCGAATATATATTAAATATTGCACGATTGTAATAGATGTTAATATGAACATTTGAATAGTTCTGTGGTATATAAAAATTTATTACTTTTTCAATATTTATTTCAATAATCCTACAACACAAGATCAGATGTATATAACAAAGCTGAGGACAGCTACTGTAATATATTATATTTGTAAAAGGAAGGATAATATGAAAACAGGTAAAATTACTTAACCATAGCATATTTTCTTTTTGGAAATTATCTCTAATATTATGTATAGGAATCGAACCTGCAATCATTTTTAATATTGCTTTTCCCTTACCTGCCTTATAGCTTTGTACTTTTTTGTTACGTTATGACTCAAATGTTTATGTAATTTTGCATTCAATTAGTACGTGAAGTTTAATGTACCAAGTAATGACAATATGACATTCAAGTATACCCTCGAATGTATATTTGATTTTACTGAAGTTTAAGTTCCTCATAATTTTATGCGCATTCTCTTATACATATTACAATACATTTAATAAATGTACTATGGTTACATACGTTTTCTCAACTGAATAAAATTGAATGCGCTGTTTCGTATACGCACAAATATTCGATTAAAAAGGTGATATCGCCTTTTAAATTTACGAAAATGTCTTTTATTTCATTCGCTTACCAATATGATTCCATTTCACGTAAATAATATATATGCTTTTTTCGAATTAAGTAATTAACTAATAAGCTAATATTATGTAACAATAAACTTTTTGAAAAAATTATATCAGAGTATTTTTTTGTCTTGCAATATAATTCCATTGTTTTTGGCATGGTTTTGTATTAATGATTGGTAGAGGTATTAGGATTATTTATTTTTATATTGTTCACTCTTTAGTAGATTAATACGGTGCTACCATATGTATATTTACTACTTACATGTTACACTGCAACACATTATTGTATTCTATTGTGTTGTATTTATGAATACACGCACGTCCATACATACCAACATATTTATTCATATGTATACACATACACAGCGCTAATATTTTCTCATGTATGTGCATATACATATATATAGATATACCTACTTTTTATTCTCTAAATCCCTTACAATAGTTCGCCATGATTTTTAATATCCAAACATCATGATACTGATATTTTTATAATTATTCATGAAAACAGCATTAAATATGTTTTAATCATTCTACAATAACGTTTGCATAAAGATGAAGTCATTTTTGGGAATGTGATAGGTAAATACTATCCGATTTAACACTTCTATCTAATAACTCGCACTAACTCATTGCAATGGCCAAGACTGAACTGAGTCTCATGTAGAATAGATAACGATGACAAAAACATTAATTATCCGTTCCATGTTTAAGCATATGTGTTTTATTGCATGACTGTATTATATTTTATGTTTTGCTAAACACATTGGTACTAAATGAATTGTAATTTTGGACAATACATGAGATTTCCTTTTTTTTACGTAATTCTTTTTCTTCGAATTACGTATTCCTTAATCGTAGTAAATCATAAATAAACGTGGGAAAAAAAACACAAACAAAAACAAAATGGTTTGAATTGTCTCTTCCAACAGGACAATGTTTTGAGGAACATTACATGTAAGATGTGTCAAAAGTATTTAACAACTTTTGTCACACTTTGTATACAGATTTAGATATATGAGTAAAATACTCTCTACAAGTAACATAAATGTTTTGTTTTGGTACATCTGTTATTTGAAACAGTATTGCAGTATATTATAAACACATCGCAGTTTTTAATTAATACTTACATAGCCAGGTTGAAATTTAATACAGTCATTAATGATTAATGAATTAACACAAAAAAAAAAGGTAGAGAGAAAGAGAAACTTATTATCCACCACGTGCACCTTGTACAAATTAATGGTTAAAGATCATTACAGATCTTTTTTATACAATATAGATGCAACCTGTTCATAAAAGCATTTCATACATGATTTTACATTTTTATACCACTCATCGCGTCTTTATGAAAATGTAATGTTTCATCAGGATTATCGTATGAAAGAAAACTGTTATATAGTAAAAAACCATACATTGTTTCAATAGATGTATCGACACACTGATGACAATAAATATTTAAAAAATTGCTATTATATAATATTTACAGAAACATGGTAGAAATTTATCATATATCCTTCTTATAACAGTTACACATAATATGACAGCATTATGTAAATTACAATTAGTACTTTGCCATTTTTGCCAAAAAGAAAAACAAAATACACATTCTCAAATTTCTTCGTATCATGCACAAAACACTTCAAATGTTCCCACCCATTGTATTGGCTTTAGGCATAAGAATTGAGTATCAGTCGCACGTATTATGTATCGTTGTTTATGCAGTTTCATTTAGTAACACATCTAAATTTGTGACAATATAATAACTCAGCTTTATAAGCAATATTTCTTATTATCTACGAGCTAAGTCAGATGTGATGCAATATTAAATTTCATATATTGGTTAGAGTTTTGCCAAAGAAATTAAGTATATCAGACAAATATAAGAATCATATATCCTTACTACTTCAACACTCATTAATTGGCAATATTCAAAATATACTAATCGTTTGATGCAGTATTACGTATACGAATATGCTGTACCTCCCTAGATTGTTTGAATAGAAAAAAAATCAAAAATTTATCCTAATGTGACAGATTTTTTTTCTCATTTTAAATAATACCCAACATGATTCATAACAATTTAAAACAAATATATATAATACACAAGTTGTACGGATGTTTTTATACTACATCCATAACAGTTTTTATACTTTCAAAACTTGATTCGGAATATTGTACATGCAATAAAGACATAATGTTGCAACATATGTGAAATTAACTAAAACCGTCGCTACTTTTATGTTGGAATGAGATGTAGAGGGTATATAGATGCATATCGATACATTACTGAAACATGTTACATGAAAAATAACATGGTTTACTGTACTTTTATGTATATCGTTTCTGTTTAAACCAATATGAAATAAATCTCAATGCAATTGTCGACTTATACGTATAATATTGTTTTAAACATTTTTACAATATGCTATCTTCAAAATATCTTTCAAAGAGAACCCTTTTCATAAACGTGATAGTTATTTTTTTTTTAAATTATATCTGTTTAATATGCAATTAGAGGATCACTTCAACAACAATATTAACCATTTAAGAAACTTTATCTATACATTAGAAATTAAAGTCAGATATACTCTGTTTGCTTTAGCTTCATTGCATTACAATGATTTAAACATGATAATATTCTGCTTCTAATGACATTTGTTATAGCAGCTAGATAACTGCAACGAGCTAATGAAATCATTATGTCCTACCTAAACTTTATAGAAAAGTAGACTTTGTTTGTTTGTCTTTTCTAATGGATCACGCAGCATATTTCACATACCATACGCTTGGTAGGCTGCGGCAGTAGGTGCATATACGCTTTGTGCAGGTGTGGCATATACATTTTGAGTTGCGTAACCAGGTGCCATCATGCCTGGTCCTGCTGTTAACATTAACTGTGGCTCCGCTGTGAAATATATTTTAAACAGTGTTCATGTACAAATTTGATGACATCACCAAGTAAAAAATATTTAAGAAAAACCAAATACGACAATAAGGTAATACCACATGTTCAGAAAATTTCAAATATTTGCATTACAAAACTAGGCTTGCAAAGTCAAAAAGCCATTGTTATTTTTGTTAGGGGAAATCAAAATTATTCCGTATGCAAAGAAGTTGTACATTATAGTTAATAGAATACTTACGCATAATCATGGGCTTATGCTCCTGATGATCAGTTTCTTCAACGCGTCTACTTTCAGCTTCTTCTAATTTATCAACCTACAATAAATATCAACAATTGTATTTATTATGTAGATAAATCTATTCGATCATTAATGATCGATGATTTTATGTGAATTTTCTAAGAATTCTACTTGTAAGGATATACACAAAATCAATATACATCTGCTTACCTTCGTTATGTATTCTCGTGCAACCTGGATGAGATATGGCATAGCAAAATGTAATATGCGATGTCTCCATGCAAGTTCCAAAATTACATCTGGATGAAGTAAATCGTAGCAATGAAATAGGCATGCAGCAAAACAATCTTTTGATCCCCTCTCTAAAAACCATTCCATTAATTCTTGGGCAACATCTGGATTTCGAGACTCAGCTGCATACTCCATAGCATCTCTAAAAAAAGATCGTGACTAATGTGTAAACTAAGAAAATAAAACGATATGTATTATAAAGTACTTAGAAGTATCATATAAAACAAGAAATTATTTTGCAGTGACATAAAATATTAAATAAAATATTTCATTTATAATAATAAATGAATCACCTAACCACAGAAAATTAACTATTATTGCTATTATAAATACAATGTACATATAAAAACTGTGAAAGAAATAAATTACACAGCGTCTCTTGAAAGGTATAACTCATTATAAGATAATATTTGAAAATCATTAGATATTACTTGCAAGGCATATATATAATTAGTGTTATTGTTTTACTCACTATTAGGCAAAGATAACTTTACCTGAATAATCGGTCCTTTTTGCAAAGCTCCACGGATTGCTTCCACCGATTATTACCTTTGTACAAATATGCTGCGATTCTCCTAAATTCAATGAGTTCGTGTTTTTCCAATTGCTGAGCTAAGGCAATATTGTCAAAATTGTCAAATGCGTCTATTGATGTTCTCAATCCTTGATAGTCTTCTTCATCAATAAGTAACCCGTTTAATGCTTCATTAATTGCTTTGTTATTTAGTGCTTGAACCGATCTCAAATATGGTTTCACTAACTGCAGGTGACCAGTTCTTGTAAAATATGCAACTGATCGCGTATGGTCCATTCGTGGCGCGAGTACAAGCAAAATATCATTTAAAAGGAGTGGTTTGTATTCTACATAAAACTGAATAGCTTTATAGTACAATTCTACATTTGCAACTTTAGTAATTACATCCTTGAAGTGACCTTCTCGCCAAGCTTCTGTAGGATGTTGCATCATTGCCAACACAGCATTGTCATATTCTTCATATTTATCATACAAAAATACAAGCTCGGCCCATAAATGGGCTTGTTCTGCTGCACGAAGTACCTAGAATGTTAAAAAATGCATACATGAATACAAGTTTATTTACATAATAAACCGCTAAAAAGAAATTTGAAAGGATTAGTTTCATACCTTTGGTATGTTTACACGAGACCAAAACAGTTCAAGATGTTCCCTCATTCTTTGAGGTTTATATTTACTATAAAGTATAGCTAATTCAGTAAACATGCCCATATGAGCCCTTTCAAGCCCGAGTGCGGCTTCTAAAAGATTAATCAGTTCCTCAAAATGTCCTCGATCTTGATAATAATTGATTAAGTCTTCAAGTTCATCGGCGTGTACAACTATATGCAATCCACACATTTGTGCTAATCTAAACTCTCCACTGTCAACACAAGCGAAACATACTTCTTTCCATGTACGCGTGGAATTAGCTTTACGCGCACTATCGACAGCACCTTGGAACTCTTTCAGATGGACTAACGTTATTGCCAAACGTGCAAAATTTGATACATTATTATATAACAATTTTGCTGCATCATACATTTTATCATCGAAACATCTGTCGCCGATCTGTAAATACATATTTTACATAAAATTTTTGAATAGGTAATAAAATAACTTAAGCAACCCTTTAATCACATACCTTTTGTATATCAGCATGATTGGGACCAGATATAAATTCTTCAAGATCCGCAAGTCTGTTTGTTCTTGCATAAGCATATATTAATTCACTCTCAATGAACGATTCACGAGCTTTCTTGCGGGCCATTTGCAAGTAACGAACCAAGTCTTCCCAATGAGAAGTACGATGAGCAGTTTCAACTACATCAACGTATGCCGATGGATCATCAGCTTTAATGAAACTATCTATAGCTTCCTTAACTAAGCCTTGTTGTAATTGGGCTCTAGCTAATTGGGACCACACAGCTGGTTCATTACATCTGTAATGTGAAGTGAAAATAAGATGTTGAGTATTCTTTAAATTTTTGATACAATGATTCTAATTCTTAAAGAGTTTCCGCCATACTGTTGCTACTGAATGTGATAAATATTGATAACAGATATTAATGCATGCATATCCATTTAAACATAATAGTATTACCGTTCAGCAAATTCATATGCTCTGTCCAGATTATTCACTTGTTCGATCAATACTTGTATAGCTGATGTATTAACATCAAACTTTTTGAAGATTGCAAAAGCTTCCTCATACAGCTCATTGTTTATAGCAATGTTTGCAATATCTGGTGCATCATAGTTGTCTAATCGATTAATGTATTCCATTACACGTGTACGATCTGCTTTTATTGCTGTTAGAATTAAGAGATTCTGTAAGTTGCGATGATCACTGAATACACTACTATCAAGCACAATTTTCTCAAGTAATTCAATAAGCTCATTTGGCAAATCGGCTGTCATAAACGCTTTTACAGTGACCGATATATCTTCTGGATCTTGTGTTTCCGATAGTGCTGTTTGTACTACCTGTGAGAAAGAGTTATCATCATATATATTCAAATCATACCAGTCTTATAATTACTCCATAATCAACAGACCTGATCAATTAATGGTCTCTTGTAAGGATTACTTTCCAGCAGCACTTCAGCCCACAGATCAGGATCTCTACGTCTAACTAAATATCTTGCTTCGCTCTTAAACAGACTGTTTTCATTGCATACACTTATCAATTCACGATCGCATTGACCACGTTCATAAGCAATGCAAGCTAGATGTGGATCACGTTTTTCGCAATATTTTCCAACGACTCTACTATCGTAGAACTGATTTTCCCTACAAGAAAAGTATATATTAGAAGTGCATGTAATAATCACGTTGGTTTTGTCGAAATCTGAATTTGATTCATTGTAACATACTTGAGAAATCTTTCAGGATTATTATTACTGTCAATGTAAATCTTTGCTAATGCATTATGAGTCGCAGGCTCTACACAACCCTCATGAACACGAGATTCCAACCACGGTAGTAATAGTTTAAGGCGATTCCGTTTCTCGACCTCTTCTACAAGTTCATCGGTAGAAAATTGTCCACGTACAACCAAAATAAGGTTTTTGATTATGTCTTCTGAACAATCAACATCTAATAAACCGCCAACTACAACTGGTAGACGAGATGGATTGACCTAAGAATAAAAAATAAAGATTGATGAAAAAAATTATTACAAAGAATAATCAAATGAAAATTGTTTATACGTAATGATATTTGAAACTAATTCAAAAAGAACTTATTTCGATCTATTACAAAAAATGTAAAAATAATGCATCAAACATAGATACAACCTACAATGAAATTCATGTCAATATAACTTAAATCAATTGTAAAAAAATGTAGTAGCAAATGCACTACAAATTAAAATTCAAAACGTATAAAGAACGTATAAAGAACGTATAAAGAACGAATTGTGTTTGTTGTGTTATAATATGTTGTATTTGCTGTCGTAAAAAATTACAGAACTACGACTTACCTTTTGCACATATATTTCAATGTACTTCTGCAAATTATTACGATAGAGATATAATACAAGGTCATGTACAAAGTCGAATCTATCACAAACAATTATCAAAGGCAGTTGATCAGATAGCTTCGCCTCCTTTAAGAAATTTTTCACGCGTTCAGGATTATAGCAATTACTTTCTCGACATATGCGCTCAACCTCTTTAATTTGACCAGTCTTACAAGCTGCTTGAATGTACTTGAAATGTACTTCTTGGTCCTGACTAAAATTAACGATAGAACCCAAAAAGTAAAATAGGCCTTCGTAGGACTTAAAACTTTCAAATAAATCTGTAAAAAATAAAAAAGAAAGAAGTTATAATATTACATATCGTTTAAGTTTTTATATGTATTTGATAAGAATAGTCTGAATGCTAGAAGAAACACTAAAGTTTCAGACGAGCGAATAAAAAAGGTATACAAACCTATTAGAGCTTTAGTGGTCAATTGTTCATGATATTTCGTAGCAATCTGAATGCATATTTGTAAATTCTGTCTGATGTTTGCTGTTAGCATTGCTTTCAAGCATTCTAAAGAATCTTCAACTGACAACGTTCCAAAGAAACCCACAAGCCAGTCTGGGGTTAACAAATGTGTATGAACAACGGCCCTTTTAATGTCATATAAATCAGTATAATGTTCCAAAGCACGCTGTAAGAGTCCAGCTTTTTCACATAATTGTGCAACGTGTGCTCTGTCATAATGTGTGAACATTAAATTGCCCAAAATAGCATCTGCTACTTGAGGGGCTGACATTAAATTCATTTCTAATAGACGGGTTTGCAAGGCGCCTTCACTTGGTCGATTATTTTTAAGGGCATCTAATAAAAACGCTGTGCATTGTTGAACCATATTTTGCTCCATAAATATATCCACAATCTATAAATACACATTAATTTTCTAAATACATTTACACATATACAATGACATAAATGTCAAGGTATTATAGAACATACCTGATTAATATCAGCTAAGGGTTCGTCATCTTGTACTAACATCTGCGCAAATGCAACACCCTGATCAGGATTAATTCTCATAACATTACGAAGCAAGAATATATAATCGGGTGTATAAGAAACTTTCTTTGCATAAAGAACAATTTTTTGAAATTGTCCAGTTTCTGCAAAGCATTGAATAACTTTGTTCGGTACATTGGCTCTCAAATAAACGCTCAATGCCAGAGTTGGGTCAGCTTGTTTCACCAAATCTCCTAATTCTTCGCTACACTCAAGTTTATCCTCCTTTAGCCATTTTTCAAGAAGCTGTTTACGCCCCTGAACGAGCACTGGGCGACAAAGTTCTAAGGACTCATATTTATTAAGTTGTCCTTGATCCAATAGTATTCCAAAGTATTGTAACAATGGTGAAGTTTGGCCCTGTGTAGCGGGAACCTAAAATTAAGAAATTAATGAAGATTTCACAAGTCAAAATGTTCATATTCTCCCTAATATAAAATTAGTAAACCCTTACCTGTTGAAAGCGTTGAATAGTTGCTGGAGTACGAAGGATACCTTTGGGAGCATTTGCAGCCACTTTCGCAGCTTCGGTGTACTGACCATTTTGAAATAGCATGTTGAATCTTCTTACAAATAAATCTTCAGCACCTGATAAGTTGTTACGAACCGCCATTCTTAATGCTAATTCAGAATTTTGCAGAACACCGTTGATGTATGGGATTATATTTTCCTCATCGACGGACACAGATAAAACTTGACCCTTGCGATTTACGCCTATTATACCACCTGATGCTTCATGCGGCGCAGTCACAAAAATAGTTTCTCCGGAGATGCGATTCATAAATATGCATGTAGCAGATTCGATATCGTACATGTGTATGTATCCATACTTTGTTATTAGATAAATAACATCATATTTTGAGCTAACTTGCATAGCAACGGGAAAATCATTCCCAGCTTCTGGTGGAAAGAAAACATCTACCGCCTTCTTAGGGAAAGGATGATTGCCAGCAGGAGTATTACCTACTTCAATAATATGCAGTTTTGCACCTTGAAGTGTTCTAACGGCAAAGCAAAATAGATTACTAGGTTCTGTATTTCCTTCCATTTTAAACTGAGCAAATGAAGCGGCATGACCTTCAATGGGTTGCGAACATTTTCGTTCTACAGAGTAAAGCTGCATTGCACCAACTACTCTATGATGTTGTGCAGATATACCGATTAATAGCAACCAAGTTTGCTTTGGATCCGTTCTGTAATTAATAATTTGACAACCATTTAACGATGGGTGTCGATCGAACATTTTAGTTGGCGTAGAATCGCCTTCCATAGACCAATGATGAACTCCAGTCTCTGTCACTAATGCCAAAGTATTCAAGGAAATCCACTTCCAAAACACAACATCTTCTACCATCGTATGAGCTTTCATTTTTGACTTCATTTCTATGTTGAAAATTTGAAGTGTCTTCAATGCTAGTACATTAAGAAAAAACACTTATGTAAGATACCAGTTGTAAATTTTTAATTCGTGAATCATAATACATCGTAAATGGAGAATCGATCTAATCTAGCAGACGGTAATTTGTATTTTCAAAAGTTCCGAATGAGGAAAAAATGAGTGCTAGTTAATAAGAACTAATAGTTTTTAATTAATATGCTTCTTTTACATCTAAATAAGAAAATGACATGTGCTATAACATATGACTTAGTTATTTTATTAATTTTGCTAAAAACCTATACATGAGTTAACTGGTGTTATACAGACTAGTACAAATAAATGTATGTTACATGTGTGTGTTTTAAAACATTAAATTTAATACGCGTATCACATTTCTATGGTTTTAAAAACTGCAACCTGCAGATGTATAATATTGCTATATCTGCTAAACTGAAACAATGAATAGTGTAAAACAGATTTATAATGTATTTATAAATCGAACACTGTGTACGAGTGTTTTTCACATTCGGAGCATTGCAAACATAACATAAAAAATTTAAATGAAGATAGAATTATAAGCATGGAATTAACAAACACAAAAGGAAGAGCAATATTATTAATCGTGACTATAATCAATTTTATTACTAATCCTCTTTACTTTTCCTTTTATTACTAAAGCTAATAATAGGAAACTCAAATGTTTTTAAACTAATCTATCGCGTACATTTATCCTGCATAAAATATATTGAATAAAGGTATTGTTTTACCTTTAAGTGCAATCACTTTACTAGCCGGATTCATGATTGCAGAATCAGCAGAAATGGGTCTTCTGATTGGATTGGCAGAATCATTCATGTCGATAATAACTACTTGGGCAGTGTCACCGACTTTCTCTCGCACACAAATAAACTTATCAGATTCCATGGTAAGTGTATTAAAGCCGACATTGCTGGCACTAATTCCAACAGCTGTAAGCTGCAATAGAATAATGTAAAACATAAAATAACATATTGTACTCAAATCGTGCCTGTATGTTACATTTAAGCACTTATGAGTTGAAATTAATAATAAGCGTGCATGCGTAGATATATACATATATATCTACTTCTCAATCATTTTAATATGTAATCAGGTTATTTGTATGATCTATCTAACACCACGCAATAAATTTAACTAACGTAATTTTATAGAAGTAATCATATTAAGTTATAAGTAGCGTAATATTGAACTTCACGCATATGTCAATGCGTTTCAATGAACGTTGATAATTGAATTAGGAAGGTAAATTGTTCGACATCGATTACAGTTTTCATAATATGTTTTAAATTTCATATTACCTCTCTGAACAATTGTCACCTCCATTAGGAGTGAACACAAATTCGACAAATAACAATGTTAAAGGGATTAATTAATATATGTAAACAAGTACTAATAAAGAGCAGAAGCATTATTTGGCAACTGAGTACATTTATTCAGATAAAACTAATATAATATAGTTTTCGTGTAATTGTGTCATGTACAATATGAAAATGTACAAGCAACATTAAGATCAATGATCATCTGTACGAGTTTAACGATTCCTTCAGGATACATTTAAACCGCATTAGGTCAATCCTAATACTGCAGATAAAGTTAAAAAAAGGAGTATCTGCAGAACATATGTATACAAGATGTGCTCGCAAGTAGACAGATATCCACAGTTGAAAAGTCAATTTAAGAAGCACTTTCGTTGCACAAAATGTAAATCATTAGCGTCCGCCGAATACAAGTAACATATACTACAAACAAGTAAAGTAAGGCGAATAAACAAGCATGTTGTACCTGTCTAAATAATCTGTGAACAGTACGTTAACCAAGATTCAAACTCAAATTTCATTTTCTTGCTAGTAATCTAATCGACAGAGAGTTCACTAGACCGTGCAAGATTACAGAGAAATTATGTAAAATTGCAGAGATGGGTACCAATAAAAGAACAGAAGCATCATTTAGCAATTGAGTACATTCATTAGATTACTCTATTACAAACTCCACGCAATTGTGTCATGTGCAATATAAGAATGTACACAAATTTGTACAAGCAAAACCACGATTCTAAATCTAAAATCATACCCTAAACTCGACAATCGCTCATACGAATTTAACCATCCTTCCGTAATATGTTCGTAATGCACAAGGTTAAAAGTAACAATTCAAGAGATAAAGCCGAAAACATAAATACCGCTTCTTTATATCGTAGAATTTAGACCGATCAATAACTACCATCATTGGTGTTCGTTTGACGAGTAAAATAAGTTAAATAGAGAAGAACGCACTACGACAATCTAAATAGTCTGCCCACTGTAAGATATCCAAGATCCAAACTCAAACTCGATTTTCTTGTCTGCGAAGTAATGGATGGAGAATTGAGTAGACTACGGAAGGTTACTCGGAAATTAAGTGATACAGAAAAATAGCAATAAAAGAGCAGAAGCGTCGTTTGGTAATCGGGTACATTTATTCAACTAACACTAATACAATATAGTTTCGATGTAATTGTATCGTGTACAATATGAGAACGACTAACACGGGCGTTCGCTCAAAAGGCAAAAGTAATGTATACCACGAGCGAGTAAAGTAAGACGAGCGGAGAAGCACGTTACAAGTATCTAGCTAATCCGTCAGTGGTAGGGCAACCAAGTTTCAAACTGAAATTCAATTTTCCTAGCGGCGAACCGATCAGGAGACTGTGTAAGATTACTCGGAGATTAAGTAAAACATAGAAACAGGTAGCAATAAAAGAGCGGAAGCATCGTTCGGTAATTGAGTAGATTTATTCGACTGACACCGAGACAGTGTAGTATTCGCGTAATTGTGTCGTGTCCAATAAAAGAATGTATATAAATTTGTAGAAAGAAAACGACGAGCGAAATCGTACTCTAAGCCTAAGAATATCACCCGTCGAAATCGAACGATTCCTTCACAACAGATTCATAACGCATAAGGTCAATACTAATAATTCGAGCGATAAAGCCGAAAAAAGGGGCGTGCGTAGAACGTATGTATACGTGGCCCTTGTGCTCGCAGATAGCCAGATTAGCCACTGGCGAAAAATCAATTTACGATGCATCTTCGTGCGACACGAATTAAACCGTTCACCGACCAACAAGGGTCCTCACTCGCCAAAACTAATATATACTAGGAGCGAGTAAAGCAAGTCGTACGGGGAAGTTTGTTATAGCTGTCAAAATAATCTGTCAACGGTGGGGTAACCAAAATCCAAACTCAAATTGGATTCTCTTGGATTTTCCTCGCCGAATAAAGAGAATTCGGTAAAGCGTGCAAGATCACCGAGACAAATTCACGAAAGAGACCATAGACCCTACCAGTGAAGCCGGGTAGGAGGTAACACTTACCTGAAGATGTTCCTGAAACCTTATGGGTAGTAGCTGCGTCATTTTTCCTCGCGACTGCTTTTTAAATTCTTTCCGAGCTTTTCACGGTCGATCCACTCCTCTCCTCCGCGATTAATCTCGGAGCTGGTCGCGGTCCCGTATTTACAAAGTATTCAATGCGGATCTGCGCCTTTTCACCTTAAAAACCTCAAAGCCGACCATCAGCGCACAAAACCCGACTGACGCAAAACGAATGCCGTCACTACTCGCCGCTTACACCCATCATGGCCGCCAACGACCGCCCCTTTTACCAGAAATAGTTCCCTACACGCTTTATATCGGTCTCGACGATGCTCACCTTATTCTGCAAAAATGAATCAACTATCTGTAAGAAGTTTATGCGACAGCTAAGGGCTCGTCAACCGACAAGATTGATTCGCGCGACATTTCCACGCAATTGCAAAGCTTCGATTGTAGCGTAAGAATACAAGTAATCAAATTCTCTGGGCAAATCTCGAACACCACCCCTTCCTTTCCTTCGTAACCCCTTCCCTTCCCTTCCCTCCCCTTCTCGTCTCTCTTCGTACAATGTTCGATGAACGATGAGACTGGACGAGGCTCTGAAACCATCTGAAGCCGCAACTGCGGCGCATCCACTCCTCAGACAACGTGTAATGCTTTTTTTTTTTTCAATTTTACGTTTAATTGATAGTGTCAAAGTTCGACTTTTCTGTGCGTAGAATTTTAAGATCTCCTTAAATGTTACATGGAATCGTGCACTCATTGGAAACGAATGCACGGTGTAGGATGTAAAAATGCAAAGATAGAAAGGTTATCATTTTTGCACCGTAGTAGTAAAGATATCCTTAAATACCGGTCTAATCCTATCGTGAAGTACGATTATCAAGTGGGTTTAAATAATAAAATTAAAAAGATACTTTATTCTCGAGCTGTACCTCCCACAGCGGTATAATACATTGTTATATTACAAATTCCAGTTACTGTGGTAAAATGTGTGCCGTACGAAAGAATCTTTTTGTTTAGTCAAACAGACCGAAGCCCATGTCGTCGTCTTCTGATTCAGATTCTTCCTTCGCAGGCTTCTTCTCTTCTGTTAAAACAGAAATGTAAAGTCAATGTAGCGTAATCGAATAGATTAAATGGTAAAGAGTAATTCAAATGTTGATCTGTACAAAATTTCATTACCTTTCTTTTCTTCGACCGGGGCAGCAGCTGCAGCTGCTGCTGGTGCGCCACTAGGTGCTGCAGCTCCGCCGACTGGCATAGAAGACAGCTTCTCGCGGCCTGCAATTTGTTTACTATTGTTAGTTCTTTAATCGAATTATTGTTCTATTAATCGGAGAAATGTAAGATCGAGTACTATACGTCTTGTTCATAACGTAATAATGAAAAGCTAAAAATAAGGTAATTTACCTTGAGCTATCAAGTCGTCAATGGATTTTCCATTGAGTTCGGAGATAACTTTTTTTAATTTTTCTGCATCGGTTTCAATTCCAACCGAAGATAAGATTTTTTCAATATCATTTTGATTGGGTGAATTCTTGCCTCCCAATACGGCTAAGAGGTATGCGGCCACGTAACGCATACTGAAAAAAGCATATGTTGTTATTAATGCCTATACAAAACAAAGTACACATTAAATAATAATTAGAAACTCTTCAGTTATTAAAAAAACCATCATGGTACTCAGTCGAAAGATGGTGAATGAATAATAATCATCATATGCGTTTGACATTGTAAGTATTAAAATAAATTTTACAGTAACAAACAATGATATAAGCGCGCATTGAATAGAAGCTTGCCCGATTTCTCAATATCAAAATATAAGTAACCTCTACAGATTACGATGCGTTTTACCAAAAGATCGTAGGGTAAATTTTCCTTTAAAATATAAATTCCACGTAAAGCACAGTTCGATTAATTGTACAAAACTCATGGCAATAACCTTTGAGGAAAAGGTTAAATTTTGCGTTGACAATGAACATAATTATAATGCACAAAGTACATGTATGCATGCACAATTACGTATATTAAACGTGAAAAATATATATTGTACATTTTCAATTAAGAAATTTTTGTATGCGGTAGAGCACGTGATTACAAGTAAGTGCACACTCCATATGTAAAACGAATCCAAAGATATCTTTATTTTTGAGAAAAATCCTATACTGTGTCTGCGTATCTAGTTAACTCGAACTGCAATTTACTCATTATTGTTGATATTTTATTAATGTATAGAGATATTCTCTTTTGTTTACTTACTTTAAGTCTAACGACACGAAACGTGGACAACGCGTAAAATATAAATGGACGATGGCTTGCTGGAGGTAAGCGCAAAAGATCTAAGACCGGAAGATATGTTATATATAGTTTCACCTCGACAATAAAAGTTTTTAACACAAGCGCCATCGTGCTTTCAGTGGCATTATTTGAAACTAAATCTGTCTTCGTGAATGTCAAGTAACTTTTTAAAAATAATAGTACAGCGTTGACCAATGTTAACAAATGTTCAATAAACTTGCAAAATTATAATAAGCACAAGAAAATACATAGTAACATTCTTGGCAAACGAACAAACAAAGTTCATAGAATAAACGAAAGTACGATACACAGTGACGCACAGTGAGCACACCAATACAAACTGCGTCCATGAGGAAAATAACGTAACAAAAGGAGTTAGCAATAAAACCTTCAATCTGTAGCTAACATCGCAACAAGAATCGCTATTAAATAATACTTAATATTTAATCGTAAAACCATTCTGAACAGCTTTCTGCTGATATTCTTCCGCTTCGTATCATTCCAAACAGGAGTGGTAAAAAAAGTTTCGGTCCATTGCCTCTCTCTTTCACGCTGGCACCCCTAAAGCAGAGTTTCCATGTGTCCCGTAATCCTTGCAGATAAACAAGGACCTATAAGCGTAAGACGCATAGCAAATAAAATATGAAAGACACTTCAAGTTTTTACAATGAAAAACATCGAGAAGAAGGGAAAATCGGCCAATATGCAAGCATTAATTACTCTCGTAAAAAGAAATATCTGCAGCTAGTGTTCTTGGACAGAAATAATATTAGATCTTTCATAAAAAGCGCACGAGGGTGTGGAGAACGCGAGATACGCACTTATGCTCGTGTAAGCGCACCTACACCCACATACATGCGTGACTCCGAATCTGTATGCTTCGTAGAATAGTTTTTTAATGTCGAGCCAATCGTGCCGTTAAAGTTACACATTGTGTGAGAGACTCGTATAAAGCTGCACACGCAGATTCTGTGTACAAGCGTGCACGGTGATCGCATTTATTACTAGAATTTGCTTTTCGCATATCGTCGATAAATTCTTTCTCTGGAGTGAGCGCATCTTTCTACGACCTCAGAGAATGCCGTGTACGTGAAATCGTAGCTGGTGATAGAACTGAACAGGTACGTGCATTCTCTCTACGATATATATGCGTGATAAGTTACGTTCTGCGTCGCTCGCGATCTCACCTGTTACAGAGTTCTGCGAGATTTGTATTAGAAGGGCGAGTAAGCTGACTCTCCATTATTTTTGACGATACACCGTCATTTCTGTCCGCTTACATATCCAATTATAAGTTCACCTTAGAATCGTTTTATACGAGGAATATCTTTGGTCCTCGCTTTTACGCGCTTTGTACTTCATTTTATGGATTGGCAATGTTAGCATGTATTTCGCTTCTTTTTTTTCCCTCTCTTCATTAGTTGTTACTAGCCTGGATAGCGTCTCGGCTGACATAAGTACACGGGTTACGAGGGTATTTGTTTATTTTTTTCCGCTAGTAGAAAGTGGCCATCGATTTCTGTGTTTTTAGGCATACGAAAAGGTACCTGTGTGTAAGTTCTTCGTAGGTGAGAGTATGTTGTTTTTTTCTTCTTTTTTTTTTTACAAAGGGTCTTTCTTGCGCCAACAACATATGGTTTATTGAGTTGGTTTAATGTGCTAATGATGTTAATAAACGTAGTAGTAAAATGATGTGTGTAATTTTTCAAATAATTGAATATTTTATTCGTTAGCTTGTGTTGCGTGTTGTCTGTTTCTATTTTCAAAAGGTGGGTAATATTTTTTATTGGAGCTGATTGGCCCCACTTTCAATAATGGAAAAATTGTACTGGAGCACCATCATCTTGAAAGAAGAAATAAAGGATGCATTTGTTATTTCATTTGTCTTAAGTGATGTATTATTTTTCTAATTGTTGAATTTGCGTTATTCGAAATTGTAAAGAAAATTATGAAGACTCGATTAACAGATTATACAGGGGTATTTATTCAGCTTTTTCCGCTATTAAAAAGTGCCCATCGATTTCTGTGTTTTTAGGCATACGAAAAGACACCTGTGTGTAAGTTCTTCGTTGGTGAGAGAATGCCGTTTTCCTTCTTCTTTTTTTTTACAAAGAGTCTTTCCTGCGCCAACAACATATGGTTTATTGAATTGGTTTAATGTGGTAATGGTACTACTAAACGTGATAGTAGAATGACGTGCATAATTTCTCAAACAATTGAATATTTTATTTGTTAGTTTTTGTTGTCTGTTGTTTATATTTTCAAATGGTGGATAATTTTTGATTGTAGCTAATTGGCTTCACTTTCAATAATGGGAAAATTATATTGGAGCACCATCATCTTGAAAGAAGAAATAAAGAATGCGTTTGTTATTTCATTTGTCTTAAGTGAAGGTGTATTCTTTTTTCTATTGTCCAATTTTTGTTATTGACATTGCAAACAAAATTATGAAGATTGAATTTAATAGGCAATGTTTTTTTCAGTTTGCACTGTGTAAACCATATTGTAAGAAAATGTAATTATACCTTTGACAGTCCTACTCATAGACAAAAGAAGTTGAGGAATCATAAAGAATTTGGTGCCAATATTGTTTTATCTCTACATTCTCAATAAATTGTGTTAATTTCTTAGAATATTGGGGAAGGCTTATGGATTTTTTCAGAAATATGTTCTTGTAGATTTCAATTTTTACAAATAATGGAAAATTATCTTAAATAATATTCTTTGTTAGAACTTTACCGATGATGCTCCGATTATATACTAATGAAAATTGTACAAAATTTTTGCAACTTAGGTAGTAGGATGTTTCTGTTCTTTGTTTGATTTTCATGTATTGCGCGATAAACATTACTAAAAATTTTATCGCATTTGTATAAGCTGCTTTCCTCGCATCCCGATGAAAATGGATGATAATGGTTCGGTTTAGATGTATACATGAATATGAATGGATGAGCTAAACTAGACGCGAATGTGATTGGACGTATTCAATTGAACTGAACTGAACTGAATGTTTCACTTTGGTCGTGTAAGGAATCCATTTATAATTGTTATTCAATAGTTATTATAATTCCTGAGTAGTACACGATTTTGTGATATTCTTTTAATTGTAACATAAGTTTTCTACGAATAAATAATAAATATAACAATAGTATTATAAATCCTATTATAAAAAGAACAATCATATACAAATTTCTAGTACAGCGATGACTCTCTAGTGTTCTTTAAAAACTGAATTATGTATTTGAAAATAATTTTTTTTTTTAAAGATATCCATTTACTTAATTTAACTAAAATGCTTTTTTATTACGATAATTACAATTCAGTAATACAACTGAAATGTTTAGCTTATTTCAAGAAACATTTTGTATTATGCAAATACAAGTAGATAACCTATGCAAAATTTGGTAGTTTCAGGTACTTTATTTGGGTCTAGTTTTTATCACATTAGAAAGACAAACACTTCTGTAGACATGGAATCAGCCGACAGAAAGAACGTTTATCTTACTAAAGCGGGCGACAACTCATTAAACTCTGGAATGCGAGATACAATGATCGTTGGCCCAGCAAATATGCAACAAGGTAGCACTTTTTAAAAGTTACTTACGCCGGTCGTCAACAATATGCTTAATAGTCAAAATGAGGTGCTTACTTTTCAGAATGTGGGGAACAAGTTATGAAGCCCGGTAATGTCTCCAATGTTTCCACTAATCAGCCAAAATGGTCTAACAACCAAAACAAAAATTTCATCATTAATAATGTACCAGTGAAAAATGAAG
Organism: Tiphia femorata; assembly: GCA_944319695.1. Classification (NCBI taxonomy): domain Eukaryota; kingdom Metazoa; phylum Arthropoda; class Insecta; order Hymenoptera; family Tiphiidae; genus Tiphia; species Tiphia femorata. The sequence goes on from OX090897.1 coordinate 26,948,667, forward strand.
TGAGTGTAAATGAATCTTTTTGCAAAATGGCGTACTCTCAACAATTATTGTTTTCGACTGTCACTTGTACTTTGAATAATGTCGAAGATTACCTGAATTTGTACGTGTTGACAGATCGTGCATCTTGAAGATGGGGGACATTGCAATAAAAAAATGTATTACTACGATAGACATTATACGGGCCATGAAGAGCCAGAAAGGCCAACGCGCAGAGGCACAAAACGATACAGAGATAAGGACGCACCCAAACGTGCATTGTGCGTAAAATACATTATATTTGTAAATTTGTGAATTGTTTTGAAATTCTACGATTTGTTTTTTCTAGGTCAGCATTTTTCTACTTCTGCCAAGAGCTACGCGGAAAAATGAGGGAATTACATCCAGAGATGGGAGTGGGCGATATCGCTAAAGAGTTGGGCAAGTTATGGATGAGTACGGATTTGCAAACTAAATCAAAATACATGGCAATCGCTGAAGAAGATAGGGCTCGATATGAGAGGGTACAGTCAAGTTTTTTCGATTACTTTAACTCGATGCTTACAAACAGTTTCTAATAATGCACATTTGTATAGGAAATTATTGCATACAATAAAAGAGTAAAAAATTATGATCCAGAAGAGGTTGGACCTGTTTAAGGAACTAAACAGAAAATGATTATGCCCAATGTAGAATCTCCTGGATGGGGCATACCACTTTAAGACCATACAATTTTACGGATAGTCTAGTATTATTGATCGTTCTGTATATAATACGTACATTGTTGACATCACTAAAGAATTAACATCTGGAATAAAATTGATTATCCATACTTTTGTAATGCTATGATAATAGTACCAAAAGCAACTTCCACGGTATAAAAGAAAGAATTTTTCTATTACAGGAAATATTTTCACGAGTAACATGTGCTTATATATCTACAAACGATGTTTAATATTAGTATTGGAAGGAATAATGATGGCGATGCTTACAATGATAATGATAATATTAATGATAATGGTAATGATAATAATAATAATAATGATGATAATAACAACAATAATAACTAGTAATAATCAACATTGCTATCGTACAATAGGAACGCAGTAGCCAAACAGTCAAGCAGAGTGAGCTTTGTACAGTACACTTGTCTTGTCTAATTGCATATTATCCATGTTTATAATAAGAAATTTTAGATAATGGGGGACATATATTATAATATCCCATGTAGTAAACTTGTTCTATGTATTCCATTCATTTCTCAATAAAAATAAACACGAAGTAAGTACCTATGATTTAATTGAGTAAAAACTATAAGTTAGCGCATAAGCATTTTAGCGATTTTAGTATCAAAGAAGCGTGTATAATTACATGACATTTCTTACTATGATAAAAGCGAATTAGAGATTCGATAAATATATCAGCACAAAAGCTCCACTGGCACATGTTTATGATATCTGTATCATATTTGCTAACGTGAATAAAGAGTTTAAAACGATGATTTGTCTATAAGTATTTTATTCAAACATTTCATGGAGAATACATTTTCCTTAATATTATACACCAGTTGCCTTGATCATAATAGACACTTTCTATTAAAATATTGGGTATATCTGAGCATAATCGGGAAAGTTCTCCTTCTTCGAATACATGATAGTACCTCAAAAAGTCACCTCCACCCTTTCGTTTCCATGGAACAAGCATATCACTGTGCGTAAATTCGGTGCGGTTTCTGTGAACCGGCAATATTACTTGACATTCTGTTATTTCTTTCATACATTCCTCTTTGTTTTCTTTTGATTTCCCAGCGCCATATTTTAAGTAGGTGGATTTAACAGAGTTTAAGTTTTGCTCTTTTGCCCACACATAAATTAAGCATTTTCCGTTAACACGGAGAACGCGTATCATTTCTTTAATCCCTTGTTCCCTTCTATCTTGAGTAGAGAAATGATGAATCACTGCAATGCTTATTACGGCGTCAATACTATCATTTTTGTAAGGTAATTGAAGACAATCGGACACTACAACTTCGCAACCTCTTTGGCGACATATTTCCATTAAGCCAATACTGCGGTCACATCCTAACTATAATGTAATAACTCTTAAACATGCTGTACCAATGTAACTGTATGCAAGTTATTATACAGGCAGCTTTCTTATTCAGTATATCTACCTTAAATAGGTTTTGATTTTCATGAAGGTATTTTCCATTCCCACAACCTGCGTCGATGATTATTGAACCGCTCTCTAAACTTTCCAAGAACTTAGATACGTTAGGCCATTGTTGATGACGCGTTTCATTGAAATGATTTGAAATCTCATTATAAACCTAAAAAGCGTATATTCTACTGGGCATTATGTGGTGCAAAAATTTAGTTCAAGCAAATTTTTGAGAAATCATTTGGTGATATACATACATCGTGTACATAACGACGTTCCAAATTTACAGCCACTGTGCTTGTAATAGAAGTTGGAAATAATTTTTTAGAGTCACAGTATTCTGGAAAATTACACTGGCAGCTGCCAACGTGTACTTTTCGGAATGTGAAGGATATCCTTGTACCTCGTGGTTGCAGTGTAATACCATCACTAGTTTGAACGACGTCACTGTGTCTAGGAGATATACCATGTGTCCATGCATATCGAGTTTCACCAGCCATGATTAATAGAGATCGTGCAGGCATTATGACATTTGCTTTTTGACTATTTCTTTTAAAATCCATAACACACGATGATCCCAGTGATAGAGAAAGGATAATATCTTCGAATGCACTATGAGTATCAATGTGTGGTGGTATTCCTAGAAATAATATCGCATGTAATATAATATCTGATGTAAACGTGCAGAGAAAACAATTAAAATTTATAATAAATACCTTGACCAGGTAAGTAGTGATTAATGGTAAGCTGATTGTATTTAAACTTGCCACAATCATGCTTTTCAAATAAGCATTGTAAGAAACTATACTCCTCGGGAATTGGGTTTATTGGATTATCGAGGTCTATGTTATTTGTACCGTACTGAAATTCATAGCCAAAATGCACTACTCGCCTATGTTTCAAATGCGAACGTTCTAAATTGTGTAAACAAATATTTGATATGATCCACTGGGCCTTAGTTGTCTATTCGATAATATTACTCAACAGTTGGTATATAATCAAAATACTGTAGAATTACTCGTGATTTTTACTGAAATACTTACGCTCCTTGTCCCAACTGAGTGACTTTATTAAACGCTTTTCTTGCTCTTCAGTTATGAAATTTTCTATTAAGCTACACCCCGATGGAAGTGTAGAATTCCATTCGACACTATCTACATTTGGAACTGTAAGTATATTGTCAATAATAAGAAAATTAGATTCATGATTCGATGTACTTATTGAATCGTACTTATTTTTACATTTAACTACTGTCCTTGTTGACTCATTTGGAAGCCCCAAATTAACCCATTCGCATCTGTAAGCGGAATATTCCGCGCATGACGATCGTCTCCTATCACCGAGTGCGGAATATTCCGCATCTGGCACAATTCGCGTTTCGTTGTCAATTTACGAGCATTTGAACTGTTTTTGTTGCGTTCTTGACATCAAATCGATGCGTTTTATGCTTATCTATATTAGTTTGAAAAGAAACAATTTTTAATTGTGTACTGTAGAACACGTATACTGTAGAAGTTAATGAAAATAACGAAGTTGACGATATACGGCACAGCGTGAGTTGAACGCCGCTGATGTCCAAATGCGGTAACTTAAGTAGAATCAGGATGCGAATGGATTAACGATAGTGATATCTTGCGTAACACATTATGTATCGTGTGCACATATTTGTGGGTACCGATAACGCTTTATTTTCATTATGTCTCATATTTAAAGTTGGATTCCCAGTTTCAGGTAAAATTAATAAAACCTGGTAATAGAGGAACTTTTCTTCGAAATAATAGCAGTACATAATCTGTTAATAATATGGCCTTTTATGTATTTAGAATTGTACTAAATGGCACTAAGAACAGGCACCTGCCCTGTTGTGTTCACCTGATTTGCAGTACGATACATAAATGGGTGTCTGGTACTGCTCAAATACAACTTTTCCATGTACGCGGTCGTAAACATATTTGGCATCGATCTTGGATGGAAACTTTAAAAAGCAATATGATTTCCCTGGCACCATTATCAAAATATATTCGGACTTTAGTTTGTCCATAGCGCTTTGTAAATCTTGTCTTCGCAGACCGGTCACCAAACCGGCGTTGCAAATTACTAAATACTGAAACAAATTTCTACATAATAAACTTTATGAACAAACTCTTTTACACGGGGTTCGCTTAATAAGCTTACCTCCGTTGGGTCGTCACAACACTCGATATTCATATCTCTTACGAGTCTATGATAGGCGCGCTTCTGTTTACGGCAACACTTATTGATGTTTTGTTCAACACGATCACCGGATATCATTTTGCGTTTTTGTTTATAATATTCCACTGGACAGATTTATTGTTTATGTTTTGTCCAAGCTTCACTTTTGCTTCAATGAAGAAACGTCATTATATTAAATCTGAAATCAATTATTCATAATTACAAATCTATATTAATAATATAACGTCTCTTAAAAAGTTTCATATGATTCTGATGTTTTACGACAACGTATTGCATATGTGTTAAGGGCAAATGTGTTCGATATTGCTTACCTGTACCAAATTTACATAATTTCTTCTTTTTCCAGTGCCTTGAATTTTGACTTTTGCCAATAGGAGTTCCTTCTCCTTGTTATATCGAATGTTTTTTCTTGCAATGGTGCTATTTTATTTTGTGTCATCTACTCTTTTTTAATAAAGTCGTTTGCCTTATCCGTTATTCCTATTTTGCTGTTATCATTACTGCTTCTATTATCTTCCGTAGTAACTATTTGTGATCATTCTGCTATATCCAAAAAAATAACCTCACAAAATTGCTACACATGTACTTCAGACTGGAACATGAAGTTGGTTGACAATAGTATTTAAATACAGCGATCAAGCGATGTAATGAAGCTATAGCCTGCAGTGTCAATAGTTTATTTCATTATAATGAAATCAACGAATGCCGTGAAACAATTGTATCGACAGCAAATGTGTAAGTAACAGTAAGTAATCGATCGATTGGTTTTAGAATTTCGTCGATCATGGCCATGGTTTCTTTTCAGTTTGCTCTGATTTACACCTTGTCCCCGAATTTTGAGGTTGTAGTTTTCCCTTTTCTTCTGATTAAAGGGGGTCTTTCCCTGTGATCGGTTTTCTTTCCACTCCTGTCGGCTTTCTGCTTTGGGTTCGTACGGAGAATACAGGGTGTCCCACAATAGGTGTAATCCCCGCGAAGGGGTTGTAGCTGAAATAATTCTAAATAACATTTTCCTTTGCGAAAAAGTTGGATGAGGATTCATTTTTGAATTATTAAGGAAAAACGTAGGCAAATGAGCGCGCTCGTAGAGCCGTGCTCAGGGCCGTAATGCTCGTCACTCACCGCGTGGTTGTGGCGGGCGTATCGTGGTGATACTAGGCGAACGAGCGTGCCCGCAGAGCTCGCGCTGTTTACTTCTCTTAATAATTCAGAAATGAAGCCTTCATCTCGGTCATGCTCATGGTCATGCTCATGCTCATGCTCATGCTCATGCTCATGCTCATGCTCATGCTCATAAAGAGGAAGATGTCGATTTGTTAAATTCATACGAATAATGACTAATCGATTTATTTATTGCGCAGGAATAATATCTGAAGTTATTCTGAAGTTTTAATTTGTTATTCGGCATAATTTCCGTCCGACGCTTTGTGCCGTACCACCGCGAAGCGCCCGTCTATAACCGCGGTGAGTGGCGAGCATCACGGCCCTGAGCGCGGACTCTACGGGCGCGCTCATTTGCCTATATGTTTTTCCTTAGTAAATAAAAAATTAAGCCTCATCCAACTTTTTCGCAAAGGAAAATGTTGTTTACAATTATTTCAGCTACAACCCCTTCGCGAGGATTACATCTATTGCGGGACACCCTGTATATATCGTTTTTATTATTCTGAGTTTACCGAAGAAAGCTATTGATCACAGTAATAAAACAATGGCTAGTGGGAACCTAATGGTTTAAAAGTTAAATCGTTGCGTTGAACGTGTCGGTCGAAATTTGAATTTGAATATTTGCAGTTGAGACAGTAGTTGAGACAGGTAACTATATAGTTTCTTTATTATTATGATATCAACTTGTGTTTCTTCTAATGGGGACAATAAAAAGATAGCTTTTAAATAAGAAATTCAGTTAAACTGTATTATTAAACACGTAATAATTACCTACAACTTTTTCCTTATTTACACATTTTAATTTTAGGCAGTGACTTATGCAATCGCCATCGCGAAAACTGTTTGTGTGTGTGTGTGTGTCCGTGTATATCCTCGATTTCGGAAAAACAGCTGAATCGATCGGGACGAAATTTGGCACAAAAATCAAGTACACTCATATATGTAATACTCCTATTGTATATTGCTAGCCACGTATATTTCCTATAAGCGGGAGCGGCGCCGAGAAAGTGAGACAGAACATCGTACCTTCGAACATATGCGCATGCGTTAGCAGCTGCACGCATGCGCAGTTGCGCCAAAGTACGAAGTGAGAGGATAGATAACTGTGGTGAAAGTGAGAGGTTGATATATGTATGTCCCGGTGATTGTGAAAGTGGTCTAAGTCAGAAAAGTTTGGTTCACAAATCGTTCCGTATTTCAATCGTATAGATGACAATAATGCTACGTAACTAGAAAAATCAATTTTTCGAAATTATTGACTTAGACCACTATCGCAATCACCGGCACATATGTCTGCAGCGTGGTGTTTGTGTCGCCTCTTCAGTCCCATTAGCGATATAGTAGTATTACATATACGAGTACACTACTGTGAGTTGACAATAAGATTTGTGAGCCGCCATCTTGAACCAACACAAAATGGCGGGAGATTCAAAATTTGTGAAAAATGTAATTAAATTTAATATTGCCGTCATTTCTAAACGGCTGAAGATAGCGATACATAAAGTTTGCTACCACCAAATGTATACTCAAAGTACATGCAAAATTTCGTTGCGATCCGTTCAGCCGTTTGGCCGGAATACTGGACTAATGGAAATAGTGAAAATTCATTAATCCATTAGTTCAGTATTCCGGCTAAACGGCTGAACGAACCCGAACAAAGTTTGGTATGTACATCGAGTATACATATATCCAGTTGGTGCCAGGAAACTTTATGCACGGTCATCTTGAACCCTTTCGAAATGGCGACAAATTCAAATTTTGTGGCAAATTCAGACCTTTAGTCCAGTACCCCGATAAAACGGCTGAACGGATTCGGATAAAATTTGACATGCACATCAAGTATATACCCATTTGATGCTAAGAAACTTTTTGTATAGCCATCTTCAGCCATTTCGAAATATCGACAAATCGGAATTTTTAATCCACTATTTTATAATTATAGTTTGAAAATCCCGTAATTTCGAAACGGTTGAAGATGACCATGCATAAAGTTTCGTGGTTCCAAATGGGTATATGTTTTTAAACTGCATGCCAAATTTTGTCTGAATTCGTTCAGGCGTTTCTCCGGAATATGGATTAAAGATTTCAATATTCGCAATTTCAGAATGGTTGAAGGATAACCATGCATGCATACAATTTTACTGCAGCAAAGGGGTATATACTCGATGTATGTACATGTCAAATTTTGGTTCGAATGCATTTAATTGTCAGGTTTCGATCACTCGCGCGCATTGCAGAAATGCTGCATTTCGCGATCTCAGGGGGTATGGCGCTTGAGTGAAGCGAAAGCGCAGAGGACTCTGTAGCATAGCTTAATATCTCAATACTAGAATTTTCCACAATTTCGAAACGTTTTGAAATTCGTGGGCGAGCGCGAAGCGCAAACAAAGGCGATCCGGAGGTGGTTGGGATCTGCCCCCTAGTTTCTAAAGTCAATTCCCACCCAACCAGCACACGAGGAATATGAATATTCCTGTAAGCTGCTGTGAATCTTCCTATGCGAGTATTCTTAAGAGATTATATTATAACGTTGTTATGGAAATATGAATGTTCTCTACAATAAATAAGCCTGGAATAATATATTATGTAAATTCTATTAAATATTCTCCGCGTATAATTTTGAGAATATTCAAATATTTTGTATATTAATAAAATATTCGAAATGTAACGATATATTTGAGTTTCTTCTTGGATACGTATCATATAGCTGTTATTAGCGAAATGTAGGGCAAGAATGCGAGATAGTAGGTAAGTAGAGCAATTCAGACGGTATAGTCAAAGAGAACTAATTGCAGAAAGACAATATATTTTAGATAAAAGAAAAATATTTTTATATTTTAGTGGCTCGAAGTGTGGCCGATTGTCTAAAGAAAGGAGTACGCTACGTGTGGACAGCAAATCCGTCGACATCGTCTTCAGCCGAAGTATACGGGCAGCTATTGCTATGAATTCTTAATAATTATCGTTTTTTTTTTTCTAAATGTCAATATATTTCCACCTCAAGGCATCTGTCCTAAAATAATTATTCAATATAATAATTAATAGTTAAATCAACTGTTAAATGGGACACTTATTTTGATTATATAGATTGAGGGATTATTAAATATGCCCGAAAAGAAATTTTGCAATAGAATATTCTTAGTATATTCATCTGGGAATAGTATTGACGAATGTTCACAGAATATTTAAGATTGTGGACATTTGAAAGGATAAGAATATTCTCAGAATGTCAATCTTAGAAAAAGATTCTACGAATGTACGCATCTCCCTGCCGGATCGGAGAATATTCCATGAACCAATATGTTGTGCGGGTATCTACTTTGGATACTCCTATATAATGTATAGGTAAATCTAAAATCCGAATTTGTAAATGAAATTCGGATATTAAGTAAAGAATATTCGAATTTTTAAGTGATATTTCGATTATTCGAATTTTAAGATTCGAATCTTATAAATAATTATCAATAGTATAAACTTATCTCATAATTTCGAATGGATATCTAAATTCCACGAAAAGATTTGGAAACTTGGAAAATGTGAAAACGTAATAAACAATACATGCGTTAAATATATGAAGTTACTCTTCCGTTACTAATTCATAAATATGATCCGACGTAAACATACGATGCTCACTTATTAATAATTACCATGCGTTATTATTTAGTCACATATTATACGACAAATTACAGTATAATGCCATATGGAAGAACAGAAGCATAGATAGTGCACGAAATAAAAAATTAACACTAGGTTTACGAAACTTTTTTTATAAACATGATTTCTAATTTAAATCCGGCAAATTAAACACGTCAAGTTTCTGTAAGTCTAACAACACTATAAACTATCGAACATTTCTTCCAAATGAAAATTCTCCTTGTTGATCGGTTTTGGTAATTTTAGTGTTAAGCAGAGCAGTATTTCTACTATAAACTTGCACAAATATGAGATTGAAGAAGACACGGTTCTTTCGAAAAGTGCACGAAGCGAATCTAATGGAAAGATTTCGACTATCATTGACATAAAAAAATGTTACGAATAATTAGCAAATATGCCTCTCATTTGTGTTTTTACTGTGAGGAGTAATTTCTTGTAAAAAATTTATCGGTTCAACGGAGACGGACTATTTCTGGACGGTATTGCTGGATTATTTGTGCGTTTCTTGGTACCAATTAAAACTTTTCGACGACAATTGCTTTCTACGGTGGACGAGCATGCTCTCGTTCGCAACCCTTGCACGTTTGAAGATTGTAAGTCAGTCTGCGGCAAGCCATTCGAGCATTTACATTCTAGAGAAAAGAAAGAAGTGCCGAAAAGGGTATAAGTACGCAGTTTGGTGGTAGTTTCGGAGTAAATTATAGTCTACAGTTTGTCAAAGCGTGGCTAAAGTTTTTGGCGCGTTAGATCAAATTAAATCTGTCTCGCAACAGTTTTTCTTTCCTAGAGAAATTAACTTTTTCTCAGAATCGGTTCTACTGAAAATCATGGCACATGTTTGCAGATTTTGAAGATAGAAGTAATTCGAAAGAGGAGTTCTATCCGCGTAGGAGTTGTGCCAAAATAGTAAATTTGTGAAAAATAGTTTTTCAAGAAAAATTCTGCAATTAAGATGCTGATCTTTTTATTTAAAATTATTGATAGAAAGCTAGGTATGGCATGTATTTGCAGATTTTTAGAATAGAAGCACTTCAAAAGAGGAGTTCGGTGTAAGAAGGAACTGTGGCTTAATACCCAGTGAGAAATGAAACTTCGAATTGATATCGAATTGATATCAATACCATCGAAATGCATCGATGCACCTCTATACGCCAATAAGTTTTAAAATTTCAACTGTGTTTTGGAGATTAATAAAATATCGACTTATATATATTTCAAAGCAATATAAATCACATAGTTACAGGTCTCTCGTCGTCTTCCATACTGCTGGATAGAAAATCGCCACACAATTACTTTCCTGGTCATTGCTGGTCACGTCGTGATTTAGCTACTTCACGCCAACAAATTTCAGCACTGACTGATTTTATTAATCTCCGCATGATGTGCAGCGCTATATCGAAAGAGATCGGAATTTTTAAATTTATTCATGTATAGAGAGGTGCACCGATGTATTTTGATGGTATTGATATCGATTCGATATCTATTCGAAGTTTCATTTCTCATTGGGTAGTAACGTTGCGAAAAATAGTGTTTTAACAAAAAATGTGCAATTGAGACTACTAGCTTTTTTATTTAAAATTATCGATACGGGGTAAATATTTTTCATTTATCCAAAGCTTAAAGAAGCTCTGAAAATTCTCAAGGACAGAAAAATCTCCATCGTTACTTTTCCTTCTTGTTGCGTATTGAATTTTATTATTGGCATACATATTACATCATTTTTCTGATTAATTTCGCAGTAATTCGAGGAGTTAAAGAAGCTCGAAGATCTTTCACTTCTCAACTTCGACACTAATCTTCTTAATGGATAAAATAATCTAATCGTTAGATTTCTTAATTGACAATCGTTCCACGTAAAATTTCTAAATCAGTATGGACTTTGCTATGGGATGGAACCAATTCAATTTGACTATTTTGGGAGTTTGGCCAGAACCGCGTAAAACGTCTCAAAGCTGGCGCATTTTTTCGGCCATTATTTTTTGGACGTCCTGTTTGGTTACGTTCATTTTCATATGCGCACCGCAAACTGCCAATCTCTTGCTGGACACGTCCAGTCTGGACGAAGTAATCGAGAATCTCTCGATAAATGTTCCTATTGCTTTTGCTTTGATCAAGCAAGTGGCTTTGCGCTACCACGGCAAAGGTACGCGATTATTCACTTTACACGATATAATCAGTTCTTTTTCATCGAATTATTATTCGCTTTTGATTTATTTCTACTGTTTTACGAAGCAATGATTTGCCCAAGCGAAGCTTTTACCTACACGTTGTTTTACGTAAATTTCAAATCGAAAGATATGGTATTTTTCCGTTTGAAAGTAAGAAAATTTTAGAAACTTTATCGAGGATTTCTTAATGCGAACAATTCTGTTAGTATGCGCTATTGTGCTTAATTGTTCATAATTGCGCTTGATACGAGTTATGTGTATTAATTCGCGTAAATAACTAATAAATAGTCTAGTCTTTTTATTTACGAATTCTATTATGACAAAATCGATATGTTAGTTCCACAATAATAAATTATACTCTTTAATGAAATTGTAAGTTGCACTTAAAATTCCGTCGAAGCGATAGACTTACTTCTTTCGTTGAAGCCAAAAAGTAAGTACACATTATCGATAATAAATTAGCAGTCACCGATTAGGGCTAACTACTCAACATCAATAAAAAACAATAATAATCACAGACAAACGTCCAAGATAACATTCATGAAATTTCTTAATAAGCCCGACTACTATCTGCATTCGTTAATATAAACAAGCAATAAATTATTCAGTGTTTTTTATATTGAGACTGATGATTACGCAATGGCGCACTGTGGGCATAAAGATGATTTTTAGTGCCAAAAGTCTTTCGACGGTTGAATTCTGAACCGATTGCGATGAAATTATACTTAAAATACGCGTGATTGATTGTACTATAGCGGAAACCTGCATTTTTTAGACACGACCGTAAAGGGAGTGACTTATGCAATCGCCATCGCGAAAACTGTTCGTATGCGTGTGTGTCCGTGTATATCCTCGATTTCGGAAAAACGGCTGAAACGATCGGGACGAAATTTGGCACAAAAATCAAGTATAGTACTGTGAGTTGACAATAAGGTTTATGAGCCGCCATCTTGAACCGGTATAAGATGGCGGGAAATTCAAATTTCGAATAAAATTTAATTTTGCCGGTATTTCGGTTAAACGGTTGAAGATGGCAATAGATAGAGTTTCCTGGCACCAAACGGGTATATACTCCACGTGCATGCCAAATTTCATCCAAATCCGTTCAGCCGTTTGGCCGGAATACTGGATTAAAGATTTTTATTAAGCAAATTTAAGTCTTAAATCCAGTATTCCGGGAAAACGGCTGAACGGATTTGGATGAAATTTGGCATGTATGTGTAGTATACATATACCCATTTGGTGCCAGGAAACTTTATGTATGTCCATCTTTAGCCCTTTCGATCAAGACCTTTTTGCAGAAGCCCGGAAAAAATTAATGATAAATTCAGTATACCATTAATATGTGCGTAGCACGTCTTTGCCAGTCTTTGCCACTTTAGAAGTGGATAACACATCTTTCCAGCTGAAGGGGCGAACAAATTGCAATATCAGAAAAAGTGCAGGTCTCTGCTATAGTACAATAAAGAAATCGTATATTTTAAGAATAATTTCATCGCAATCGGTTCAGAATTCAGACTTTTGGCACTAAAAAACGACTTTATGCCCATAGTGCGTCGATGAAAAAGAATAAACTCGCCAAATTTCTCTTCGTAGCTCTGACATTATTGGTGAAGGAAATACTGGAGGATTGGTCGCAACAGGATTCACCCAAATCAGAACGCGACACGATGATGAAAAATGCGAGGATCAGCCGATTAATTTCCATCGTCTGTTCAAGCTTGACCTATCTGATGCTCTTCGCTTTCATATCCCTTCAAATCTACAGCAACATGGAAAACGCATCCGAAGCTGACTTGGGTGGTCTCCTTCACCCCGCGATCTTTCCCTACGACACCAAAAGCAGTCCAAATTTTGAGATTACTTGGTGCGGCCAGTTGATAGGAACGGTTCTAACCGCAATTTGCTATTCGTGTTTCGACACGTTCTTGGCGGTGCTCGTTCTCCATTTATGTGGACAACTGGCGGTTCTTCGTTCGAATCTGGAGAATCTTGTCGATGGAAAAGGAGAGGAAGGAGTGGCTAGCTACCAAAAAAATCTCGGTTTTATCGTGAGACGTCACGAGCAGCTTTATAGGTTTTTGTTTGTCGTTATTATTTTGGACTGTTTTGATCTAAATTGGACAATTACCGTCAGACGACGCGATGAGCAGCCTAATAGATTTTTATTCTTCGTTACTGCTTTCAATTGTTGGGGTCAGAATTGAACAGTGATCTATTGTTTTGTGAAGGTCTTTAAGCTGAAAGAGTATGAAGAATTGTTCATCTAATATGAAAAGTCAAACGATAAAAGAACAAAGGGAAGGGATTGTCTGACCTTGGAGTGTCATTTTGAAGGTCACGCGAAGGTCACCGTTAATTTCATAAATAGAACTCACTATTTTTTATAGCATATTCTTGTGGGTTGTCTCGAGAGCTTTCCAAAATACTATAATAAAATTGTTTTCCCTCACAAGTACATTTTGAAATCGGAGGTTACGTCCGAAAAAGCAAATCCTCGAGTGCAATAGCTAGGTTTAACATCGCGCAGCAAACAGTTTGAATAAATTCCCTCGTAAACAATTTAATTCTACTCTGCCGACACTTGTTTTCCATTAAAAACAACATTTCGCGAAGAAGGAATTAGTCTGTACCTTTATTTTTTGATATAATCTATGTATATAACTTCGATTTTTTATTATAATGAAAACGCCTATTCTTTTATTGTTGTTTTTGTTTGCGTTGTAGGTTCGCAGTCAGCGTTGAAGATTGTTTTAATTTCACTTTACTGGTGCAGACCCTTATAAGCACTGCGATGTTCTGCCTCACGGGATACCGTATGATTACGGTATGTAAACTTCGCGGAAAAGAAAGTGGCCATGATGGAACGATCACGAGTTCGTCGTGCATTTTTTCACAAAGTAGATTTAATGAAATGTTCAGATCTATTGCAGTCAGTGGATAAAGAAGAAGCTGATCTACCAGTTGTAGGACTCGTCTTCTTCGTCATACACGTTATATACACAATGCTGCATTTGTTTATTTATTGTTACGTCGGCGAAGCCCTTGTGGTCGAGGTGAGCCAATTCTTATATTAGAAATTGCCTTTTCTTCGTAGAAATTAAATTCGTTCCTCCAAAGTTTCTGTCATTAACAATAAATAAAACCTGAACTGTTTTATATTAAATAGAATTATAATTATAGTATTTCAATCGTTATTATAGTATTGCACTTGTGACAATTATTATTCATGCTTTTGATTTTCAGAGCTCGGGTGTTGCAAATTCTGCCTACGATTGCAAATGGTACGAATTACCACCAAGGAAAGCTGCCGCCTTGACGATCGTGATATGTCGAGCACGAGTGTCGATTCAAATAACAGCTGGAAAGTTCAGCCCGTTTTCTTTAGAATTTTTCTCTTCAGTGAGAAGACATTATTTTATACTTTATCTTCTGCCGTGTCTAATATTATGAGCGTACCGGTGCGAAATAAAATTGTTTATCTTCTTAGAATCCATTTAAGAAACGATTGTTTTTGTTTTGCAGATCTTGAGAACGTCCGCGGGTTATTTATCGGTACTTCTGGCTATGAAGGATCGTTTAATCGAGGAGGAATAACGCGATGATCTCCGTTGAAAACATTTGAGACTTTTTATTTATTTTTTAACGATCTAAGCAATGCGCTTTAAGGGCCTTCTGCCATTTTAAGCTTTTGGAACTTTTTGGCTTATGAAAGTTAGAAACCTTTTCACAACGCTCAATAATGTATTATTGTTTTCATTAATGAAATAATTGAGTTCGGCGCTGAAATAGTGAAAGAAAGTGAAGCAATTCAATAACGAAAGAGCAATCCTAATAAAAATTGCCCAAAATTCGTCTGTTTTCTGGACCTCATAAAGGAGTCAGAATGAATGGGAAATGAAAGGAGGACATTGTAATAAAATAAAATAGTAGGTGTGTATGATGTTGCACATGTATGTATACCGAAAGAAAGCAAAATAAGACGGAATACTATGACATTGGTTTTAAAAAGACGTATTATTTGGAATGTGTAATGACTGGAGTGGGTGTGCATTGTGTGCAATGAACACCCCAATGGGGGAGAAGGGGGCTAAGACGGAGTCGAAAAGCTCACATATAGTGCAGTAGGTCGAGTGGGAACTCGTATCGAAGGGCTTTTCGAGAGGAATGCAATGCAAGGTTGTAGAAATTACTGCAGCTTATACAGGGTGAGTCAGTAACTATGTCCACCTCGAATATCTCCACTATTTATAGAGATATGAAAAAATTATAATTGCAAAAGTTTTACTATATCAAGGGAGCCATAACATGTCACTAATATTTTTTCCAAAAGTGGAGGCGCTTCAGAGATTTCAAGGTCACCTCTACTCTTTTAAATAGCATGCTATACTTTTTTATCTTTAGTGCAATAGCGTATGTTGAAACGATATCAACGACCTATAATGAAAGGTCATTCGGCATTAAATAAATAAGGAGTAAAATAATGATTATTACCTCACAAAAGATAGAGATGATCGAAGTGATGTCCGTTTACATCGATGCATCGCTGCAATCTTTGAATTCCTGAAGCACGTACCCTTCTTAATTCTTCCGGACTGATTTTTGCACATGCTGCAATAATTCTCAAGATTGCAGCGATGCATCGATGTAAACGGACATCACTTCGAACATCTCTATCTTGTGAGGTAATAATCATTATTTTACTCCTTTATTTAATGCCGAATGACCTTTCATTATAGGTCGTTGATATCGTCTCAACATACGCTATTGCACTAAAGATAAAAAAGTATAGCATGCTATTTAAAAAAGTAGAGGTAACCTTGAAATTTCTGAAGCGCCTCCACTTTTGGAAAAAATATTAGTGACATGTTTATGGCTCCCTTGATATAGTAAAACTTTTGCAATTATAATTTTTTCATATCTCTAAAAATAGTGGAGATATTCGAGGTGGACAGAGTTACTGACTCACCCTGTATACACCGGTAAGATTATAGTTGTTTTGAGCTACTGCTGGCGTTAGTGTACCCCCCCCCCCCCCACCCCCCTTTAACCGCCACCATGTCACAAGATCAAAATACATGCTCAATCTGAAAAATTTCCACGAATAACACTGTTCGATGTAAATTTCGGTTTGCATTGTCCGTTGGGTGATTCCTATAGTGTTTCTGATCCTAAATACGGATCCGAAAGCAGAATTGCTCCATATCACCTCCAGTTTTCGAAAAAGACGAACTTTCGTTAAAACTGCGGATCATTTGGGGAAATTGGAAATAATTGTACTCATGGGCACTGTCTTATTAAAAAATTTCTCCTCTCCAGTTTAAGACTAAGCTGAACTTTCTAGCGCTTTTAGTTTTCAACCAAAAACCTCGTCTTTGGCAGAAATCGGCAGGTTTAATAAAAGTCGGTCTTCTTTGAAAACCGAGGGTGATGGAGCAATTCTGCTTCCGGATTCGTGTTTAGGATGCGAAACGCTATAAGAATCACTCAATAGACATTAGAAAACAGAAAATAGATTATTTTTTGTTGAACGGTGTAATCTATCATTATAAACTTTCATTTCGCATTCATTCTGATCCCAAATTTGAGGTCCAGAAAACAGGCGAATTTTTGGGTGGCTCTTTGACTCGTCAATATACATCAGGTACTGAATCATTTTCGAAACTTTTCACAGATTTGTTGATATTTTTGATACTAAATAAATTTCTCGCGGTATAAAAAAATCCGCTAAATTAAAATCTTTTTTTTTTTTTTTAATTTAATGCACCGGAAGCATGTGACCGTAGGATATATTTATAAGATAGTAAGTTGTTTGTCAGAGTCATTATACATATGTTTAGTGCAATGCAATATTATGCACAATTTGTTAACTACGTGGTACGTGGAATAGCCGAAAAATACGAACCTTAAGGATTAAGTTCAAGTATCGTACAAAAAATTGAATAAATGAAACTTACACACAGATTTTAAACTTTATTTTACGTTCCATCATGACAACTGTTCCTTCTTTAAGAATATTTCACAGGATGATTTTTACTACTACCAGGACTATACTGTCGGGCTGAATCTGAGCCGCGGATCTTTGTAATCCATGTAGTTTGCACTCTGTTTTGTTAACTACAGTGTATAAACACAGGAGTTTACTAAGATAAAGGTGAGGATAGACAAAGCTGTTTCATGAGATAACTTGTAAATTTGAAAAAAAGGGGGCCATGTGTCCCGTACACCCTTTTTTTACTTCAAAAATAAAAAAGTTATTAGATCCTATCATTGTATTGGATTATAAATTTATGAATCTGCATGGCAATACTGAATGCTTTATACGATACACTAAAGACAATTACATAAATTTTGTTTAGACAATAAATGGCAAGATAGATTAATCAGTGATGGCATTATATGCCTTTTCTTTTTAAAAAATGTTATTGAAAAAACCATATAATACATTATACGTATATTACACTACAGATTTTTTTTCATTGGTATGTTACACTTGCAGTTGACATTTTCATTTGTATACTTTTTACTGAAATAATATTGAATTACTATTGATCACTTCATAGTTTATTGATATTCATAGTAATCTTTTTTTTCTTATTATATGTGTATATATATATACCACTCAGAAGAATGAATGTGTGAGTTGTATTGGATCAAGTGCATAGGATAATAAGGATAATTCAATATGAACAAATAATTTATAGATTATTGTAACATCTCAAATTAGCTAGTTTCCTTACAACACTTGTAAAATAAATATGGCTCTTGAAATTAAGTTTTTAAGAAAAATATATACAGCATATTAACATATATAGTTCCTACGTTAACTGAAAGTAAGCTCTTGATAAAAAAACATAACATGCAACAGTATGTAGACTATCGCATGTCCACAAAATCAGGAACATGTCAACCTGTATATGTATGTTGTACCATGATTTTTGCAAAAGATAATAGTTATAATGAAAGACAAAAATTTATTTTGACAAATACTAAAAGTTAGTAGCAATTAACACATTCATTTGTCTCTTGATTATTATCAAGGTTGGACACTTATACAGTAACAGAATATAATCTCCAATATCAATGTATATGTAGAAGAATGCCAAACAGATTTTGTAATTTTGAATTGTAGTAAGGCGTTTGTGTATTGTCATGTACAGAATTTGTTTTAAAATGCAGTGTCATATGCAAGATGCTACTCTATGGAATGTGATATTAAAAATTGTTGTAACGTCTTTGTTGGATAGGGACAAACTTTTTGTTTAATATGAAGTTTCGTGTAATCAATTTTGTAAGAATATTTGTACAGGTGAAAATAACATATTAGCTGCATTTTAGAAGAAAACACTGCAAAGCACAGCAGCAAACTAATATAGACCGACCAATAACAGTGTGTTCTACAAGGTGTCCCATGAAAGCATTGCCACAAATTTTTAGGATTTTTCTTTAAGTAAAGAAAAAGTCATTTTGGAAAAATTTAACTGTTTTACACTATAAATGATATGCAAAAGTTTTAATTTTATCAGTTTACTTTTCCTGGAGATACAAAAGTTATATACTTTTACGAATAAAATCATATTTTTTTTGTTACTATGAACTTCATAATGTACTTTTGTATAATCAAACAAAGAACACAAAAATATGCACACACATAACTCACAATGCGATCACTGATGTCCAACGTAGTTGTATGCGCTTTCTTATTCTTAAGATAAAGAGTAGTTTACAAACTGTAAGGATGTAGCATGGAGGTGATGTGGCCTTGTGATGAAAGAAGCATCAACAATTTTACTTTTATACAGTAATAAGTTGTAAGTCTTCATAAAAAATAGCGATGGGGAAATTTAGATATTTGTATATTACTTGTACTGTAAAATAGTCAAATGTTTGTCCGATATAATGTTTTTTTTGAACATAAAGCCCTCAAATTTATGATGACATTTATGTGGGACACCTTGTATGTTTCAAAATTCTTTATTATAATTATTTCATCTGCATTATGTGAATGTCTAACTTTATTTCCTTTATTTATTTTCAAAATATACCAAAAAATTTGGACAATAGTATCGGACTTATATTTCACAGAAAAAAATAGATAATCCTGCCATGAACATGGATTAGATCCATGTTGCCTCTTATATGTACTGTAACAAATACTATTTTAGGTACATACAAAATAAAAAAGTTCCATAGGTAACTGTTAGACTTATTCTTCTAGGATTGATAATTTATATTACAATATGTACATTGCGGAAGTCTCAATATCACTATTTTTCTGTCACACTCTTGTTACAAGAATATAGATTCGTATACAAAAGTAAGTCTTTATTATAACTGCAAGAGCATGTATTATAGTTATGAGAAATTTTTAAAAAAACGTACCACAACTAACATTTCTAGGTGTCACTCATATTATATAAATGTGTTACACTGAACCTCTCGCATCTATAAACATAATTACTATCCAAAGGAGAGAATAAATGTGTAATTCTACTAGATAAAATATTGTTACGCATCATAAAATTTGCAATATGTGCAATGTTTCTAATGATTCAAAATGAATGTGAAACTAACCTGATTTATATTACAGATTTGTACATCTTTGGTATATAAGCTTCCATACCCAGAGAAGTACGCTTTTGTAAAAATGAAGATATTACTTCAACGTCATCCTTTTGTACTTACAAGAATCATGTAACTTTTTAATCACAAATATCTAAACATATATATGTATATATATATACATGTGCGTGCGTATATATATATATGTATATACATATTGATATTTTTTTTGAAGACTTATTGCATAAAAGAATTCGACTATGACATGACACAAAATCAATTACTGTTCCCCTACTATGCAGACATGATATTGAGCTCGCTATTTAAATGACAGGAATAATGTTCAAAATTATTTTACACGTTTTATCACCGTACACAATCTCCGGGCCCACGATGTGATACACATTGTTTCTTTCGTTTTACCATATGTGGTTTTGAACTTGGACTGTGACCAGTACTATTGCTTGTGTTGTCATTATTGTGAAGTCCATGTTTAATTTTTCCCTGACCCGCTATATTGTTATTAATTGCACGATAATTTCCCCTTGAATTGTGCTGATTATTAACTGAAACAAACATAACATAACAATATTAGCAGTGCATACTTTGTGCCAGGTACTATATTTTACACTGAAAAATTATTTATGTTTTCTAAGTTAGTCGGATAATGGTTTGCATTTGCATTTTTATAGTTACAATGTGCATATGTGCTTGAAGGCGAATGGTTGTACTCAATCAAACATACCGTGGGCAGTTCCTTTGTATTGCTTTTTTCCTTGTGAATGATGATGATGTTGATGTAGCTTATAATGTATATGTCTATCGTTAGATCTATTCTCATTTATCCCTCCTGTATTGGGAGAATTTCCACGACTACATTCCGAATCCTTGAAAATGAAAAGGAAAGATTTAACATGATATTTATAATGGCATTAGGTGCAAATCATTAATATAACTTATGAATAAGTAAAAATTTCTAGTATACAACATAAAGTGCTTCTGATCAACAGAAACATTTAGCTATGAAGATAATTTTTTTTCCAATAGAAGGTGCTAACAAATGCAGGCAGCGTTATTGATGGTTTCTTTTAAAAGCAGTTGTTAATTGTGTTATTGTCACACTTCTTTTACCGTGTCACTTGCTGGTGCTGAAAGTGTTGAAGCATCGGAACCAGTTGAACTTGATAGTGAATCAAGTTCACTCGAAGACACTGGGAATGTTTCTTTAATCCATCTACGATATTCTATTACTTCATCTGTTACACGAATTATTCGACCCAGTATACTAAAATCAATCAAAATATCATTAGTACTACTGAAGTAAAGAGATTTAAGTATATTTCAGTAAAAGTAATAAATTCTGGTTACCATATAATATTATTAAACTTATGCATAATGTCAACATAGAATACTTTATCCTCATACCTCACTTTATTTGCATCATTGACTAAAATATTTAAAGGGCTAACTGCTTGTGAGAGGACATAATATGCCCAATCAAATGCATCTTTAACATAGAGAGCGCCATAACTACTACGACCAATGTCATTTCCAGGTATTAAAGGGTCTTCTATACACAACAAAGAGGGACGATGACCATCTATCATGTCTCGTTGCACCTACATTATATAAAGAATCATTACATTAACTGGAATGGTAATTCAAATCAAAAGTTTGCACTTTACTTAAATAAATATCAGCTACACAAAGTTTTATAAAATATTTTCTACTGCATGTGTAGCTCAGAATCCTTTGATAGACCTACATTAAAATGTGAGGCTCAATGAATACTTAAGGAAATATCTGATACCTTGCCAGCAGTTTTCGAATTAAAATTATTTAATTATTATTACAGGGTAACCTGCGATCGGATGCATAGAAATATTTTCAGTAGATACATAAGTAGCACAATCAAGTAACTATTGTACAAGCACCACAGTCTTTATTTTTTACTTTTCATTGTAGCATCATAAGTCATACGGTAAAAAGATGCAAGTTTACCTCCTCTTTAGATATGTATGTACCGCCATCTTTTACACGAATGCCTGTTTTAACGTAATTGAACTTTCTTCCATATAATTCGAAAAATTCAATTAACAGTACCCCAAGATTAGCACTCGAGCAATAAGCATTCTGTCTCGGGTGTAACTGAAATATGAACATGTAGTAATGGAAAATTAGATAAAAGTCTAAACTGTACTTTGCCGGTGTATCGTAGGCTGTACAGAATTGTAAGATCGGACTTACTTGTAAAAAGCTGATGGTCATTAATATTAAACTGTACGAAGAGATACCACCAGTAAATACTTCATTAAGATCTCTTTGTAAAAGAAACTGTTTGAGTACCATCACTAATTTTTCCAGGACAGGGTACCGGCTTTTAAAATTATTGATCAAATCTGCAGATTTAACACCATTGTTCATGTTGAAACTTATATCTACTTTAATATCTGTTTCTTTATCTGTGAGTTTAACAATAGGAACACTAGCTTTATCCAAAACTTTGATAGATGACGGTTCTGCAATATTTTGGTCTAACAGAGCTCGCTCTAGAGTGCGTAATGGAAGATTCATCCACATTCCTATTACCACCAAATCTATGTCGCTGTAATATAAAGCATTTACGATGCATTAAATAAGAGATTTTAAACATGGAAAAATTGTTAAATTAAAATTGAATACTGTAAAATACTTAAGAAGGAAAATTATCTATAAGTAATAATACTTGACTACATGTTTTATATATGTGTAAATAATAAAAAAGACTCGTATTGTAATTATTATTTTCTGAATTCATAGTGATTTCTGTGTGTTAATTGCGAACAAAATCTTAGGTTTTCCAACATTTATCGACTTGACGGTGTGAACATACGACGATATATGATAAATACCTTGTGGGCAGGTATAAACCCGTGCGAAAGCTTCCAAATACCTCGACTTTAGAATCTGGCCACAGATCATAGATAACTTGTTCTATCCTTTTTACAACTCTAATTCTTAAGCTATGTTCTTCATTAGAGGGACACATATATGCAAAGAAATCTTCTATCTCCTCGTGCAACCTAGACAGAAAATAGATTTTTATTTCTGAATTATAAAAGAAATTTCTAACGCAGTGTAAGTGGTATTACAAATTTTTATATTTTGGGAACTCTCATTTTCATATTAGACGTTGCAATCGTCTCACTATTGCTCGATTTTAAGGTTTTTCTTCAAGTTTTTATCATAGATTGCATTTGGGTGAAACTCTTTTAAGTTGACCTCGAGTAATTTGAGTAGTCGAACTTACTAGAAGAAGCGACCGAGTTATCTTAAAGTCCCGAATTGTTTTTGAAACAAGTAACTAATAAAACTTGGGACTGGGTCTGTCATAATAACCGTATTGAATTATTGCTTCGTACTGTTCCCATTTTTTAGTGCCATGAACAGAATACAAATTATTTCACAGGAATAATGGACGATGAATTTGAAATTGTTTCGTTGCATCATTTTGGCGCACACAAAATTTCCTATATAATTCGGTAACTACTGATTTTTGAAATTAGGTGCGCCGCGACATTTCCAAAATGGCTTTGGCACTACTGAGGGGTAGACCAGATGATACGGTCATTGTCCGATGCTTCAATCGATGTCTTCTCATCCGATAGTATCGCACATTGTGAAATCAGGTATCGAGCATGTTCCACAGAATTAAGTAATTTAACATACTCAATGCTTACCATTGGCCTAAATATAAAAGACTTGCAATACTTTTATATTACCAAATACCATTGGGGTCCAGAAGGAATTCATCATTAGCCCACGAAAATTCAATAAGCGTAGAAAATGAAAAAAGTAATAACCGTAGATTAAAGGTAGAACGGTAAAAATTCATGAAAATATTCCATTTGCCAAGGAGAAATCTCACGTGGAGTAGCACGGTAAAATGTTCCGTACCTACGAATCTAGCATAGGCCTAACCTTAATGACACCCATATGGACGCGTTAGAGTTGGCGATATTTTCGAACGGAAAAAAGAGGTAAAGGATAGGAAAAATGTGGGAGGTCCTTACCCAACGACTCCTTTTGAATAGATCTTGTTGGGTATTCGCCACGGGCAGCCTCCGTACTCGCCGACCAGGGCATCGTAATTATAATTCATGCCGTAGGTGCTAGCGCGATTATCGCCTTTCCTACGCGACGGATTGTAATAATTGTTACAGGTATTATGCTGTCCACGCTCCCCCGTACGATTATTCAGTGCCTCCAACGCAATATAATCCTGCTGAAGTTTAACTCCCATCACGTTCGAGGACGAGTCGTTTTTTAGGGTTAAAATATCCAGACCTTTCTCAGCTTCCCAAATGTGTAACCACAAGTCCTTAGCGGGGCCGAACTGCTCCGGTTGATACCAACCGATAGTCGGATCCATTAAACAGTCGGTGGATCTTGTGTCCCGGAATTAATGTTCTTCACGCACCACCACTATGATTCTAATCTTAAGTCAACTTTAATTGAAAAACCATCCGTTGTATTTTAACCTGAGAACACCATAAAATTCATGCATACTGTCAATGAGTGCGGACATTTACGAAGAGTTTCGTATCAATGTACCGATTTCAGGCACCGAATATAATAAGGTCTCGTGTGTCACGGCATTCTCTCGCATTATTTCAGATATCCAGCAAGTGTAGCGGCCATAACACGTTGGTTTGTTCTCTCTGTGTTCACGCTAGTCGATGCACATTCGCCTGGAGAACGGTTTACAACGGTAGACGCAACGGCATCGCATTGGTGCAGCTTTAAATCCAACGAAAGGAAGAAGAGGTCTACTCTACGCTCGACCCGCTCGACCAATTGAAAAGGAAAGGGCAAATGGTGTAGGGTAAATCGCGAGGCGCAAGTACGCCGTCGGCTTTCGCTTTCTTATTTGTACGGTAAAGGCGCCAATTTTGAAGTTTACACATTGTTTTGCTGCTGCGAAGATATTAAAGGAGTAAAGGTGTGAGTGAAGTGTTTGGTTTGAACGTTTTTATTGTTGTGTACGTCGTTGCAATCACCGATTTTATTGTTATTTTATAATATCGTTGATAGCTTCAGACAAGGCCGCACGATTAATGATTCGAATGTGCAAATTTATTTGAATTATTCTTTCCGTAAATGTTGAAATACTTAATGTTTTTGCCATAGACTTTACAGTTGCGGAAGATCTCAGTATTTTGCGAATACTTTTATAATGAAAAATGCGTTGGAATTTTGTAAAAATTATTCTATTGCAAAATAGAAATCTTTAAATATAATCTATATGTTAATGAATTATTCAAAGAAAGATCTGGGAGGAGAATATAGTAAATTTTGTTACAATAATTTTACTTGCAGTTCGACAAAATTGAGAATTTATTGATTTTGTTTGAAGCTGCAGGTAAGACGTCGAGTTTATCAGCAGATCCTAAGAAACGTGGTCTTTAAAGTGGCGCCCTCGTCAGTGTTCCCTACGCGCTGCTTCTGTTAGTTGAAATCCCTTTCTGAATACCGTTCGCTCCACGTTCCAATTTAATTTACTCCCTTATGTATATGTCAATACCGTCAATACCATAGGATTAACAATTGCCCGTTAACGTGTTGTCTAATCGAATTAACAGAAAGGGGGAAAAGAACGCAGCAGCGGGTAGACGAGGACAGGAAATAACATTAAATTACCCGAAGAAATTCTCGTAGCAAGTTCGTAACAATGTTATCTAGCCGAATATACATATTTTACGATCCCTTGTCACGATTTCCGATCGCGATTGATCTTAAAACGTAGACAGATTATGCCCTATGATACAATTGATCTTTACTAGGATATTCGTTCTAATCGAATTAAAGGAAAATTAGGTTCGCAGATAAATGACAATAATATAATAATACCCACGGTATATCTTCGATCGCGAGAATAATTGGTAATGCTTTGTGGGAAATTCGAGTGTCTCTTTTCCGCGAACTTTTTCATTCAGCCATGCTCTCGGCCGCATGCATTTAACCGCAATTGTGCGCGAAGGCGGACAATGCGCGTTTCCCGAATTCAAGAACGAGTTCACATTGGGCTGATTAGCGGTGAATTTGGGACAGTGGTCAATTTCATGCTAGATAACGAAATTATCGCGCAGACCGTGAAAGCGTGCGCCTTACACGAGATATTATTAAATTTTTCCTCTCTCTCTCTCTCTCTCTCTCTCTCTCTCTGTGTAGGTTGTTCTACTTCCCTGGCAGTCGGCAGTAGTTCGAGCTGATAATGGCCAGACACAGTTTCGCCTTACACGTACCAATTTCCCTGCAATTCACCGCGGTGTTTAACAGCGAGAGGTACGAAGCAAAATGTACATCCCCTGCGCTCTCGAGTATTTTTCGAACTCCTAATGTAACTCCACTTCTTACTGTAGGGTCGCCTTTAATTCTGGACGACGTGCTACCGCGGAGCAGGTAGGACTTTTAAAATTTGGGTAAATGTATTTTTCGCAAAATGAGTTCGCGCGTAAAGTTGATATAGCGCGAAGCAGTGGTTCTCAATATTTTCGCAGCGCCATTTAATATATTTGGAATGTGAACAATTTGGAGAACCTGGTAGACTATCGTCTAATATAAAATAACTGTATGATAATCCGATATGATATAAATAATAATATAATAGAGTATTGTATAATTTCTTAATACGCGGAGGCACGCCGCGGTAATTTTTAATTTCTTTATATGCCAATCTGGTTAAGGTTTTTAATTATTTCGAATAGATGCATTTGTAATGTCCAATCGATAAGTAGACATTAGTTTTGAAAAGATTTCTAAATTTTCCATCCAATTAAGTCAAAGCGTGGCAAACGTGTCGTCTAAAATTATTCTTGGACAAAGGCGCAAAAAGAAATGAGCAAGACACAGGTTTAATCAAGATATTAAAAACCAAACTGTTTATGCGTAAGTATACTTTAAACATTGTGACGAACTACTTTTCCGTTTGCAAAGTTTTGGAACTTTTAACACTATATTCTTACCACGACCGGTCAAATGACTGTTTTTAAAATTTCGTTTAGAACTTCCTATATACAACATAATTGCATCGCTTTAAAATTTCACGACTTTTCCTAAAACATTGAAAAATGTATTATACTTATATTTGAAGAAAAATCGTGAAATCTTCGTAAAGGCGATGCAATTACGTTCTAATATAGGAAATTCTAATGGAAATTTTAAAAACGGTCATTTGACCGGTCGATACGAATAGCGTTAAAGACTTACAAATAACGTTATTGCGTTTGCGTTTTCCTTGAAATGCGAGTATTAAAAACTTATCAACCGATGTTACGAGAAAAAT
Organism: Tiphia femorata; assembly: GCA_944319695.1. Lineage (NCBI taxonomy): Eukaryota > Metazoa > Arthropoda > Insecta > Hymenoptera > Tiphiidae > Tiphia > Tiphia femorata. The sequence continues at coordinate 26,975,889 of OX090897.1, forward strand.
TTCAAAGAAATACAATGATGAGCAAAGTTTCGACTCATGCTTGCACTATTCAAAAAATCGTCTTAAAGTGGTTTTACGTAAAACTCAGCTTTGGGTTTTAGCCAGATTTTTTGATTGTTTCCGTTGCTGTTTGCAGCTGCGTTCGCTCTGGAAGACACACCAGTATGTCGCGAACGATAATCCGATACAGGACATTTTCTTCCTCGGTGCCGTAGGAGATATAACATGAAACAAATGTCTTCTTGGCAACGGTCCTACTTGCAACGATGAAACCGATTCGTTCTCTGGCGTGATTGGCAGTAATACGGCGAGGGTAAGAAACAATGCTTACAACAATTACTCTAGAAAGCGCAATAGATTATAATGGAAAGAGATGCGCGGATACAGCTACAAAGAATGCTTCTTCGTTTATTAAACGATACATATGGATTGCAATCCGTAAAATCGCTCTACTTCACAGCTACGGGTCAAATTTCAAACATTCAGAATTTTTTGTAAAGAAACCGCAGCAAGAGCAAACTCAAAATGAAATTTATTCTTTGAAATAATTTTAAACGCCTTCAACTTACGAATGTACTTCTGCACATTATTATCATACATTTTATTATGATCGTAAAGTGAACTAGCAAAAGATCCTTTTCTTCTTTTTTTACTTCACACAACGAATACACTCTTCAAAGGTACTTAACGAGCTAAATCTCCCGAGTTCGTATTTTTTAATTACATAATGCTGAAAGCGCGTAATAAGAAACTCGTGTCAGTTTACGAGCCACCTGCGTAATACGTTAACGCAGATGTACAGAGGCAGTAGCAGCAATTCACGATCACACGGGCGCGCGTGAGGGCGTAATAAGCTGGGAACAATTATGTTTTGTTAACGTAATTCGATGAAAATCGTAGTACGCGCCTCGGAGCGTACTGTCCGGTAATTCCATCAGTCGTTGTGGGCCACGGTATTCATGCCAATCCACTTACCGATTATTAGCTTCCCAATTACCGTTGCATTGCGTTTCAAGGAGGAAAAATGATGAGCACGTGCAACATGTCGGCCAGTGAGGTTTCACAGGCTCCTACAAACTCGGATTCGACCTCTCTTCACAGAACTGAGCAGTTCCACTTGTCGCAAGCTCTTTTTCTCGAAGTACAGCTATCTCACTGATAAGATCTTTCTTCTGATTTCAATTGTAGAGACAAAAAAATCAGCATCGTGCTTTGCTACGTGTTTACTGACACACCTAGTGCATTCGAATCTATTGGCATGAAAATTCTCCATAAATATACAATAATCATTCAATTCTGTAATTGTAATTATTCTATCAAATAATTTGGCTGTATTATTCCTTTACTCATCGGTCCTCTGTTTAAATATACAATTAGTTTGCGATACAAATCACGGTAAGTGGCACTGAATATAAACGTGCGAAAGAATATAAACATCGGTTACTTTCTAATATTGAAAAATAAATTTTGTTAAGAAATTCAGGCCTTTGACTTAATTTAAAAATTTTAGTGGAGGGGGTCACGAGTTCAAATGCGTCACGAGTAACGAAAATAATCCTGAAAGACGGTGAGATGTAAGCGTCGAAATCGGACTTAAAGCTGCATTTTACAATTGTTTCGTGGAACTCTCGTGCCCTACGCTTGTAATCCTCGGACACACCGGGGATTAGCGGGTAGATGCGATCGGGGGCTGACTCCGGAGTGAAAATATTAACGCTTTCTCTCCGGCTCGACGATTTTGCGTGCTTCCTACTCACGATAGCTGGGATAGCTGGGATAGCTGGGATAGCTGGGATAGCTGGGATAGCGAGCGAAGTGAAATTAGAATTAGAATTTATTATTAGAGTCCGGATCGATGAATGCCACGCTCATGTAAAATGTTTATAATGTGACACGTGTTGGTAATAAGTGTAAACGGTGGCGTATTGTGTGAATTATTATTCATTTTTCATTTCTTACCAACTACTCTCGCCCGAAATTCTATATAATTCAAGAACATGTTTACAGCATGCTCTTGAGTATTGAAATATAGAAGTCGAAATGACATGTGGGTTTTTAAGCGATAACAATTTTTCGATTTATTAATTATGCGTGTACTTGAAAGGGCTTTTAGCGAAAAATGAAAGTAATGCGTCACGTCACGTCACGTACAACGGACACGAGCAGCTTCATAGGTTTTTTATTCTTCCTTACTGCTTTGAATTGTTAGGATTTTGTAAAGGATTTTGAACTGAAAGCAGGGATTCGAAGTGTCGCTTAACTCTAACCCAAACCGGGTTAAGCAAGGAGGTTTACTGTACCCTAACCCTAACCACAAGGAACGGTTCTTCAATTTTGAGAAAGCGCGGTTAACTCGCTCGGAACGGGTTACTAGTAATAAACAAGACAGCCTAGACTGCCATTTAGAGGGCACACTAGTGTAACGGCCTGAAAGAGAAAATAATTAATCAAATTGATTTACATCGATACATTCCATATATGTTACTCGTGTTAAAAAGCGCAATTCCTGAATGTAGTCATAAACTCACGCGCACACGACGTATGCGCGCACATGCACGCACATGCACGCACATGCACGCACGCACGCACATATTCGAACCGCTTTGCGCTTTGTTTCCGGCTGTCTGTAATTTGGTTTTCATCGTATTAATAACTGTTTTAATTAATGTAATAACTACTACAATATCTAAATAATAGTTAAATACTACAATAATTACAATAACCCGTATAATCGGGTTTACCCGGTCATTTGGGTTACAGATGTCTTCTATTAACCCTGTTAGATACGGTTAGTTACGATACGCAGTACCAAAATTGGTTTGGTTTAGGGTTCGAATCCCTGATTGACAGGGTATGAAGAAATTTACGTCCAATATGAAGTCAAACAGTAACTAGGGGGCAGATCCCCCTGCGCATTCGCTTCGCTCAAGCGCCAACCCCTCCCAGATCGCCTTTGCTCGCGCTTCGCGCTCGCCCACGAATTTCAAACCGTTTCGAAATTGTGCAAAATTCAAGTATTGAGATATTACAATATGGGACAGAGTCCTCTGCGCTTTCGCTTCACTCAAGCGCCATACCCCCTGAGATCGACGGGTGCTGGCGCTCCGCGCTCGCCCGCGAAATGCAGCATTTCTGCAATGCGCGCAAGTGATCGAAACCGGACAATTAAATGCATCTGAACCAAAATTTGACATGTACATCGAGTATATACCCGTTTGCTGCAGTAAAACTTTATACATGGTTATCTGCAACTATTCAGAACTTGCGGCAAATTTAAATCTTTAATCCAGTATTCCGCCGAAACGCCTGCACGGATTCAGAAAAAAATTTGGCATGTAGTTCAAAAATATACCCATTTGGTACTACGAAACTTATGCATGGTCATCTTCAACCGTTTCGAAATTACGCGATTTTCAAACTATAATTATATAATAAAATAGTGGATTAAAGACTTGAAATTGGCACCATTTCGAAATAGTTGAAGATGGCTATACATAAAGCTTCGTGGCACCAAATGAGTATATACTCCATGTACATGCCAAATTTTGTCCGAATCCGTTCAGCCGTTTTGCCGAAATACTGGATTAAAGACTTAAATTTGTTTAAAAACTTAAAATTGCCGCCATTTCGAAACGGTTGCAGATAGCTATACATAAAGTTTCGTGGCACCAAATGGGTATATACTACACATACATGCCAAATTTCATCCAAATCCGTTCAGCCGTTTGGCCGGAATACTGGATTAAAGACTTAAATTTGCTTAATAAAAATCTTTAATCCAGTATTCCGGCCAAACGGCTGAACGGATTTGGATGAAATTTGGCATGCACGTGCAGTATATACCCATTTGGAGCCAGGAAACTTTATGTTTAGCCATCTTCAACCGTTTCGAAATGCCGGCAAAATTAAATTTTATTCGAAATTTGAATTTCCCGCAATCTTGTACCGGTTCAAGATGGTGGCTCACAAACCTTATTGTCAACTCACAGTACTATACTTGATTTTTGTGCCTTTCGTCCCGATCGGTTCAGCCGTTTTTCCGAAATCGAGGATATACACGGACGCGCGCGCGCGAACGGTTTTCGCGATGGCGATTGCATGAGTCACTCCCTTTACGGTCGTGCCTAAAAATACAAACGAAGATTTAAATGCATTTGATTTTAAATGTTTTTTATAAGAGAGAGAGAGAGAGAGAGAGAGAGAGAGAGAGAGAGAGAGAGAGAGAAAGACAGAGTCAGTGCATGACATTTTATTGCATCCCACGAGCAAGATATCTTTTTTTTGAGACACTGATTCTCAATACAGGGCCTCAGATTCATATTTAATAATTCGTATCCAAAGAGAAAAAATGATAAAATAAAGTTGAGATTTATCGGTAAGAAGCGTATACGTGTATGAAAATTTTAAGTGGAAGAAAAAGATGAGTAACGACGAAAAAAAAGAGATTCTCACTATTTGTGGAGAGAAAAAAAAGAGCTTAAACAAGCTACTCCTGAAAATATCGAAAAATACAAATTTTGCCGTGCAAGTGTGCCTTATTTGTTGCTGCTCGAGCGCTGCTTGAAGAAATACGTAAAGCTTAGTCGAGGAAAAAAAACAAGTGAAGCACGGTACGGATGGTTGCGGCGTTTTGCGGCGCAGACTTTCGTCCTTCATTCTTCTTCATCTTACGCTCACGTGTGCCCGGCGCACGATGTCTTAATAAATTTTAGGTGCCACAGGGCGGCGCGATATATCGTTCCCGGTGTGGGGCACGGCTTGTAAATGACAACCTGGGACAACGTATCCTGCAAATTCCGATTTTTACGTTTAGCCGCGCTTAGAGAGGTAGGGCGAGGTCGCTCTCGTGTGGGTGCGGATTACTTGTGATTGGTTAGCAGCGTGTCACGGCTAGAAAAAAGAATGAAAAATTTGAAAAACGACCTCGTTTAAAAAACGTTCTTTACCGTCTTTCGTAGAATCGTTTTTTATTCTTATACGAAATTATTGGAGAGCGTTCGTCGCCTTTGTTTAATACAGGTTTTGTTACATTTTGCTCGAATATGATTACTCGCGTGAATGTTGCGTGGCAGCGGATTATTACTCGTGATTGGTTACCAGGATATCACGGGTAGAAAATAAAAAGAAAAATTTGAACGACGTCCTCGTTTAAAGAACACGTTCTTTACCGTCTTTTGTAAAATCGTTTTTTACTCTTATACAGGGTGCGGCAGAACCGACTGAGCAGTTTCAAGGGATACCTGCTCGGCCGGTGGTGGGGGGGAGGCAGTCGCTCATAGCGTCTTTTAGTTTCGTTGGTGATACCATTTCAATAGCCAACATGGTTTTGACCGGAGTACATCGGGGCTTTGCCGTGCGGACGTATTTTGAAAACAACCGATCTGTTATCGCAATTCAAAGAGCTTTTCGGCGATGGTTCAACATTCCGCGCAACAATGCCGTTCCTAATGCGAACACACTTCGGTCCTGGGTTCGGCAGTTGGAGGAAACTGGTAGCACATTAAGAAGAGATGCACAAGGCCGACGCAGATCCATCAGAACACCAGAAAATGTGTCGCGGGTGAGAGCAGCAATTGAACGATCGCCAAGACGTGTTCTGCACAAAGGCGTGCTGTTGCATTGGGGATGTCAGACCGCAGTTTGAGGAGGATTCTGCATTTCGATTTAAAGTTCCATCCATACAAAATAATGATGGTTCAAGAATTGAGCCCAAAGCTCTTTGAATTGCGATAACAGATCGGTTGTTTTTTTTTAAATACGTTCGCACGGCAAAGCCTCTATGTACTCCGGTCAAGACCATGTTGGCGATTAAGATGGTATCATCAATGGAACTAAAAGACGCTACGTGCAACTGCCTCCCCCCCCCCCCCCCCGCCCACCGTCGCCGGAGCAAGTTCCCTTGAAACTGCGCAGTCGGTTTTGCCGCACCCTGTACGAAATTATTGGAGAGCGTTAGTCGCCTCAATTCGTTACGAATTTGATTAGAGTAGATAATTATTATAATAATTACTGGTACTTTACATAATTGGTCGTTCGTGCAATCGTGGATAACTCATAATCGGTTACTAACACGTCATAGGAAAAAAATGCAAAATTTTGGAAATGTCCTTCGTTTTCTGCCATCTTGCGTAAAACGGTAATCGCCTTAGTTATTTAAAAAGTTTATTAGTGGTAGTAGGTTATGCGCGATTGCTTACTAGCGCGTCATGAGAGAAGGAGAAAAAAATATTGCAAATTTTATTAGCCCTATTGGGAAACAACTAGCCGCATAATTAATTGCTCCTGCGTCTGTAGATTACGCGTGATTGGTTTTACCAGCGTGCCAAGAGAGAAGAAGAAAAAACTTTGCAAATTTTATTATTCCTATTCGAGAATAATTAACCGCGTAATTAGCCTATCGTGTGAAAATGGAGAAACGAAAAAATCGAAAAATCACTTTGGTTCTTCATCGCCTTTTGTAAAATATTTCTCATTTTTACGTGAAAAATATTACTCGACGTAAAAATACCAAGACGCATTAGCTGCTCTTTATGTGTCGACAGTTTACTATAAACTTTATTATTCCTATACGTAAAAAGAACTGTCCGCGTTTAGGAAAAGGTGACATCGTTGGTGATCAGATATTAGCGTGTTAAAGATAATAACTAGGGGGCAGACCCCCTTTTCGCTTCGCTCAAGCGCCAACCCCCCCAGATCGCCTTTGCTCGCGCTTCGCGCTCGCCTTAACGGGTGCAGAAAAGCTTCGCTTTCTGCAATAGGCACGACCGCGGCACTCGCGCTTCGCGCTCGGCCACGAATTTCAAACCGTTTCGAAATTGTGCAAAATTCAAGTATTGTGATATTAAAGTATGGGACAGAGTCCTCTGCGCTTTCGCTTCGCTCAAGCGCCATACCCACTGAGATTGTCGGGTGCTCGCGCTTCGCGCTCGCCCGCGAATGCAGCATTTCTGCAATAGGCCCAAGTGGTCAAAACCGGACAATTAAATGAATCCGAACCAAAATTTGTCATGTACATCGAGTATATACACCTTTGCTGCGGTAAGACTATGCATGGTTATCTTCAACCATTCGGAAATTGCGGCAAATTGAAATCTTTAATCCAGTATTCCGCCGAAACGCCTGCACGGATTCAGAAAAAAATTTGGCATGTAGTTCAAAAATATACCCATTTGGTACTACGAAACTTATGCATGGTCATCTTCAACCGTTTCGAAATTACGCGATTTTCAAACTATAATTATAAAATAAAATAGTGGATTAAAGACTTGAAATTGGCACCATTTCGAAATAGTTGAAGATGGCTATACATAAAGCTTCGTGGCACCAAATGAGTATATACTCCATGTACATGCCAAATTTTGTCCGAATCCGTTCAGCCGTTTTGCCGGAATAGTGGACTAATCAACTTTTTTGCTGAAATAGTGGATTAAAAATTTGAATCTGGCGCTATTTCGAAACGGCTGAAGATGGGTATACATAAAGTTTCCTGGTACCAAATGGGTATATACTTGGTGTGCATGCCAAATTTTGTCCGAATCCGTTCAGCCATTTTGCCGGAATAGTGGACTAATGAATTAATGAATTTTTCGCTATTTCCATTAGTCCAGTACTCCGGCCAAACGGCTGAACGGATCGCAACGAAATTTGGCATGTACTTTGAGTATATATCCATTTGGTGCCAGCAAACTTTATGTATCGCTATCTTCAGCCGTTTAGCAATGGCAGCAATATTAAATTTAAATTACATTTTTTTCAAATTTTGAATCTCCTGCCATTTTGTGTTGGTTCAAGATGACGGCTCACAAACCTTATTGTCAACTCACAGTAGTGTACTTGATTTTTGTGCCAAATTTCGTCCCGATCGGTTCAGCCGTTTTTCCGAAATCGAGGATATACACGGACAGGCACACACACGCACGCACGCACGCACGCACGCACGAATGGTTTTCGCGATGGCGATTGCATAAGTCACTCCCTATACGGTCGTGCCTAAAAATTGAAAAGAATTCTCCATTTTTAGCGCCTCTTTCAAAATCCATTTTATCGTTACCTTACATTGGCGAAAAGCTGGTGATCGTCGTTTTTGCTAGAAAAAAAGTATACAGAAATACTTCCACTATTTTTCCTCGAGTATGATCAAAAGCATTTTACTCACTTGTATGGGTTTCAATAGACCCTTGAATAGGCCCAGATTGTTTGTTATTCTCGTGCGAACCGGAATCAGTGGAAACATTTTGACCTCTCCATTTCTTTCGCCCCCCCTCTCTCTCTCTCTCTCTCTCTCTTTCTCTCTCTCTCTCGAGCTGCCTCCGAATCGATTCATTAAATTTTCAATCTTTAGACCCGAAGCGCAATTTCCCATCGAATCCGCGAGGTAACTGAAAGGCGACTGTCGATATTTCTCTCGCTCGAAGATGGCCTCGTAAACGAAGAAGAAGAAGAAAAAAACGATGAAGGAAAAGAACATCGAACACGTTTCCAACAAATGCGCACCGTCAAATTTACAAATTTTCTCGAGAAATTTCCAAGCCCGCGAGATCTCCTCGAAATTATCCCTCTCACCTAAAATTTTAACTTCTCTCCTTCTCGTCGTAAAATCCAACGATCGGCCAACCACCGCCACCAGAACGCTGTTCTCTCTCCGCGGATTCTCGCGTTTTAATCCTCAACCATGCGCAACCATTCTGAAATCGTTCTAAAATCCCAGTCTCGGTTTACAACGTTGAAAAAAGTCGAATTCCTCTGTTTTTCTTTGATTAATCGACGGTTTTGACGTAGGTATCGAAGCATAGAAAATTCAAACATTGAACGAATTACTTTAATTAAGGTGCTTCATTGATTTTTCTTACATCGTATCTAATCACAGTGAGAATATCTTTACTAACTCTTTGTATTCGAACTTTTTCTCGATTAAAGCATTACCCTAGGAGTATATCTAACGTAAAGAATTAATATAACTGTTGAAGCATCGAAAAGGCAGACATTAAACGAATTACCTTAATCGATGTGCCCCAAGAATTAGCAATGTTTCATACATCGTATCTAATCACGGTGAGAGAATCTTTACCAACAGCGGCCTAGAACAAGATTTTTGAAAGGAGCAGAAACGAAACAAGCTAGATACAAAAATTCTCTTCCAGTGTCTGCCGGTATGAAAGAATTAAAGCCGTACGAAAAAAAGAGGAAAGAGAAGAAAAGAAAAGAAAAGAAAAGAAAAGAAAAGAAAAAAACGCCCCAATTTTCCGCATTCAAAAGCAGAGCACGTTCCTTCGAAAAACTGATTACCACGAGTAAGAAAAAGCGAAAAGGCAGGAAGGAAAGAAAAGAGCGAGAGAGGATGGGTCACACGCGTATCTTCACCAACGGCTCTTCAGGACTTATAGCAGGCGCGTCGTTGCTGGAAATGGCGAAACTTGCCTTATCTTTCTCGATGGTTCTGGGCGGCTGGGCCGGTGGTTTATACGTTGAGTAACTCTCGTCTCACGAGTGTGAGTAGGAGAAGGACGTGGCGAAGACGGGGAAAGGGAAGTTGCGATATGGCGAGGGGGAAAAAAAAAATCATCTCTGCCGTTCTCCTTCCACATGGGTGTCGATGAGAGCGCGATGAATAATGCTGGATACGTGAATTAAGTTACAGCGTCTGTGAATCAATGAAACACGGGGGCAGGAGGGCTGAAAGGCTCCGCCGCCTTCCGTCGCCCTCGTCCTTCAAAGCCGGTGGTCGTGCGCATGCGTCGAAATTCGCTCGCGCGCTACTTCCGCCGCGCTAGTCGCGCGCGTCATCGACCAATATGCCAGGGATGTAACGCTCTGTTACGATGCTCAGGGATGGCACGGCATGCTGAGAGAGGTAAGATGATCGGGGGTCAGGAAATTCGGGTTAGTAGTTTGAGGGTTAGGTTAGGGGTCATTGGTGATGTTTTATCGAATGGTGGAATATTTTGTGGATGGAAACTTTGTGAAGGAATCGAGCTTGGTTCGGTTTGTTAGTGAAATTGGCCGGAATAAGGGCCACGTCGGCTTGACGTAATTGAAATGTGCACTTGCGGTCTCTTTGTTCATTGATGATTTTGGTACAATGAATGTTTGCAACTGATTTTTTAATCAAAGAAAAATTGTATTGTGCATCCAATATACCAGGGTTATAAATATCAGTATAATGGAGTATTAAAAAATTTTCGGTTACTAGTTCGTGAGTCATTGGAGATTTAATATCGAATGGTGGAATCTTTCGGGAAAGGAATTTTTTTCAAGGAATTGTGGATTGGTTTGATTTCTTAGTGAAATTGGGACGAATAAAGCGGGATTGGTATGATTAAAGTATGTGCTCGCTGGCACTTCACCCATTGATGATGATTTTGGTAAAATGAATCTTTGCAATTAACTTTTTAATATACGGAAAGTCGCATTATCAATCTAATATGCCGGGGTTACTATGCAGTATGACAACGGATAAAAAATTTCGGGTCAATAGTTTGAGGGCTAGACTTCATTGGAGAGGTCTTATCGAATTAGAGAATATTTTGTGAAAGGTCTTAGTAAATATATTACGCGTCCTTTGGGTTATTATGAAAATTTGAAATAATAAAGCGCACGTGAGGTTGGTGCGATTAAAATATGCATGTCATTGCGGCCACTTTATACGTCGGTGATTTTGAAATTTCGCAAATGAATACTGTACAAATTCATTTTCTAAAGTCTTCTCACTAATTATCACATCTAATACTATACAATGATAACAAACAGATTTTTATTTATTTTAAAAGTTGCTCATGCCCATTAAAAAAAAAGGAGAGACACGAAAATTCTAATTTTAGTTTTAAGCGGCATTATTAATGAAAACAGTAATGACTAGTATTAACCAATGCAGTGTTGAACAAGAATATAAATAAAAAGGCACTTACAAATAAGGAGAATAATTCAGGCAGTTTCGCGTACACCTTTAATTGAAAATACCGCGCTTATCTTTATTATAACCTGCACATACGTATATCGCTTGACGTTTCTTTTATATAAATTGTAAAGAGAGAAAGAGAGAGAAAATGAAAATGGTGAAGTTACTTTACTTTTGCCGTAAACGCCTAATTTCTCGCAGACTTCAGACACTTTTAGAGCACTCGTGAATCATCTGCGGTTAATCTGCACCAATGACCATCTAATTGTGGTTCCAAAAAGGCAGATAAGGCTACGCTCTTATTTTTCCGCGCGTTCTTCCGCACTCTCCTTTCACCCAGCGACTCTCCATCCACTCTCGGGCCAAGGTTTTTTACTTGCATTTTTTCTCCCTCCGTGCAATTCATTAATCCATCGGGAGCGAGGAGATGCTGAAAACGTTATTCGGGACGAAGAGGCGAGAGCGCGCGTTATCCCGTTTTCGAAATTGCCCCGGGCTAATTGCGAGGACTAAAAAGATGATTCTAGACGACATTAATGAAAACGTCTCTAGGCGGGATTAGCATTTTAAGCTGAAAACCTTACCTGGAGAAAGCAAGTGTTTCTATGAAATTTCAATTGAATGTGAAACTTCACTGAGAGAAAAGTATATGATATATCTAACTATAATGGCATAGTAACAAAATTATAGTTGGAAATATCATATTTATGGTAAATATTACCATAATGTCGGTAATAATTACGATAGAGGCATAGTATAACCAACTATATTATATTTTTACCCACAATTACGGTTATTTCAAGTAAACAATATGGTTATGGTTGAAAATATATCATGGTAAGAAAAGTAACTATTTTATATAGCTAATATTACCAGAATATTTCATACATAGTGATAGAACTAACTATATTCACATAGCACACTTTACCATACGTATGGTAACAAGAACAAAGATAATATTTAATAATATAACCATTTGTATAAATCGTTCATTCTACTATATTTTGTATGGTTAAGTGAACTATAAAAATATGTTTGACGCCAGATTTAACTATAAAATATAGTGATATTATAGTAAACCCAACCATTTTTTTCTGTCAGTGTTGGACCGAAAAAATTCTACTCTTAAGATGTAACCTTAATAATTCATCTTAATAGATATTCTTAATAAATAAGAATATTTACAAGTAAATCATAGAAATACATGTGAATTGTAACTTTCTCTCGTGACTACATTTCTCAACCAATGCCGCTTTCAAGATATGGATCATGTAATTTTCGACAATATGAAGAGTGAATCTCATTGAGAGTTCTGTTTCCAATAATTGTACGAAATATATTCATAAAAATTGTTTACAGGAGTATATTAAGTATATCTGATAAGAATGTCTGTTAAGAATGTCTGTTAAGAATATTTGATTAGAGGAATCTGTTTGGAGCATTCTACTCTTAAATTATGAAGATCCTCTTGTTGCTTATTTTGTTGGGAAATATTCTAAACTTATGTGATAAATTCTTAAGATAAGAATACAATTTTTTCAGTGTAAGAAATGTTCTAAAATTAAGTGGTAAATTCTTAAGATGAGAATACAACTTTTTCTGTGTAGGATACACCTTATGTGGGATAAATAAGTTTTTGTAAGAAATGAAAATGATTTATTTCAACTGAACGTGAAAATTATGCGAAATATGCTTGTGTTTGTTAGAAAGATTTTCTGTTGTTTATCTGACAAGTCAACAAAGAGGTTTGAAGTGTTTACTTCAAGGCTAGTTGCTTCGATTCTCAATGTAAGTTTAATTACACTAAAATGTTTAGTTTCTTTCCGGGAAACAAACTATTTTCCTTAATCGACCAATTTCATCGTTTTCTTTCAAATAAAGTACCTCGATATAAGCAATCGTTTCTCGGGATAATGCTGTACTTACGATGCAACAATATTATGTTAATTAATTCCGTTAAATGCGTTTTCTCAAATTAATGTTTCTTTCTTAAGAAAGCAATCATCACTCTTGCTCGATTATGTGGAATTATTTGAAGTAAACATAAACCTTATATTAAACATGAAATTAATCAGTATACGCATCGGCGTGATATTTTAATTAATGAATAATTTTCAAATGGGGATATAAAAAAAAAATACGTGGGATTTAATTTCAGAACGACAAGAACGTGCAACGACAGAACTTTTGAAGCACGTAGTAAATTAGAAACGAAAGGAAAAATCGATCTTTTGAAAATGCCATCTGCTCGGGCTCGAACCAAAGAATCTTTAAATTTTCTGTTCCAAAAATTGTTCTTTCTCTCCGTGTAGACATTTCAGTTCCTTACGTGCTTTAAGTTGATGATATGTCGAACCAAAGAATATAAATTTCCTAACACTCTTTTTCCTCCGCGTGTAGAAAATTTAAATTAATGATATGTCAAAGCAAAGTTTGACTCTTTAAATTTCCTATTTAAAACACTTTTCTTTCTCCGTGTAGAAATTTCAGTCCCTTACGGCTTTAGGTAATTCCTCGTAGCGCGTAGCGCGCGCGATTGCTTCGTCGTATTAAACGAAAACAAACACGATGCACTTCCACTCTCGTATCCCTTAAATTTCGAGAAATTGCTAGTAAGGAAGGCAGGAAGTAAGTGGCGCACGTTACTCTGGCTTGTGAGCAAAATTTTAACGCTTTAATCCCAAAGACGTCGCGGGATTCTCTCTGCTCTCAGTATGTATCGCAACTTTCGAATTTAAATTCAATTGGCTCGAACGTCTCTCAACTCTCGGAAGGATCTCGTCGTCTAATATCGGCGAGCCAATCTATGCGTTTAAAGGAACCCGAACTAAAGTTCACTCTGTAATTATTCATTTTAATTACATTCTTAAGATTCTTCTTAAGACCCAACCGGAGGAGTCTGTGGATCCCTGGCATAGAAATGAAGTATTTCAGAGGGTGGACGCGAATGGAAGAGAGAGAGAGAGAGAGAGAGAGAGAGAGAGAGAGAGAGAGAGAGAGAGAAGAGGGGAAAGGAGAAATAGAAAGAGGAATGAAGATTGGAGGACATTGCTCTATTTTGAGGTTCAGAGTTAATAGACTCTTTCTCTCTCTTTTTTTTTTCGTCTTCTTTTTCCGTTTGTCACGACTCTTTATATACCACGTTTCACGATCCGTTCGAATCTATTTTCTGCAAAAGATAAATAATAAGTATTCTAAGCGATGCGGACTGGAAGGTGTAAAATTGAGAATAAAATAAATTAGATGGTGTAATATGAAATATTGGATTATTAAAAAAAGGAAACAATAAAATTTCATATTGCACGACATAGTAGTTCACATGTAGGGTTAGGTGTTGTACCTTGGATTAAAATTTTGTGAACACCTATAGGTATTCGGTTAGTGACGATTTTTCTGAACCACGTTAAAAATTTAAATTATTGTTTAGCTTATCTACTGCTAGCATTCATGGCATTGTTATTCAAATTAATTCGTCTTTGATTGTAAAAAAAGTTGAGAAAAAAAACTGTCATTTGGTCCAAGGTATACAATAATAAATTGTACCACGCTTGGACCACGCTTTATTGTAACTTGGACCAGTAAGGAAAATAATTGATTAGCTTAAATTTTCTATTTGTTCTTGATTAAACATAAATTTTTATAACAACTGAACTGTAATTAAAAAATTCTGAACATTGAAAACTCAAAAAAGCAATAATGAGGTGTGATAAATATTAAACTGCGTAAAATCTACAGAAAATACTAATTGTTCTTCCTGCCTTTTTTCTTTACTTGCTTACACTTTATTGTTTCACAATCGTTAAAAATATTTTGGCTAACAGAATGTGCTAGTTCGAATCTTGGCCAATTTCGTATAAAAACATTCTCCACAGCTGTTTTTAAAATATTCTCATCAACAGCCTGACGCTTGTTTCTCATTTTACTTCGTGGCATATCTAAAAACGATTTTTGATATAGTGCTTTGTGACAGACAAGTGAATGCATGTACTTTGGACCAGTTCAAAGCACAAACATGTTGTTGGTCCGAGGTACACGATGGGACAGTTTTTCAATTCTATGATTCTAGCTTTGTTTAGATTCTCTTTGTTATAAATAGACAGTTCAGAAGATTAAAAACTATTACCTCACCTGTATTTCTAGCGCAGTTTACACTTAAAACTAACAATTTACCACGGCACACCAAAATAACTAAAGCATTCATAGATGTCAAACAATTGCCGTGACTTCTACTAAAACTGAATGCAGATCCATCTACTTCAAGCGTAGCCAACTACGCGCAATATGAACGTGTAGAATTCTGTATTAATATTAAATATTCCAACTGGTCCATGCTACATCCGGTCCAAGGTACAACACCTTCCCCTATGTAGAGTTCTCTCATTGTAATTTATAAAAAGATATTCGTGGTCTTTTTGATTTTAAATAAATTAGGAAAAATTATTCAGGGACCGTGCATAAAAATGAGAATTGGATTTTCGTAATTGTTCATATTTGCGGACAGTGCCCTATTAAAAACTAGAGCCGGATATGCAGTTTAGCGAACTTTGATTCAAACTCTCCTGGAAACACTCGAATTTCACTCCGGTAATCTCCTGCGTTCCAGTTATTCGACTTTTTCATCCGTCGCATAATTTGCCCGTCGATTCTCCTCCACAACGAGTTGGCCATTAATTGTTTAGTCGCGCGAAATGCCACGTAAAAGTTGCAGCACTCGACAGTCGATAATGACGAGTAAACGAATTAATTGGCACTAGTGAGGGTAGAATATTGAATTCATCGATTGCGTGGGCGCTATTTCGTTCTTGTTGGCGAATAGAAGAGTCTCCGAATTAAATTAATAATGTATATATTAAAAATATGATTATCAATTGGATAGAATATTTTAAGCGAGTCTTGGAGAAATGGAAATCATAATAGATGGATTTACAAGCATACAGTGAAATAGAATGGAATACATTGTTATGTTGTATTGATGACTGTCAAGTATGAACAATTGAATACAAATAAAGGATTTACTATAGATGTACTAGGAGGATTAGCACAAAAAATATTGACTTTTAATTCAATGGTTAGGCTAACGATTATTAATTGTAAAATGCTGTTTTTAGACAAATTTGGTTGGAGAAAAAGCAGATTCAGCAGAAGGACCAATACTCTTTCCAAACGAATTAACCTGTAACTTTTCTTATTCGTTGCTCATTGAATACTGAACATTCTAAACATCAACGACGAGACTTTACAAAAGTATAAGAATTTTTTTGATTCAATTCTTAAACGATACCTTTTCATTGTTACTCTCACCTCTCATAATTTGGATCGAACACTTAAATTCTAACTAATTACAGATAGTTTTACAGTATCATCGATAATTTCGTTATTATCGTTAATTTTAAATCAGTGACATCTCTAATCTCGAGTTCATTTTTTCATGGACCATCCATATTTTCGTCACGACCGGTAGCAGTGGACAAGCAATTAATTTCAACGGAATCTAAACATTTGTGGCGTATGTTCCGCGGATATCCATGCGCCACTCGTGTTCCTGCCCTATCTGCCGTCCGTGACGTATTTGTAAATATTTGCCATAAATTTGCGGATTTTTCGAACGACACCTTCCCACGTTTTCCTCACAGCAGAGAAGGGGGACACGAGAGAGGGCTCAGCGCCAGTTTTTCTCGCGTCTGGCACCCGCTTACCTCACAAGCACAAGCAAATCCAACGAATTCGACAGAAAAGTCTCTATTATTTCCATTATTCTTACATTTCGTACGGTATATGAAAAGCAAGAACAGCAGTTCAGGTATTATTCTAGAAACATGAATTTTATTCAAAATTAATCTAGTATTTTAATTTAGAAGTGAATTTTTAGAAGGTAATAATTAAGATTCTTTTCTACAAAACGAAACCCTCGGTAGTTTGTTATAAAACTTGACAAATATGCTTATTAACGTTTAAATTAAAATTTATTCTCGAAGAAACAGCTAGACAAGCCAAACAAAAGAATCCACTTAATTCGAATTTCAATTATAGAACACTGCTTCGATCATTGACCTAATAAACGATTAACCAATTAAACAAAGCAGAATGGATGCACTTACACTATAAAAAATTTAAAAAAACTCTACACGCATCCATATAGATCTACAAGCGAGACAAGCCATTGTCGATCTTCTCTCTCGGACCCTCCACCTTCCCAGTTTATAAAATTCGACGAATATGTCTATTAACATATCGATTAATTTGTCCTCGAAGAAATAACTACATGTGGCAAACAAAAAAATCCACTTAATTTAAACTTCAATTATAGAACACTGCTTCGATCATTAACCTGATAAACGATTAATCCACTAAATCAAGCAAAATAGATGCACTGTAAAAAATAAAAAAAAAAAATAAAAAGAAACCTCCACACACATCCATACACATCTACCCACGAGACAACTCATTCTCAACCCTCTCTCTCTCTCTTCAACCTAATCTCCAAATTAATCTTCCGTCTCCACCTCCTCAATTCCGTCTCGACAATCCTGTCGGCAGATGCGCGGAGCGCGTTCGAACACGGTCGAGCTGCTTAATTTCTGAACCGTATTGATTCTCGAAGTGTCCCTCGAGGAGAGCCGTAGAAGAAGCTGAAGGCTGGAAGGCTGGAAGGCTGGAAGGCACGAGTGCCGTAGTAACCGCTCGATCTGACTATTCAAATATTGGCCCGTGGCCCCGATTCATGGAGAAATATCGGCGAAAGAATGATGTGACTTAGAAACTCGATTACATAAATGGCGGGCGGACTCCACTCGGGGATTCTCGAGAGTACGAGAAGTGGTTGGAGGTGGAGAACAAGGGACGGAGGTGGCGCATACACGACTGGAAGTTAGCCGATTTTCCGTAATTCCTGAGAATTGGACGAATCTCTCTCTCTCTCTCTCTCTCTCTCTCTCTCTCTCGTATCTCGATGCCCTTCTTCGACAATTCATTATTTTGAATTACGACGGCATCGCGGAGCCGCTGCGGTTTACTTCCTTTTCTTCCCCTGAGAGATTTATTGTGATCGCGGGAGTGTGCTCTCGGCATTGCTATCAGGCAAGCAGTGATATTAGAATGGCGTAGGGTCAGTCTATGGGGAGACTCGATTTGTGGATTTTCTCGTGAATAATGACCCTGGCGACAAATCTTGTTTAATGAGAGTGTGTAAGTGAGATAAAGAGGGAGTTAAGGTGGCAGGAAGTGTGTTTGTTTGGTTGTTTGTTGGGAGGGTGAAGATTTGAGGCTTGGGTGGTTGCATTGTTGATGATGCGGTTGGAATAAATAATTAATCCATGGGGAATGATTATTATTTATGATTCGATGAGGTTGAGGCGTGTCATGTTGCGTTGTTGATGAGGTGGTTGGAATAATCAAACCATGGTTGATGATTATTATTTATGATATTGCACGAACTGAATAAAGTTGGTGCAGTAATTGGAATAAACAATCCATGATCGCTGATTATTATTTATGATATTGCACGGACTGAATAAAGTTGGTGCAGCAATTGGAATAAATAATCAATGATCAATGAGTATTATTTATGATATTGAAGGACTGAATAAAGTATTTAGAGGTTTGAAGGAATTATATAACGGATATGGATGCATGTTTAATACAGGCTTGGAAAATTTAGGTAATTAAAAATTGTTTTTAATTTATTTTCATATTGTTTGTCGTGTTAATTTAAAACTTTTCTTTCTCCGTTTGTTTTTATCGAGTAAGAATTTTGTTTACAAAATGAATGTAGACTGTGAACGAAGAACAATATTTATACGAATTCTGTGTGCAAGATACTCATTTACAAAAAATCTACGACATAATATTACGTATAGAACTGATAAAAAAAAACCAATTTAGAAACATTTATATGACCGTCAAACGTTCCAAGTACGTTTTTATCACACTCATTAAAGAGTCCTACTTTTCTCATTGTCCGACCAATATTAAAACAAAATTATGTATCTAATTTTCAAATTTATTCATTTCATGGAATAATAATTGGATTAATTAATAATTGGATTTTTATTAATCGAACACCAAACATATGTTTCGAAAATCAACGCTTTACCAAAAATCTACAACAATCAGTTATTACTTCTGAAACTTTAACTTTCATTGTAGGCATGTGAAACTTATTGTTAGTCATGCACTTTATCATAACCTCAGAATCTACAGACGAAAAAGAAGCAACACCATTCCTCAAATCTCCTAACGATTGTAAATAGGTTAACCGGTGAAACGTGCGCGTCCTTTGCGCCGGGAGGACGCGACGAGAAAGCAGGACGAGAAGGACGAAGGATATTCGAAGGGTCCAAAATTCGCCTGGAGCCTGTCTCGTGGAATCGGTGCGGTCACGTTCTATTAGCAGGATCTCGTTTCATGGGGCTTTTTTTCTTTCTCTCTCTTTCTCTCTCTCTCTCTCTCTCTCTCTCTCTCTCTCTCTGCCTGTTTATCTCTCCCTGAGAATTTTATCCTCCTCTCCTTAGTTCCCTTTTCACCTACCTTCGCCTTCGTTCAGCGGCCAAGGATACGCGAGAAGACCTGCTGCCATGGCCAGCACAGGCTAATGCACTCTTTATGCAGATCTTCCTCACCCACTCCTTCCGCTCCTTTAGCTCCGCCCACTTATTCCTCTCCCTTCTCATTTACCTCCTCGTTGCTACTCGCACAGCCCTCTCTCGGCCAGTTATTTCTCTTTTTTTCTTTTCTCCACCTCTTCTCTTTCCGTTCCCTTATTACTGGAAATTAAGAGTCGGTCGTTTCGATGAAAGGGGATAACGCCGGATTTTATTTGCTTCTCGCGAAGCAAATCGTGAGATGCCTGGTTAAAGTGAGAGTGGCGATGGAAAGGGACGGTAAAGAGAAACCGCGGACGGCGGCCGAGTTCGAAGAAGTACGCGCAAAGAGGAGCACAGTCAGACCGGGAAAATCGAGGACGGTTGCGTCGCGTGCTTTCGCAAATTTTTACTCCTCGTTTCGCGTTTCAGTTCTGCTCCGCGTTTCTGGCGGCCTTGTTTCTTTTTTCCTTTTTCGCTTTCGTCGAGTTCCTTCTTTTCATCTCTTTTTTTTTGCGCTCGTGTAATGCGCCATGCTCGATCGTGACTTTTGAGTGGAATCGATTCTTTCTGCTTTTGTTCTCGGCTGGTTTCTCGGGTAAAGGGCCGTTCGAACGTTTCGTAGATATTTCTAGTTTTACATAGGGCAGATAGAAATTAATTTGACGAGAGAACATGATATATTAGGTGTACAAATGAATGATACAAATTTTTTTTAAGCAGTTCAGAAATTAATATTAAAATTGATTGATTTTCCCCCTCTTTTGCGGTTATGTAATATTGACATGTAGCTATTAAAAGTGATAGTTGGTATGTTGGAAAGCCTGACATAAGTTTCAAGAATATTCAGATAATAAGCATATCCGATTCTGTATTCGCTACGAATTCCAACAAGGAAAAACCACAGCAAAGGCATGCAAATCAATTTGTACTTTCCTCAGAGAAGATATTGTATCGTACGATGTATGTGCATTTTGATTCCAGTGGATCAAAAGCGGTGATTTCTGTTTGAACGACAAATAACGCCCTGAAGGCGCACGAAACTGTGACCACGATGATTTGGAGAAGCTGCTCGATGAAAATTCGGCAGAAACTCAAAAAGAGCTTGCAAAGCAGTTAAGTGTGACTGAAATTGCTTTGAAATTTAAATAATTAACAGCCTTTTCAAAAAATAGAAATTAAATTTGCAAAAAATTCGATCACTCATTACTACTCCTAATAAAGTGGCAGGGGGCATCGTATTACCTTTCTTCGTTTCTTTCATAAATATGTTTAGGATTAAATTCTGTGAGTCTATGAAAATAAAAATCCGACGCTGAGATTTTATGTGAAATTATAAAGAATAATTATTAGGATATTTTGAATAATTATTCAGTATATTTTGAAAGTGGTGTAAGCCCATTTCTTTTAAAAGAAATGAAATATCACATAATTTGTGATTAATTTAGTGTAAACTTCTTATTTATAACCAGTTAAGGTACCTCGATTATTTTCGATCACGACGAGAATCGCTGTGGTAATAAATTAAAGTGAAAACAAACATACATATATTAAGCTCTGTCTCATATGTTCGCTTCTGCGAGAAAACGGCTTAATTAGGCGAGTCACCTCGCTCAACGAGCTTTAGCGAAGAAGAGCCGCACGCGCACGCACCCGAGAACGATTTTTCTTTTTTCATCAGCCCTGGTCTCGCGTCAGAAGTTTTTTGCGCGAGCAGAAGGAGCGAAAAGGATATCATCCGTGGCACGAGTGGATTATCGTTTTTCTCGCTTGGCTAATGACGTTTACCACGTGGTAAGCGGGATTGATACGTGGCGCGTGTCGAAACGAGTAGCCAGGGGTGTGAGTGGAGGAGGATCTTTGGGTGAGAGGAGACGGTCGGAAGGGAGAAAAGTGGGCGAATTTATTCGTTAACGTGTGCTACGTGGCGTAATGGAGGGAGGGAGAGAGAGAGAGAGAGAGAGAGAGAGAGAGAGAGAGAGAGAGAGAGAGGGCTGTAGGCTTGCTGGTGTAAGTTAGAGTATGTGTAGACGTGAAAAGTATCTTGGCTTACTTGTGCGAGTCAGTAGGGAAGTGGAATCGGATCTTACAATTAGTTGGATTAATCGTGCAAGTCAGTACAGATATGAACTAGGGGGCAGAGCCCCCTGCACTTTCGCTTCGCTCAAGCGCCAACCCCCTCAAGATCGCCTTTGCTCGCGCTTCGCGCTCGCCTTAACGGGTGCAGAAAAGCTTCGCTTTTCTGCAATAGGCACGACCGCGGCACTCGCGCTTCGCGCTCGCCCACGAATTTCAAACCGTTTCGAAATTGTGCAAAATTCAAGTATTGAGATATTAAAGTATGGGACAGAGTCCTCTGCGCTTTCGCTTCGCTCAAGCGCCATACCCCCTGAGATTGTCGGGTGCTCGCGCTTCGCGCTCCCCCGCGAATGCAGCATTTCTGCAATAGGCCCAAGTGATCAAAACCGGACAATTAAATGCATCCGAACCAAAATTTGACATGTACATAGAGTATATATTTGCTGCGGTGAAATTTTATGCTTGGTTATCTTCAACCATTCAGAAATTGCGACAAATTGAAATCTTTAATCCAGTATTTCGGCGAGACGCTTGCGCGGATTCAAACACAATTTGGCATATAGTTTAAAAATATACCCATTTGGTGCTACAAAACTTTATGCATGGTCATCTTGAACCGTTTCGAAATTACGGGATTTTCAAACTATAATTATAAAGTAATGGATTGATGGATGAATTTGCCGCTATTTCGAAACGGCTCAAGATGGCTATACACAAAGTTTCCTGGCATCAAATGGGTATATACTTGATGTACATGCCAAATTTTGTCTGAATCCGTTCAGCCGTTTTACCGGAATGGTGAACTAATCAACTCTTTTGCTCAAATAATGGATGAAAAAATTCAAATTTGCCGCTATTTCGAAACGGCTGAAGACGGCTATACATAAAGTTTCCTGGCACCAAATGGGTATATACTTGATGTGCATGCCAAATTTTGTCCGAATCCGTTCAGCCGTTTTGCCGGAATAGTGGACTAATCAATCGTGTTGCTGGAATAGTGGATAAAAAATTTGAATTTGCCGCCATTTCGAAACGGTTGAAGATGGCCATACATAAAGTTTCATGGCACCAAATGGATATATACTCGATGTACATGCCAAATTTTGTTCGGATCCGTTCAGCCGTTTGGCCGGAATACTGGACTAATGGATTAATGAATTTTGCACTATTTTCATTAGTCCAGTATTCCGGCCAAACGGCTGAACGGATCGTAACGAAATTTGGCATGTACTTTGAGTATATATCCATTTGGTGCCAGGAAACTTTATGTACCGCTATCTTCAGCCGTTTAGAAATGGCAGCAATATTAAATTTAAATTACATTTTTTTCAAATTTTGAATCTCCCGCCATTTTGTGTTGGGTCAAGATGGCGGCTCAGAAACCTTATTGTCAACTCACAGTAGTGTACTTGATTTTTGTGCCAAATTTCGTCCCGATCGGTTCAGCCGTTTTTCCGAAATCGAGAATCAAATCACTTTGAACTCTACAACTTTAGTCCTAAGTACTTTTTTCAGTAAATGTATCGTTTCAGAAATAATTAGCCATAAGTGTTTCCACCTCCAGGGGTTGAGGGGTGCTTTCTACCCCTAAAAAGCGTATTTAGCCGAAACAAAAAAACATGTATTCAATATTTTTCGGTGTTTAATAAGTATGTTAAGTTTCATTCAAATCGGTGAGTGACAGTTGGGTAGTGTTACTTGTTAGTGGGTTCTAGCTCTTACTTGGTTTAAGGAGACATTATACAATTACAGCGATCAGAAAATCGATCTTTTTTTTATATTCTTAAATGATAAAACTGTACGTGAAGAATATATTCTGAAAGTTTGAAAGCAAAATTCGAAAAACTCCGGAAGTTACAGCCCGTAAACGCTGTGCATGTCCGTTCGTGTTCGGAGCACACGCCGCAGAGAGAAACAAGAGAGCACACCAAGTGAGAAAAGCAAGGAGAGACGAATTAGTCGAACGGAATGAACTTTATGAGAAAACTGAAGGCTTATTATATGGACCTGGTATCCCTGATTAACCCGTAAGTGGTCTTAACATTGGTTTCTCACGTGTCGAAACTTTAAACGCGTTTTTCACGAAACTACATTTCTGAAACTGGTGTACACGATTACGCAAAAACTATTGAACCGATTGAGTTCCCCCTTGGTAAAAATGTTGATAACATTATTACCTTCTATATGACGGAATTTGTTTTTGGAAAATTTTGAAAAAAAACAAAAAACTTTTTTTCATACAAATTCTGAAGAAATTTCGCATGAAAATTCGATTTTTGTCTTTAAACGCGTGTCATTTTCTCAAATTTGCATTTTCTCCATTTTTCTCAACGTCCCATAGAAACTACACATGTTTTAAATAAGAAAATGTTTGTATTTTGTCGCAAATCGAATTTCACGGGGAGCTAATTGTAAGCTGTACACCGTTTTAGAAGTCGCGCCGCAACCTTGCTGTGACTCTCTACCACAGCTCCACCATTTTGACGATGAATGAATTAAAAAAAATTTTTGTTATACTTGAATATCCTATTAAAAAACACCTTCAGTTCGATAAATATAGAATGAATATTTCTTAGTTTAGAAAATTCCTCAAAATTCACTCATTTTCCTCCGTCTAATTGTATATGTCCCTTTAAGCAAGTCTGTAGAAATGTAGAAAAATATATTGGCTTACTCGTGTAAGTTACAGTGCAAACGTGAAAAAGGATATTGGCTTATTAGTGTGAGCCAGTACAGAAGTGGAAAAGGATCTTACAATTAGTTGGCTTACTCATGTAAGTCAGTATTTACTGATGCCTTTTCATAAGATCGAGGGAAGGTTAGAAAGGAGAAAAGTGACCAAATTTATTCCTTAAAAGTGTGTTACGTGGCGTAATGGAGATCGAGCAGAAATTGGTATGCCAGTACGTATGTGAAAAAGGATTTTAACCTACTGGTGCAAGTTAGTTCCGATGTAGGAAAGGATTTTGGCTTATGGGTACAATGTCAGTATAGGAATGAAAAAGCATCTGGGGTTACTGGTGCAAGTCAGTACAGATGTGGAAAAGGATCACTACACACGTAAAACAGGATCTTGGCTTACTCGTATAATTCAGTATCTACTGATGATTTTCCCTAATTGTAAGATCATTTTCTCATTCCGCCGTGCGGGTTATTTTGAACCTACATACGATCTAAAAAAAATAATTAATTAAAACATTGATCAACATGCCGAAATATCTATGGATCGCTAATTATTTTCTAAAAAATGAATGATCTGTCTACTACATCCACGTTTTCATTTAATATTTAAAACAATCCACAATCTAAAATCCAACAACGAACAACATTAATTTACACATTCCATTGAAATGTTCAATTCCTGTCAAATCGAACGAGCAAACGTATTTCTCTAGCAGCGTTAACGGTCGGAACTTTCTTAAACAAAATTACTTGCAAGTCGTTCACGAGAACAATAAAGTGTCGTTTGAAGATGAAATTGCAGCTTTTAAAGACAGAGTGCTCGTTGCAAGAAAAATCCTCTAGGTTGTAGGTGAGCGAGAATGCGTCAAGGGATGCTTCCAGTCCTTCCGTGAATCCCTGGGTGTTAGCGAGAGTAGCTTCCGTTGGCAATTGTTTACAGGCCATATACAACACTGTTGCACGTTTACAGATCGTTCCAAGTATCTCGATTGGTGTCCAGGGCTGTCTCGAGGGCACCCACTAGACGCCTCAAGCATCATTAACACGTTCATTAACATAGCCAAGTACACGGTACTGGCTAATCACTTGTTAGCAACTGTGTTTGACTACGATAATATCGCGGTGGATACTTCATAATTGTGTGATGAAATATGGTTTGGTTGGTGGTAATTAGAAGATAGAGTTGTTTTAAATTTAGTCTAAATTGCTAATTGTGTATGTAAATTACTTTAGGGAAGATACTTGGAAATTGGGTTTGTGTAATCATTGTCGGACGAAGGTTTATGTATTAGGAAAGAAATGCATTGTTTTGGGTTCTAAGGGTTCTTTGGTATTTTAAGATTCTAATGTAAAGGGATGAATTTCTTCCCAGTGCGCGTAATACATATATTATGAAGTTATAACACGCAACGATATTTTATAATTATGTGATAAAATGCGGTCTGGTTGGTCTAATTAGACCACAGAGTTGTTTTTAAGCTTAGTCAAAATTACTAATTGTGTATGTAAATTACTTTAGGGAACATACTTGAAAGTTGGGGTTTGTGCGATCGCTATCAGAAGAGCGTTTACATTTACGATTATGAAGTTATAACGTGCAACATACATAAGTTTCTTGGAAGAGCATGAACCATACAAACTTTTAGATACAACAATGTGTAATCGTGAAATCTGTAAGTTTCAAAAGTATGCAGATTTCTGCATATAACAATTATGTTATGTACAAAATACACAAGAGCCTGAGCTTACATTACACAAAGCATTCGAATCAACTGCAATGTGCAAGATCCACAAATTATCAAAATCATTTTCTAAACCTGCTATATCAAAGGTACACATTTCAAGTAATTACGGCGTATAGAAAATACAAAAGTGTCTCGCATTATACAAAGCATTCAAATCAATTCCAAAGCAATTTCCAGAATCATAAACTTCTACGGCACCCAAACATCTACAAAACATCGTATACCAAAGATACAAATTTCGAGTAATTACAGTACACACCATACACACAACACACGAACCTTTGGAAACTCTGGTACGCGACTTGCAGCCCTGTTTTAAAACTGTTTCTGCCGCGGTACGTGACGCCTGATTACGCGGCTGTGTTTAACGCTAAAAATTGTTGCAACGTACGCTTAATTAGCAGCAATCTGCCGGGTAAGGTTCCGGCCGGAGCGCGAGAGTTTCACGAGCGCTAGCCAACGTGTGTACATTCGTTAGGAGACCAAGAAACTGGGCGAGCCCTCTCTGCCAACTACGAAAATGAGAGAGAGGAGAGAGAGAGAGAGAGAGAGAGAGAGAGAGAGAGCGAGAGAGAAGACACATTCTTCCAATCCAAGCTTTTACTAGATTCAACCATGCTTCGTCGTTCGACTAGGAGACAAATTAATTCAATGAACTGTACGTGACGCGATCGCACGAGGAAATGAAATACCGTCCTTTCGTTCGCGTAATTCTTTTTAACGATACTTTATCTCCACGAGAGTTCGCCGGAATAAAATAAGCTCTCTCTTTCTCTCTCTCTCTCTCTCTCTCTCTCTCTCTCTCTCTCTTACCTGAGACAGGCGCATTCGTTAACAGAGTGGAAGATTTACGAGCGCGTACGGGAGAAAATCATGAAACAGCGTAGATGCTGCGTGTAACATTCTCGCGAGGAAATTCTAGATTTTCTTCGACCCCTCGTCTTCTTTTTGGCCCACCTTTAAAATCAGAACTGAGAGTCCTCGGTGTGCTAGGGTGGAGCGCGAAAATTCTTCGAGAGACTTTTCTCAAATTTTTGCTACGTTCGCGGTACAAGTAGCGTGTTATCAAAGAAATTATCGTAAATGAAATTTGTACGTTGTATCCGATTAACAAGATAATTTTGACGACTTGTCGAAGCTAATCCTCGAATATGTGGAGAGCGAACGTGGATGCTGCTACTTAAACAAATTTGTTCTGATTGTGTAAAGATTAGTTGCAACAAAAACTATTCTTAGTTCTGATGCTTTTAGAAGACACGGGGCCACTTTAGATTGTTTTTATTGTTATATGGGCATAGCAGGGAGACCAAAGGAGGGAGGTTTCTGTTAAAAATAAAATATTGATTTTTAGACATTGATAACGTAGCTACAAATACGCTAACAAATTTCAAATTATAACATACTAGCAAAAAAAGCAAATTCGATGTCCTATTAAAATTCAAAATCCGCTTTCCAAACTTCTACTTTCAATCTTCCGAAACTTTTCGCTCCGTCGATTGGCCCGTGTACCAATAAAATAGAGAGATTCTCGAAAAGCGTATTCGATGAACGTAACCCCCTCGATCATTGGAAAGGGGTCGTAAAATGGCCGAGTTAGCTTCTTCTTCGGAAACACACTCGTCCCGGCCTGTACGAGACTTTCAAATTAAACTCGCCCTTGCGATTTCGCGCGTCGGTAAAGGTGACGCTCCCGCACCGTCACGCTCGTCATTTAACGCACGACTCCCTGGAAGTAATTTCAATTTCCTAAGTAAACGGCTGAGACAACGGGCGATACCGAGGACAAACGAATGCGGAGCACGCGTAGGGCCAGCGCGCTCGTTCTCCCGAAGTTCATAAACCGCGAGAAATAATTGCTCCGGACCACCACCGACGCACTCTTTCTTTTTTATGCCCCATAAATGTGTAACGGGGAAATTGAAGGCAAAGAGTTACCCTTAAGAGGACTCTTAAGTGAGAACGACGAGAAAATCGAAGAAGCGAGTAAATGACGCTGCGACCAATAATCCTAATGAAGGCGAGGAATGTCTTGGATGTGTGGTTTGTTTTTTATTGTGGAGGTGGAAATTAGTACAACGAGAAAATATATGTTTATTATAGATACAGATAATTAACTATTTCTTTCTTTTAATCGACTCGCCGCTAATTTATTTGACGCGATTTTGAAAGTGCACAGGTACAACGAAGAAAATATATACTTACATTTATTGCAAATTTTCTAACAAATTTTCTAACTCTGTGACTCTGCTTTTAATACTAGTTTACTTTTCCAGAGAATTAACTATCCCTACTAAATGGACTCACCGCTAATTTATTTGACAGAATTCTGGAAGTGCACAAATGTAACGAAAAAAATATATTTCAATTGCAGACTTTCCCTTGAATCATAAGACTAATTACCTAGATACCTCTTTAACGATCTCTCCTTCCGCTTTTTAGGCACGACCGTTAAGGGAGTGACTTATGCAATCGCCATCCTGAAAACCGTTCGTGTGTGTGTGTGTGTGTGTTTGTGTGTGTCCGTGTATATCCTCGATTTCGGAAAAACGGCTGAACCGATCGGGACGAAATTTGGCACAAAAATCAAGTACATTACTGTGAGTTCACAATAAGGTTTGTGAGCCGCCATCTTGAACTGGTACAAAATGGCGGCAAATTCAAATATCGAAAAATTCATATCTTTGGTACTATTCATTGGATCCCGATAAAATTTTACACATACATGTACACGTATACAATGACAATTTCTGGAAATTTTCAAATTTTTTGATTGGCCGGATCAAAAATGGCGGCTAATTCAAATCTTTAGTCCAATATTCCGGCAAAACGACTGAACGGATCCGAACAACATTGGCATGTACATCGAGTATATGTATACCCATTTGGTGCCACGAAATTTTATGTACCGCCATCTTCAACCGTTTCAAAATGATGGGAAATTCAAGTATGGAAACGTGAGTTGCGCGGTCGTGCCTATGGCAGGAAGCGAAGCTTTTCTGTGCCCGGTAAGGCGAGCGCGAAGGGCGAGCACCCGACGATCGTGCCGACCACTAACCACCACTAGTTATTTCTTTTATCCAATCCTCTCTTTCTCAATCGTAACGCAAATACTTGACTCGCGTTATACTCAATTGACAAATTGTTGTGCAATCTTATGCGAGGCGTCTCAATTGACCCGACTAATAATCAAACGATCGCAAATCTCACGTTGAAAGGTAAAGTGCCTTGGCATGAGAACGAGAAGGGATGAAAGAATGGAAGAGGGTGAGATGAGGTCACCGTCTCACGTCACGACAGGCTGAGACACGCTCTTTAACTTCAATTTGGAACACTTAATTGAATTCCGACGTTAAAATCTATGCTCGGCCGTTCTGCTGCCGCGGTGAGCGTAGAATTCGACGCGTAGATTCTCCCCTTCTTCACCTACCATCAGGCGTTCACCTCACCCTCGACCTTCCTTCGTGAATTGATCCGTGGAACTCAGAATTTGCAGAATGTCCCTCCTTCGGATATGCGAAGAGCGTGGGGGGTCCTGGGTCAGGAGAAAGGAGGGGGAGAAGGAAGCTCGGAAGGGCTGGAGTGCGTCCGACACGAAATGAGGTAGGAAAGGTGAGGAAGGAGACGAGGGAAGGTGAAGGCAGGAGGTGCGAGGTTTAAATGAGAGAGAATGAAGGAGAAGGTTAAGCGTATGTGACCTGACAGGCACATGAATGATGTAGGATA
Organism: Tiphia femorata; assembly: GCA_944319695.1. Lineage (NCBI taxonomy): Eukaryota > Metazoa > Arthropoda > Insecta > Hymenoptera > Tiphiidae > Tiphia > Tiphia femorata. The sequence goes on from OX090897.1 coordinate 27,005,591, forward strand.
TGAATTCCATTAAAAGCTCATGCTAGGATTATCCAATGAAATTTACAGACAAATTTTCGAACGAAACTTCTACCAATTGATAGATTTTGTAATTTTAAACGCAGTGATATGTATCTTTAAAACAGGCATTCGAACCCTAACCCTAACCGATTTTGGTACTGCGTTTCGTAACTAACCCATCTAACCGGGTTAATAAAAGACATATGTAACCGAAACAACCGGCTTAACTCGGTTATACGGCTTATTATAATTAACGTAGTATTTAAGTAATATTTAGATATTGTAGTAATTATTACAGTAATTAGTACATCTATTAATATGATAAAAACCAAATCACAGACAGCCGGAAAGCAAAGTGGTTCGAATGTGTGTGTGTGTGTGTGTGTGTGTGTGTGTGTGTGTGTGTGTGTGTGTGTGTGTGTGTGTGTGCATATACGTCGTGTGTGCGTGAGTTTACGACTACATTTAGGTATTGCGCTTTTTAACACGAGTAACATATGTGGAATATATGCATGTAAATCAATTTGACTAATTCTTTTCTCTTTTAGGCCATTACACTAGTGTCCCCTTTAAATGGCTGTCTAGACCGCCTTGTTTTACTATAATAGTAACTCATTCCGAGTGGGTTAACCGCGGTTTCTCAAAATTTAAGAACCGTTCCTTGTGGTTAGTATAGGGTACAGTAACCCTCCTGATTAAGCCGCTTGGGGTTAGGGTTAAGCGACGGTTCGAATTCCTGCTTTAGAACGAGTGGCTCCTGGTTCCAGAGCTATGGGCTCCAAAAGTTTTTTGGGTTTTGAAAATCCGGTGGATGATGTTAAAATCAGTCTGAAATTGAATCGGCAGAATTCAAATATTTGACAATGCAGTGTTAAAGTATTGCGTATAATGAATTTTCTGCGAAAAAATCAAAGTTCTAGGACCATCCGGACCCTACAGGCAGCGTCACAAGCTACTGGCGTTCTTCGATTGGTGGTTTTCTCAACTTTTGGATTGTTCAACCGCTCGATCTAAATACGCATATCATTGTGTTTAGAAACACGAAATCTTTTGATTGGTACAAGTTTGGTTCCAAAATCTTTCTGTAAATTTTCATAGAACGATTGTTTATGGGCACTTGACATTAGCCTTTGTTCGACTAGTCTTGGTTTTCTTTTAGCTATGGCTTTTTTTGGGCAGAAACTTTTCTTTGTATTTTTTCTTCTCTTAGCACCCCCGATAACGATGTTCCTCATTTGGCAGTCGTATAAATGAATTTAATTAGGTGTTTCTTGTGTACTTTGAACGTGTACTGATCAAGCACACTGCGTCTGGATTCGGCGGTCAACGTATTGCGCTCGATGGAAAGTTAACACTTTGACTGCCATGATGGTCATATGCGACCGCAACTTGTTTTTCCTGTGGCGCCACGGTGGTCACCGGTGGCATCCAGAAACCCCATTAAAACAAAAATTATACTAACCGCAATTTACAGCACTTGATAGATCATATATTAATAAAAAAGAAGAAAAACACAATAAAATGCAAAGTGTGGCGCCACGGGTAAAGGTTGATTTATATCTGCAGACATTGAGCGTGTCCGACACGCGCCGTGGCAGACAAAATAATGCAATGTGCATGAACGTATTCATAACACAAACGTACACGTATTCATGTGTACAACGTGTATCTGCGGGACAACGTAACAATAGATATAAATGCGTTTATACACATTGCATTAAAGAATATTATTTTGTCTGCCACGACACGTGTCGGGCACGCTCAATGTCCGCAGATATAAATCAACGTTAATTTATGGAAAATCAGCGTGGCAGTCAAAGTGTTAAAGAGAACGGGAGGTTGAATGTGGAGGTGAAAAGGAAATGTGAGAGGAAACTAGTGGTGGTTAGTGGTCGGCACGATCGCCGGGTGCTCGCGTTTCGCGCTCGCCTTACCGGGTGCAGAAAAACTCCGCTTTCTGCCATAGGCACGACCGCGTAACTCACGTTTCCATACTTGAATTTCCCATAATTTTGAAACGGTTGAAGATGGCGGTACATCAAATTTCGTGACACCAAATGGGTATATACTCGATGTACATACCAAATTTTGTTCGGATCCGTTCAGTCGTTTTGCCGGAATACTGGACTAAAGATTTGAATTAGCCGCCATTTTTGATTCGGCCAATCAAAAAATTTGAAAATTTCCAGTAATTGTCATTGTATACGTGTACATGTATGTGTAAATTTTTATCGGGATCCAATGAATAGTACCAAAGATATGAATTTTTCGATATTTGAATTTACCGCCATTTTGTACCGGCTCAAGATGGCGGCTCACAAACCTAATTGTGAATTCACAGTAATGTACTTGATTTTTGTGCCAAATTTCGTCCCGATCGGTTCAGCCGTTTTTCCGAAATCGAGGATATACACGGACAGGCATACACACGCGCGCGCGTGCGCGCGCGAACGGTTTTCAGGATGGCGATTGCATAAGTCACTCCCTTTACGGTCGTGCCTAAAAAAGAGAACGATACGAAAGCACGAGCCAAGAAAATAAAGAGTAGCGAAGCCCCTAAATAAGGCAGGAGAGTCGAAAAGAAGAGAGAAGAATCGGCCACGAGAATTCAGTTCAGGAAAATAAGAAACCATAAGATGAAATAGAGCTATGAACAGAACAATAGAAAAACACTAGCTGAAAAAGAGCGAAAGCCGAAAATACGACAAGAGATAGAGGAAGGAGAAAGAAAACGAAAGGAAACAAGAAAATCCAATTCAAGAAAATAAGAAACCATGCGATGAGGCGGAGAAAAACGAGCATAAACAGAGCGTGAAGAAATTCGCAAAAAGAAAAAATGTTAAGAAACCGAAACCAAAAGTAAGACAGGAGATAGGGAGAAAGAGAGAAGAAGAGAGAAGCGCAGATCAAAACTCCGTAGATTCAAATCCAACGAGACGAACTTTCTCCTCCTCCTCCTCCTCCTGCGCCAAAGTCCCTCTCGGAAATTTCGAAATCGCTGGAGAGAGTTAAAATTCAACTTATAATTTCTCGTGTTAATCTCTCGATGTGGCAATTCGCTCGGTTTGCGCTTTACTCTCTCCTTCGTTCTGGAAGCTTATGAATTTCTTCCCTCGAGCGAGCCGCCCCGTGACAGGTCGTTCCCAGGCGTCTGGGAGGGTGGATTGCGAGGTGGTTGAAAGAGGGAGGAAGGGCTGAAGCGAAATAGGGGGGCGGAGGTGGGGGGGGGGGGGTGTGTGTGGAAAATCGCGAGGAACGGCGCGAGCGCTACGAAACGGAAAGTTTCTGTATTTAGTACGTGACGGGATTGAACTGGAAATATCATGGCGCTCTTCGTAAAAACATGCGGCCCCCTGGGGAGGTGCGAATGGAAAGGGAACGGCGCGCGCGAGGATTCGGGGATGAGACGAGGTGGGGTTCAGGAGAGGAATTGAGGGAGAGAAGGAGTGAAGGTGCGAGTAAAAAGGAGAGACAGAAAGAGAGAGAAATGAGGAGGAAGAGGAAGAAGCATGGAGAAATTAAAATGGAGAAACGAAGGGTAAAAGGAGAGAGTGAGAGAAATAGAAAGAGATGAACTCAAAGCTGGTGGATGAGAGAGGGAGAGAGAGGGAGAGAGAGAGGGGGGGAGAGGGAAAGAGAGAAGCGCGAAAAGGGCGAGCGAGAGAAATAAAGAAAGAAACTAGAAGCAAGATGAAGAGCGAGAGAGAGAGAGAGAGAGAGAGAGAGAGAGGGAGAGAGAGAGAGAGAAAGGTGTGAAAATGAGCAAGAGACACGAAAAGAGACGACCTCGAATCGAGAGTACCAGAGCGAGAGCAAGAGGAATGACAAGAGAAAAATTCTCACCCCTTTTCTCCTCGGGACAGAGATGCGGTTACTTTTACATTATCGTTCTCTCCCCCCCATTTATTTCTCTCCCACTCCTTCGATTTCTCTTTTTTCTTCGCCACCACCAGCAACCATCACCTCCTCCCAGATGCCCTCTCTCTGTCAATCCTCCCCAATCCACGCTTACCTCACCTGCAAATCGAAAAGATTTACATGGAGATTTATGGAAATTTATGTGAGGCCGTTCGAGTGATCAGCGGAAGTGGGTTTGTCCATTAAAAGGCCGAGTACAATTGTTCGTCCCTTAATCCCGCGTCGCATTTTCCCCAACCGAAAATCGCGACCTCATCCTTCTCCACCTCCGCTCACCTCGCCTCGAAGTGCCACGTACTTTCTGACGAGACTATCGAGGCGGAAAGGAACTTTCAGAAAGTAGAAATGAGAAGGGACGATGCGAAGGGCTGAGAAGAATTGAAGAGAGAAGAAGGAGAAGGTGGAAAAAAGAAAGGACGAGGGACGAAATGAGAAAGAAGACGGAGGGGAGTTCGCGTCTCGAGAAGAATCCACTGTCTCCTCCTCCTTCGTGGGAAAAATGGCGAGAAGTGCGCAGTTACTCCCCACTTCTTTCACTCGTCGGAAAAACTCTTCTTCCTGTCGCTTACAAGTTCGAGGAAAATTACACCCTCATTGACGGAGTTCGCATAACTTTTCCGGTCAGCTCCTCTCTCCAGTTGTTTTTAACGGGATGTCGCGCGGTGCCGGAGAGAGAAAAAAGAAAGAGTCGAACGATTTTCTCCTTCACCTTCTCCTCTGCATTTCTACGTTCTTCTTGTATTAGAGACAGGAGCGGATTTATTTCTGAAAGGGCCCTCGTTGCAACAGATACTTTAGGGACCCCGGAGAATTTTTTTAAAGGAAAATTCACATCGATGTTTGTGATTGTTGGTACAGAGTGTCTTTAACCATTTAACGTCCAGGTATACATATAATATTACGTTGATCGATCTTATTGTTAGTAAAAAAAATCCACATCCGTAATGTTACAGATCTGGATTTTTCAGTGTTTTTTTTTTCATAGTTTTCATTAAAACGTTTAATTTTTTGGAATACAGGGTGTCCCACCTAAATTAACCACCTTCAATATCTCTGTTACTTTTAGCGATGGAAAGAAATATTATAGACAAGAATTGTTTCTTGTCAGGGGGCGAATACTGTCCCGTAACGAAATATTTTGTTAAGGTCATACTTTTTGAGATGTCAAAGTCATCGACTTTTTTTTAAATGGAACTAGATATTTTTTTTTACCATGGACTGATAGTAGACGCGAAGGTCTTTCCAACGACCTATTACACATAGACTTTCACTTGCATGGTAAATTAAAAAATAATTGGAAATGTTATAAATGATGGAATCATGTCAATTTTCTCAATAGACCCATGTCAATGTTCCCTGCTACACTCAAAAGTGCCATTTTTCCACTAAAATAACGAAAGCTCGCACAACTGGGGAAAAATGCTCACGATGAATTTCTCAATCAGAGTGATAGTAGTACATGAAATTTGAAGCCTAGATATTTGCAAATGGACAATGTTCGTCTTGAGGAATACAAGAAACTTATTTACTAACATTAGCTCCGGCTTTTGCAAACGCTGGTTATAAATTAAAAGAACAGATAAATATTTTTTTACCCGTTTCATGCTTTTAAATAGGGATCTTAAGTGGTTAAGGAATGGTGTAGTCGTGCGTGTTACTTATTGTTAGTAATGCGCTGTTAAAGTTTGGATGCGCTCGTAAAGGTAAGATTTCTTAGCTTGTTTTGTTGAATTAAATTTCTGATTCGTTTTTATTGGTCGCGTGTTTAGGCACGATTGCATCGTTGCCACTTGTTTATCTTCGTTGCTCGTGCCTCTTGTACGGCACTGCCGTTGCGAGTAATGCTTCCTTCCTTCACTGATTGTGAGAGGAGACCCAGAAGAAAGTAGTAACAGACGATTAAGGTGGAGGAATAGGCAGGGGAAGAAGCAGAATGAACCAAGAAATGAGGATTCAATAAATAAAACATCACGTATGATTTTTAATAATATCATATTATGATTAATACATATTCTTAAACCTAAATTTGTTGAGACTTGTTTTCTGGGTGGCACTGCCGCGTGCTTGTTTTCTCTCTCCAGGAGGGGACGCAGACGAAAGTAGTAGAATGAGGTTAAGAAGGACGAGTGGCCGGTGGAAGGAAGAAGCGGTATGCACGAAGAAATGTGAATTCAATAAATCAAACATTACGCATGTTACTTAATAATACAATTTTGAAATTCATACATATTTTTAAATCTAAAATTTGCTAGATTTGTCTGCTTCCCGGGACTGCTGAGCGCTTTCTTCTCTTACTGACATGAGAGGTAGGCGGTGGAAGAAGCAGAATGCACGGAATGGGGATTCAATAATTAAAACATTACGTATGTTACTTAAGAATACAATCTCAACATTAATACATGTATATTAGTATATTCCTAAACGAAAAATTTTGGATATTTGCCTTGTGGACGGTACTACCACGAAAATGCTCTCTTCTCTTACCGAGAAGGGACGCAAAAGCGCGTACTAGAAGGAGGTGTGGGCGGTGGAGTAGGCAGTGGAAGCAGCAGAATGCAGGAAGAAATGGGGATTCGGTAATTAAAATCCGAGGCGCGCGATTATAATTAACGCGCCCGCCACCAGAGCGAATTCGTTGGCCTCCTCCACCTCCACCTCCACCTCCACCTCCACCTCCACCTCCACCACCTTCTTCACCGCAGCTGGAGAAAATTCGAGTTTATTCGCGGCTTCATCTCGGAAACCGCCGGCTTCGTTCTCCTCGAAAGGCGTTCCTCCTCGTTACAAAGAACCATTTAACGAGCGCAATGAACATTTTCAGAGGCGTTATAACGAATGACTCTTGAAAAGCGTGGGCCTCGCGCTTAATTCTCACGACGCTTCTCCACCCTTTCGTCCCTTCGTACTTTTTCCTCTTCCGTGCGTTTCTTCCACATTTTCTTTGCACTGCAATTCATTAGTCACTCGAGAAAAGATGCGCCGAGTCACGTGGGACGAAGAAAGGATTTGCACGCTTGCGCGGCTGCGAATAAGGGCTCGCACAGGGATTACTCGCTTCTTTAGCGCGCTTGTTGGAAAATTTGTTGGAACGACGGAACGTGGAGGATTTTGTGACCACAGTGGGGCTTATGAAGGATGCGCGAAGTTTGCTTCTTGCGTTCTACATACCTATTGGGGTGTGTAGTGCTCGTGGGGGATTCGTCGTGGGGAGACGTGTTTTTGGTGACATGGTTTTGTCGGGTGTTTGCTTGCTGCGTAGAACGGAGCAAGTCGTTGGTGTTTAATCTTTTCAACCTTGGTAATGGTACAGGGTAAGCTGTCATGACTTTTATCCGGAATCTTAACGTTTAGTCGGAGATATATGATACTTGGCACATCATCGTCGAGGATGACGTGAATTTTCTGTAGAATTTGAACTCTTAGACAGAAACACGATATTTTGTACATAATTCGTGAGTACGGTGCGATATGAATTTTGTCTAGAATTGTCATTCTTAAAGAGAGACACGATCTTTGGTACACACTTGGTGAGTGCGACGCGACATAAAATTTATATACAAGTTTTCATTTTTAACCAAAGACATACGATATTTGGTACATAATTGGTGAACACGATGTGACATGAATTATATCTGGAATTTTAATTTTTAACCAGGAACATACGATTTGGTAAATATCTCATTGGTAAATGTGTCATTGAATTCACAAAATTTCAGTTGTTATGTGAACCTAGCAAGATAAATGGATTTCCCGTAAAATTAAAACAATAGCGAACTTAAGAAATCGAGAGATAGTTCGTTAAAACAATACCGAGTATAATGACACAGGCCATTTTAAAGTGCTATTGCATATCACGGCCATTGATACAAGAATTTAATTTTACCATAATGATCTTGATACTTAACCTTTTGCACTCGAGGTCTCTTTCGCTCGGGTAAACTCGTGCCGTTTTCGTCGGCATGTTTGACGAGTTGCTCATCTCTAACTTACAATTAGAATGATTACATATACAAATTAATGTATAAAACTTCTACATATATTATAACATTTTGTCTATTTTACGTGTCTAACAAGAAGAAAATGTGTTGTAAGAAGAAAATTTCATACATATTAGTCTCTATTGTAGTGTAGTATGATATTTTATAAAGCAATTGCCGAGATGCATCCGTGGCATCTCGGAGCATGTATTGCAATAATGACTATAAGACCTTCTTACAGACCTTCGACACAGATAGACTTGGACAGAATTAGGATTCTTTCTTTGATTTAGTCCAACCTTGCGTATTTCGGTATTTCGAGCTCTCCTGTATTCCTTTGTACATATATGTATATCGTATTGACACGGTGTCTTTGGCCACTTTCCGAGTTCAACTGTTCGCTCTCCTAACCCATTACTTGTTTCTCCCCTCTTCCTCTCTACGTCTCTCTCTCTCTCTCTCTCTCTCTCTCTCTCTCTCTCTCTCTCTCTCTCTCTCTCTCTCTCTCTCTCTGCAGATTGCTGCGACACGCGGCACATTCAAATCCTCACAATAAACCCGGACTAATTTGAAATAAGAAAATATTATCGCTGTATGAAGATGCGTCATTTCACACCAGACCTGTCCAATCGGGGATTCGAACCCTAATCCGAACCGATTTTGGTACTGCGTACCGTAACTAACCCATCGAACCGGGTTAATAGAAGACATCTGTAACCCAAATAATCGGGTTATCCCGGTTATACGGGTTACTGTAATTATTGTAGTATTTAACTATTATTTGAATATTGTAGTAATTATTACAGCAATTAATACAGTTATTAATATACGATGGAAACCAAATCACAGACAGCCGGAAAGCAAAGCGGTCCAATGTGTGTGCGTGCGCGCATTCGTCGTGTGTGCGTGAATTTACGACTACGTTCAGATATTGCGCTTTTTAACACGAGTAACATATGTGGAATAATATATGTAAATCAATTTGATCAATCCTTTTCTCTTGCAAGCCACTGCACTAGTGTGCCCTTTAAATGGCCGTCTAGGCCGTCTTGTTTTACTAGTAACCTGTTCCGAACGGATTAACAAGAGTTTCTCAAAATTTAAGAACCGTTCCTTGCGGTTAGTATAGGGGGGGGGGGGGGGGTACAGTAAACCTCCTTGATTAACCTGGTTTGGGTTAGGGTTAAACGACGGTTGGAATCCCTGTGTTCAACTGCTGCTCCCGTGCTCCTCAAGGCGGCATTGCCGGACCGCGGACGGAGGAGAAATGTCCCTCTCTATCGACCTATCGCACTGTCCGCTGTCTTTTGTTTATCGCTTCGCACGTGGTCCTGTCCCAAAGTCACAGCGTGGTACCTATGTATGTACGAATGTGTGTACGCGTGAGCATCTAGAAAAAGTACGGCCGCGATAGATAGGTGGAGGGGGACATTTACCCTCCGTTCGGCACACTATGGGCATAAAGTCGTTTTTTAGTGCCAAAAGTCGTTCGACGGCTGAATTCTGAACCGACTGCGATGAAATTAGTCTTAAAATACGCGTTATTTATTGTTCTATAGCAGAGACCTGCACTTTTTTTGATATTGCAATTTGTTAATTAATGCAAAATCGAAATTGTTCGAAACTTTTGGCAGTCATGTTTTGGTTAGGGTACGTATTTGACACTTTAGAAGCGGATAACAAGCGACGTGCGTAGCACATCTTTCAAGCTGAAGAGGTCAAGAAATTGTCATATCAAAAAAAATGCAGGTCTCCACTATAGTACAATAAATAACGCATATTTTAAGACTAATTTCATCGCAATCGGTTCAGAATTCAGCCGTCGAAAGACTTTTGGCACTAAAAAATGACTTTGTGCCCACAGTGCGGCGGTGGTTTTAACCGTCCGAGTGCCACCGGGTCTTTGTTGTTTTCCAATCCAAAAGTACCAAGCGGCGATATTGTGCTTCTTCTGTTCTGTATCGAAAAATGTCAAGAAACTCGATCACGCTGTTTTAGGATAACATATATGCAGCGAATCTTCTTTCGATTCAGTACTATTCTGAACGCTCGTTGAGCGGGAGCAGGGACAATAGGGGGTTGTTAATCATTGTTTCTGATTCCAATAATTCTCATGGTAACGTCACTGCCCATAATACGCTGGCACTTTTCGACACAGAACAGAAGAAGCGCAATATCGCCGCTTGGCACTCAAACGGTTAAGGAGCATGAGAGCACAAACGCGGATAAACATTGCCGTCGCTCGATGTATCGCGTCAATGCGAATGGTGACCGAGGCCGAGGCACCGCTCGAGGTGCCGCAAAAAAGTAAGCGGTGTGAGCGATACCCGCACAGCACAAATACGTGGAACCTATGTTCCAGTTACATAACGCCGTAACCTTTAAATGTTCCAAAGGCATTCCGTTATGTTCGAGTAACGTGTTAGGAACATTGCGGATACATGGAAATGTCCGCCAGCGTAACATTGCATCTTAACCTCCCAAACATGTTTCGCCGAAACATTAAAGTAATGTATCACGGAGCTCGTTCGGGGAATGTTCCTTTGCAAATCTTAATAACATGTATATTCATATAAAATGAAATACAGTACACCATATTAAGAAAATAATAAAAATGTTTATTGTAATATTGCGTATAAATATAAATCTATAATGGGAACGACTTCGTGTTTAAGTAACTTGTGGCTTTCTTGATACATCTGCACTCATACATACATATTATATTCCCCAAGTCTTTCTCTACACTTTGCTGCAATATTCAGCGCTTATGCCTTGCAGTATACGTGGACATTTTTTTTTTAAAAGACCTGAAACACAAAGCAAGACATAAATATCTGCACGATTAAAGAGAAATTAAATATAGAGGTTAAAAATAAGTACTTGTAATAACGAAATTGATGATATTGCTATCTGACATTAATTATAAATTAAATACAATGTAAGAACAGTTCAACCAGAACTAAAATGTAAAGCTAATATCACATAAAACGTAATGGAAGTAATAGTACAAACACCTTCAAAAGACACATCCTTATAAAGCTTTCACATTTTCAAAATATATGAATATTCAAAATTTACGTATAAATATGCTTACATTACAAATGTTTAATCCACTTTCTTCGTTCTGCTCCTACACTCGCTTACGTACAGCGGCAAAATCCTTTTAATAAAATTATAATATCGTTAAGGGTATGAACATTTATACTGCGTGGGTTTGTAGGTTCGTACAAATAGTACAAATACTTAGAATCTTAGTAAATGCTTTGCTAAGGTTAACATGGGAAATCTCCCCGATCGATCGGCCAAGTGTTAATACACTTCGCGCAAAATCAGCGTGGCAGTCAAAACGTTAAAACAATAACGAGTCTAATCTGTCACAGAAAAATGTAAACTAAGGGCCAATAATCGCTGTCATTTAATTATCTTGATTGTAGAATTTGATTCTAATTTGAATTAGAATTAAAATTTTCCACGCATTCACCCTAATATTCATTTTTTCACCAACAATTTTAAGCCACCTGCGTTTGTCCCCTAGAAAACGAGGAAATCAATTAAAGCAGGTTGACAAGGGGGACTCTCGATTGGAACAAATCGTCCATATAAAAAGACTGATTCTTTCAAAGGATTCATTATTGCTACGTCGTTCTTGTGCATGTCTACTTCATTACTGGAGCGTACGCGTGTACGTCCCAAGCTCACGCCATCTCGAAGCTCATTTTACGACGTATAATGCGTATTAATTAGAAGGTACGTGGAAATTGGTGGGAACAAAGGAGCCACCCGCGTCACCACCTGCACCACCTACCTCACGTTTTCGAGGATTTTCCGTGCAACAATACGTTCGAGCGCGTGCTTAAAATGCGTTCACATTATGAGCGAATATGTCGAATTTTTGTGGCCAATGCCAGTGGTTTTCTTGAATTTTGTAATTCGAGAAGTCAGCGATACGTTGAGAATTACACTGGTTTTATTTATAAGTACAAAAATCGTTTGAAATGTTTCATTAGATAAATGTGGAATACGGAAAGAGAAGGACGATTCGAAGGTTAGAAACAATGGTTGTTTTTATACCGTTAACACGTTTACTGCCACGTCAGCTTGAACTTTGGTGACTGTTTCGTTAACTATCTAATATAATCTATATTATACTCCCAAATACCTTTTGGATTATATATTTCCAAATATATTTTAGAACCAAATATATTTTGATTGGCATGGCAGTCAACGTGTTAAAGAAATTCTAATATTCTAAATAACATTACTACACAATTTCACGGATTTAAATTTTTTATTACGTTGCGTGAAAGATTCCAATTTTAAAATTCCAATTTCTAAAAAATCTCGTTACTCGAACATTTCTTATGCACGAAACAAAAATTTGGAGAGACATTCGACGACGAGCGATGACTTTTTCAAGAGACAAGAATATCCACAAAAAATTTCCCCCTGTCGCTTAAGCGAGAACGCAGCTCGACGATTAAGAAAAAAAACATTCATAGAACATATTGTTCGTAAACGTTAAAGACACAGGGACGAACAATGTGAACGCACCTTCACGCGTTCAAGAATTTTCCACGTGCCCTGTTACACGTTGGAACTAGGAAGTTTCAAGCTGCAGTTTGTTGGCGGATTAAAATCGCTTGGAGATTCGTGCGCGCAAAGCGGCGCCAATTATACCACACAACGACGAAAAAGGGGAAAAAGGAATGAGAGAGAAAAAAATTAAAATCCAGTAACGATCAAGAAGCGTCCAGTAGTTGTCACGGAGAATTTGGTTTGCGTTCGTGTGCGCGTTTATGCGTCAAGAAAACAAACAAAATTAAAGAGGGACTCTTCGATTGAACATATCTCTATCTCTCTCTCCCTCTTTCTTCCCATTTGTCTGTCTCTCGCGCTCTTTCGCTCTCCCTCTCCCTTCCTCTCTCCCCCCTCTCCCCCTCTCTTTAATTTTGTTTTTTTCGACACACACACACACACACACACACACACACACACACACACACACACACACACACACACACACACACACACACACACACACACACACACACACACACACACACAAGAGAGAGAGAGAGAGAGAGAGAGAGAGAGAGGAGGAGAGAGAGGAGAGAGAGAGAGAGAGAGAGAGAGAGAGGAGAGAGAGAGAGAGAGAGAGAGAGAGAGAGAGAGAGAGAGAGAGAGAGAGAGAGAGAGAGAGAGAGAGAGAGAGAGATGAGAGAGAGAGAGAGAGAGAGAGAGAGAGAGGAGGAGAGAGAGGAGAGAGAGAGAGAGGAGAGAGAGAGAGAGAGAGAGAGAGAGAGAGAAATGTTCAATCGAAGAGAGAAAGGAAAGTAGAGACAAGTAAAAATGTTGCGTCAGCGTGGCACCAGTGCCATACAAATTCGTCGGACTACGCGAGGAAAATCTTGTCGAATGAGTGACTTCGAATTGACAAATACGTCGATATTGGCTCGACATGCGTAAAATCGCGGCCACTTTATGCGGAAAGCGTGCCATTTTGCTCAAACGAGCCGCGCGACTGGAAGTTCGTCCCCGCGCGCCTGAAAAACTGAATCGAGCAGAATCAATTACAGGCGAGTTGATTCATTCGTGATGGCAGAGAGAGAGAGAGAGAGAGAGAGAGAGAGAGAAGAGAGCGTGCGCGCGCGTACAAGCCCGTAAAATTATCATTGCTTTTTCTCTTCCATTGTCCTCTGCCACTTCCCTTTTCTTCTTTTTTTAATTACCAGTTTTACACGTGTACTTTTGCGTCACACCATTTGATCTGTGAAAATGTTGTTTTCACGTGGCTAATTGACACTTCGACTGCGAATATCGCCTATAGGCGTTTAACAAGATCATTAGTTGTAGCGAAAAGCGTCGATTTTTGTAATCGAACTTAACACTTGGCATGCGGGCACCGTAATTTTACGTTTTTCGCAGTCCGTCACTAGAGCGCGGGTCACTTAAAAAACACGTATTTAGTAGATTTGTGCTAGAGAGCGGGGGTACCGTATAAATACGATGGGCATTGTATGTATGGTGCTTCTGTTGCTATGCAACGCCTTGCATTGTTTCTTCCCAGAAGTTTCGTTTGCGAGTTACTCCGTCTTTCGAATCGAAGTAGTTTTCGATTTATTGCCATTTTACTTAATGACCAAACTCCCGCGAGGTTCACGAAAAAATGCTCGCTGCATGCGTAAGTTCGCGGCGAAGTGTACCTGCATGCCGAGTGTTTACCGAACACGAGCATGCTACTGCCAGTCTTGTGTCTATCCCTCAATTGATTGAAAACACAGTACGGAAATTAAATCGTAGCAATGGCTAGATGGGGCGATGAAAAAACATTAAATTTTATAATGTTATATCGCGATAACGAATGTTTGTGGAATGTACCATCACTTGCTCCAAGAACTTTTCGAGAAAGCTAATCTCGCACGCATGTGTTCCGTTTTCCCTTCTCTTGTTTTTTTAAAACCCTTTTTACCAAACGCGTTGAAAGAAGTAATGTAATACTATTTATTTCATCTCGTAAACTCACTGAACGAAAGCGACCCATGTTTTCAAATGTAAGCATGCTCATGCAAGTAGACTTCAAACTATGCTACTAACTAGCTAGTGTAAACGCACGGAAAGCATGCTGTAAACTAGCATGCTAGCTTAAAAAAGTATGCCTTTTTAGTAGCATGTGTATCCCTAGCCTTACTTCACCGACAGCCGTTTCATCGGCAATCATTTGACCGGCACGAGTTCATCGACACCGAACTTCGCCGATGCGTTTAGAATTTAGATCACGGACAGTTATTTTACTGACAACGTTTACTCATCGATATCGCCTCCTATGTGTATGATTTTATAACTATAGGCGCATATGTATACACACATTGTCCGTGGTTGAATAAATGTAACAATCATACACATAGGGGGCAACGTCGATAAGTAAACATTGTTGCTAAATTAACTGTCGGTGAGATAACTCTTGGGGATCTAAACGAGTCGGTGAGTTAAAACAGTTGGTGAAGTTCGGTGTCGATGAAATCGTATTGATGAAATGACCGTCGATAAGAAAAATTGTCGGTGAAGTAAGGGTAACCCGATTCAATGTGAGAATCACCTACGAGAAATTCTTATTCGCTAGTTTCGACACGGTACGGCGCATGAAGACCATTAGAATAGTATACGCTGAAAGAAAAAAAATGCCTGGATTTACTATAATCTCACTATATTTTATAGCTAAATTTGGCGTCAAACATATTTTTATAGTTCACTTAACCATACAAAATATAGTAGAATGAACGATTTATACAAATGGTTATATTATTAGCTATTACCTTTATTCTTGTTACCATATGAATAGTAAAATGTGCTATGAGAATACAGTTAGCTCTATCACTATGTATGAAATATTCTGGTAATATTAACTATATAAAATAGTTACTTTTCTCACCATTAAGGACAATGTCCCAGTTTCTACTCCAGTCCTAATTACTACTCACCATGAACTATTCTTCTTAACATTAATAAAATGAGTTAATAAATGGGTTGATAAAATAAGTTACAGAAAGATTAATTATTAATTATTTAGATACTCCGGCATAAGTTGCATAGGCTCGTTGCTCGCTAGGTAACAGCTCGTTGTTAAAAATAAATTTCATAATCCGAGCAGTCGTTGTAGTCTTAAATGAGTTGAAATAAGGACATTGACCTTATTGATATTGATAAACCGAAACTAAATCTGTTACAGTTGTATGCGCAGAAATAAGGACACATTGTGAGTAGATGTACGGACACCGCGATTTTTGCCGAGTAGAAATACGTTCGTTTCTTGCATTGCATTTAATTAACAATTATTCATAAGAATAGTCTTTAAAATGATATTTTTCTTAATTTTATACGTAGTACAACACCTGGCGTGATAAGTGACCAATTTGTTTGCTAATTGTTACTTAAAATAATAATTTAAACTACTGTTTTTAGTATCATTTATCTTAAATGAGTAAAAATAGGGACATTGACCTTATATATTTTCAACCATATTGTATTTTTAGTTGAAATAACCATAATTTTGGGCAAAAATATAATATACATAGTTAGTCATACTATGCCTCTATCGTAATTATTAGCGACGTTATGGTAACATTTACCATAAATATGATATTTCCAACTATAATTTTCTTACTATGCCATTATAGTTAGATATATCATATACTTTTCTCTCGGTGTAACCATAGAATAGTATACCATTAGAATAATAGAAGTAAAGGGTGTCTTCTATTGGAGGCAAGTTTGTGAGCTAGAAGAAAGAAAATGAAAAGGATAAGAAGAAGATGAAGAAACGACAGAAGACCCAACTTAAAACGTGCAATCTCAATCAATTCTTCTTCTTTGCCTCCTCTTCCTCGTAAATTCTATGATTCAATCTAAGAAATACCTACGAGAAACTTTTACTCACCGACTTCGACACGGTGGTACACGAAGACCATGAGAATAGTAGAGAAGTTAAAAGTGTCCTCTATTGGAAACAAGTTGGTGAAGGAGAAGCAGCCAAACCAGATAGATAAGAAGAAGAAGAAACGACGGAAGGCCCAACTTAAAACGAACAATCTCAGTCACTCCTTCTTCTCATGGTCCTCTTTCATTTTCGTCGCTCCAACGACTATCCCTGCAAATTCTACGATCGAAATTAACGAATTATCTCCAAAAAACTCTTAGTACCTGTCTTCTACACAGTGACGCACGAGGACCAAGAGAATAGGTAACGACGAAGAGTGTCGTCTATTAGAAACAAGTTTACCAACGAGAAGGAAGAATAAAAAGCATGAAAAAACGAAGAAGAATGAAAGAAGAAGAACGAAAGAAGAAACGAGAGAAGACGGTCCACTCGTCAACCAAGAATCACGACATTTTCTCCAACCTATCATTTCACTTCCTGCTTCTCCTCCTTTTTACACTCTTCCCTCTCCTGCTTCTCTTGTCCCACTTCTTCTGCTTCATCGTGCGGAGCAGTTGCATTTATTTGGATCCACTTCATGAAATTAATTTAATTTACGTGCGCGTGCGTAATTCCATTGGAAAAATGAAACGCACCGAGAGCTGATCTTTGCATGCACAGAGGAACTGGAAGGGGATGATTCGTGGCTGACACTGCAGAAGGGAGGATGAGAGAGTAGCAGACGCGAGAGGATTTCTCTAGAGAGTCAGGTGCGCGCGACGTCGTCGGTTATATTTTTTCATTTTCTTCTGCGCGGTGTGATCGAGCCCTGATCGATTTTGAAATTTTCCTGGTAAGCGATAGCTGTTGCTGACAAGGGCACGATCTCGAAATTTCTAGGGCGGATTTTACGGTTGCGCGTCGTCGTTTCGGTAAAACCGTTCGTGGCGTCTTTTGAATTTTGTGAAGTCACGGACACGAGGTACCTACTGGGTAGGAGAAAATTTTGGAAGAATGTAAAATGCATAACCTTTGGAGGATATAATAAGTACAATGATTACGTGAAATTTAACCCATTGACGCCCACTTTTGTTTTTTCTCCCCTCAGAAACACTATTTTTTCTTTTATTTGTTTTTCATTGCAATAGGGAATTGAGCGTCAGTAATATGTGTGGAAGACGAAATTACCAAATCTTACCACAGTTTCTGCAGGACAACTGGCGGCGGCATGCTTTAAGTAATAAAAAAAGAAACATCATTAGTACGGGCTGTACTAATGTATTTATTTGTGCATTCTTCAGTAATACATATATTCAACATAAAGACGTAACAGTCTGGATAGCATGTAATTTGGTCTTGTGTACGATTTTGTATGACCTGAACAAATCCCTGAACAAATCCCATTGCCGCACAATTTTTTTTACGCTCCCCGTCAGAAACACAATCTTATCACGGTTTTTGTAGAACAAACGGCGGCAGCATGCTTTAATTAATAAAAAAAGTAACATTATTACGGACTGTACTAATGTATTTATTCATTGCGTTCATTCTTCAGTAATACACTGAGCAAAAAAAATGCGACAACGTAGATAACACGTAAGTTGGTTTCGTGTATGATTTTTCATGGCCTGTGAACAAGTCCCATTGCTGCATGTTTTGGACGGCTATGACCGTAATTTCACTATACAGGGTGAGTCAGTAATTCTGTCCACCTCGAATATCTCCACTATTTTTAGAGATATGAAAAAATTATAATTGCAAAAATTTTACTATATCAAGGGAGGCATAACATGTCACTAATATCTTTTCCAAAAGTGGAGGAGCTTCAGAGATTTCAAGGTCACCTCTACTTTTTTAAATAGCACGCTATACTTTTTTATCTTTAGCGCAATAGCGTATGTTGAGACGATATCAACGACCTATAATAAAAGGTCATTCGGCATTAAATAAAGGAGTAAAATAATGATCATTACCTCACAAGAGATGTTCGAAGTGATGTCCGCTTACATCGATGCATCGCTGCAATCTTTGAATTCCGGAAGCACGAACACTTCTTAATTCTTCCGGACTGATTTTTGCACATGCTGCAATAATTCGTTGCTTCATATTTTCTAACGAGGTCGGTATTTCATGGTACACAATGTTTTTTAGTGTTCCCCATAAAAAATAGTAGAGCGGTGTTATGTCAGGCTTCAGGAATTCAAAGATTGCAGCGATGCATCTATGTAAAGTGTAAACGGACATCACTTCGAACATCTCTTGTGAGGTAATAATCATTATTTTACTCCTTTATTTAATGCCGAATGACCTTTTATTATAGGTCGTTGATATCGTCTCAACATACGCTATTGTACTAAAGATAAAAAAGTATAGCGTGCTATTTAAAAAAGTAGAGGTGAGCTTGAAATCTCTGAAGCGCCTCCACTTTTGGAAAAAATATTAGTGACATGTTATGCCTCCCTTGATATAGTAAAACTTTTGCAATTATAATTTTTTCATATCTCTAAAAATAGTGGAGATATTCGAGGTGGACAGAGTTACTGACTCACCCTGTATATCGGCAGGAATTTGACGGCTGTAGTCGTAATAAGATCGAGGTTTCATGTTACCAAACTTTGGATTTTTTGAGATGTTTGATATTGCGGTGACTTTTTTTTGCTGGAAAGTGCAAGAAAGTGAAGAAATCTAAATGCACGTGTGTCCTATCAAACTTGATCGACGTTTAGCTGCAAACACGCTTACACAAAAAAATGTTTCATCATTTGGTCTGGAAATTTCTGTGACAAATTCCACGGTTGCATGTCGTCATTGACTTACTTTCTTGTTGTTTTCTTTTGTATGTCGCGTTCAAGCCTCTATCGATTTTGGAATTTTCATGCTAAGCAATAGCTGTTCCTGACACGGTCTCGATCTCCAAATCTCTAGGGTATATTTTACGGTCGCGCATCGTCGTTTCGGCAAAATCGTTCGAGGCGCCTTTTGAATTTTGGGAACTCACGAACACGAAGTATCTACTAGGCAGAGAAAATTTTGGCAAAATGTAGAATGTATAAGCTCTGGAGGATATTATAAGTATATGATTCGTGAAATTTAATTATGTTTATTCATTTCGTCTTGAAGGTTCTGTGACAGATTCCGCGGTTGCACGTCGTCTTTGGCTTACTTTTTTGGTGTTTTCTTTTATGTGTCGCGTTCGAGCCTCTATCGATTTTGGTATTTTTATGGTAAGCAATATCTGTCCTCGACACGGTCTTGGTCTCGAAATTTCTGGGGTAGAGATTTTACGGTCGCGCGTTGTCCTTTCGATAAAATCATTCGGGGCGTCTTTTGAATTTTGTGAAGTCACGAACACGAGGTACCTATTAGGCAGGAGAAAAAATTGGGAGAATCTAGAATGTATAAGCACTGGATGATATTATATAAGTATGCGATTACGTGAAACTTAATTATGTTTGTGGTCTGGAAATTTCTGTAGTAGATTCTATGCTCGTACGTCGTCGTTCCGAAAAATTCGTTCGTAGGATCCTTTCAATTTCGAGAGGTCACGAAATACGAGGTAGAAGGCTGGGGAAAAGTTTTCGAGAAACTAGACTGCATAAGATCCTTCTTCAAATGATATTTTTATCGAGCATGTGTATTATTTAATTTAATTGATAAGGACATGAAGTAGATAATAAATCTTTTACTTCTAAGGTTCTGTTAAATTTAATCATGTTAATTCAACTGGTCTCGTAATTCCTATACTAGAGTCTACGGTTATTGGTCGCCGTTTCGGAAAAATTGTTCGTAAGATCTTTATTGAATTTTAAGAAATCAGGAAACTGGCCTGGAGAAAATTTTTCGAGAAACTAAAATACATAAGATCCATTTCGAAATGACATTTTTATCGAGTATGTGTGTTATTTAATTTAATTAATCATGATATGAATTGATGTCTCGGAAACGTCATTGTACGTCAAGGTGTTATACAAGAAGGAGTTGCCTCGTCCTACGCAGTATGTACCAGCCAAACGCGAACGAAAACACAGCAGCAAAATCTTAACGATACGAGGAAAGCACTGGAGAGGTGACTATCGCTCACACCGCTTACTTTGTTGCGGCAACTCGAGCGGTGCCTCGGTCACCATTCGGGTTGACGCGCGACACATCCAGCGACGGCAATATTTATCAGCACTTGATTTCTTCGAACCTCGAATCGTTGTACAATGTATAACCCTACAAAGCATAAAACAGGCCTGCCCAACTGCTGCTCTCATGCTCCTTAACCGTTTGAGTGCCAAGCGGCGATATTGCGCTTCTTCTGTTCTGCGTCGAAGAGTGCCAGCGTATTGTGTTACGATGAGATTTAGTATAATCAGAATCAATGATTAACAGGCCCCTAATGTCCCTACTCCTGGTTAACGAGCGATCAGAATAGTACTGAATCGAAAGATTTGCTGCATATATGCTATCCTGAAACAGCGCGATCGAGCTTCTTGACATTTTTCGATACAGAACAGAAGAAGCACAATATCGCCGCTTGGTACTTTTGGATTGGAAAACAACAAAGGCCCGGTGGCACTAATTGTAAGACTGTTAAAGCCACCGCCGCACTGTGGGCACAAAGTCGTTTTTTAGTGCCAAAAGTCTTTCGACGGCTGAATTCTGAACCGATTGCGATGAAATTAGTCTTAAAATATGCGTTATTTATTGTACTATAGCGGAGACCTGCATTTTTTTTGATATGACAATTTGTTGACCTCTTCAGCTTGAAAGATGTACTATGCACGTCGCTTGTTATCCGCTTCTAAAGTGTCAAATACGTACCCTAAACAAAACATGACTGCCAAAAGTTTCGAACAATTTCGATTTTGCATTAATTAACAAATTGCAATATCAAAAAAAGTGCAGGTCTCTGCTATAGAACAATAAATAACGCGTATTTTAAGACTAATTACATCGCAGTCGGTTCAGAATTCAGCCGTCGAACGACTTTTGGCACTAAAAAACGACTATATGCCCATAGTGCGCCGAACGGAGGGTAAATGTCCCCCTCCACCTATCTATCGCGGCCGTACTTTTTCTAGATGCTCACGCGTACACACATTCGTACATACATAGGTACCACGCTGTGACTTTGGGACAGGACCACGTGCGAAGCGATAAACAAAAGACAGCGGACAGTGCGATAGGTCGATAGAGAGGGACATTTCTCCTCCGTCCGCGGTCCGGCAATGCCGCCTTGAGGAGCACGGGAGCAGCAGTTGAACACAGGGATTCCAACCGTCGTTTAACCCTAACCCAAACCAGGTTAATCAAGGAGGTTTACTGTACCCCCCCCCCCCCCCTATACTAACCGCAAGGAACGGTTCTTAAATTTTGAGAAACTCTTGTTAATCCGTTCGGAACAGGTTACTAGTAAAACAAGACGGCCTAGACGGCCATTTAAAGGGCACACTAGTGCAGTGGCTTGCAAGAGAAAAGGATTGATCAAATTGATTTACATATATTATTCCACATATGTTACTCGTGTTAAAAAGCGCAATATCTGAACGTAGTCGTAAATTCACGCACACACGACGAATGCGCGCACGCACACACATTGGACCGCTTTGCTTTCCGGCTGTCTGTGATTTGGTTTCCATCGTATATTAATAACTGTATTAATTGCTGTAATAATTACTACAATATTCAAATAATAGTTAAATACTACAATAATTACAGTAACCCGTATAACCGGGATAACCCGATTATTTGGGTTACAGATGTCTTCTATTAACCCGGTTCGATGGGTTAGTTACGGTACGCAGTACCAAAATCGGTTCGGATTAGGGTTCGAATCCCCGATTGGACAGGTCTGGTGTGAAATGACGCATCTTCATACAGCGATAATATTTTCTTATTTCAAATTAGTCCGGGTTTATTGTGAGGATTTGAATGTGCCGCGTGTCGCAGCAATCTGCAGAGAGAGAGAGAGAGAGAGAGAGAGAGAGAGAGAGAGAGAGAGAGAGAGACGTAGAGAGGAAGAGGGGAGAAACAAGTAATGGGTTAGGAGAGCGAACAGTTGAACTCGGAAAGTGGCCAAAGACACCGTGTCAATACGATATACATATATGTACATATGAATACAGGAAAGCTCGAAATAGCGAAATACGCAAGGTTGGACTAAATCAAAGAAAGAATCCTAATTCTGTCCAAGTCTATCTGGGTCGAAGATCTGTAAGAAGGTCTTATAGTCATTATTGCAATACATGCTCCGAGATGCCACGGATGCATCTCGGCAATTACTTTATAAAATATCATACATATGTCTTCTATTAACCCGGTTAGATGGGTTAGTTACGGTACGCAGTACCAAAATCGGTTCGGGTTAGGGTTCGAATCCCTGCCTTAAAAACGATTTGTGTTGTAAGCATTTTGCTCCGACGCGACGGTAACCAATGCCTTGTCGATAATGTAGACGTCCAAATCGAAAATGAATAGAAAGCGCGTGCGTAGAGGCGAAAAGAAGCACGTGGAAGAGCCTGCGAGAGACAGTGGTTGATGAGCGTGCGAGTAGCGTGGGACCGACTACGGTACCGTTTGTGTACGGGGTTGATATATAGTGCGATGCATCAAAAGAAAACTGTGAGAATTTGAAGTGATTGATTTGCGTAGAAACTAACGAGGAACCGACCAGCATATGCTAGTGTATTAATACATAGTGGCGGTGCCCAAAAATTAAATGTTCTACAATGAGTTTCCGTAGAAGGACATACGGAGTGTCCCTTTTTGTTTTTAATGAACTGTGTGTGCTTCGAAAAAGCCTACAGTATCTTTTTCTACATTTGGATAGTTCAGAGCACGATTGTGTATTGTGAGGGAAAAATATTGTATCAGAGTGTTTTGGAAAGCTCTTGGGACAAGCTACAAGAATCTGATATGAAAAATAGAACGGTCTATTTAAGAAATTTACGGTGATCTTTACGTGATCTTCGAATGACTCTCCAAGGACAAATCGTTGCCATTAGCTAACAGCCCCTTTCAAGCCATACAACTTTTGTTTGAAATATTTTTTTAGTCAACGCACCGTTTGGGCGTTATTTGAGTGTACTATTTAAAACGGGACACCCTGTATATATGTCGAATATATAAAATATATCATTTTATATTTTGGAAGTTTATATATGTACATATATGTATATTGTACAACGCTTCTAGTTTCAAGGAAATCAAATGTAGATAAATGTCGCTATTGCTCGACGTATCGCGTCAATGAATGGTGATCGGTGTGACCGTTCGAGTTACTGTAACAAACTAAGTGATGACCGGGGAGACACCGCTTGAATTCAAACGGTTAATATACTATCTATGTTTCCAAAAAGCCTACAGAATCTTCTTGTGCGTCTGGACAGTTTAGAGCACGATTGTGCATTGTTAAGATATAGTGCGTTACGTAAGAAATAAATGTTAGATTTTCCATAGAAGATGCAAAACATATGGACTGTTTTTTTTTATACATGTACTATGTTTCCAAACGCCTACAGTATCTTTTTTTGTGTTTAGACAGTTGAGAACATAAGATAATCGGGACAAGCTTCGTTTAAAATTGAAGTAAATAGTATTTGTTTTAAATAATAGTATTTTTATCCATTCTAATTTCTTTCAAATAACAATAATAATTTAATTGGTTAACTTCTAAATAAACAACTTCGTTAATATTAAACTATCTTTAGCTTGATTTCGTGAAGAGCATTATAAGCATTAAACTCTTACGGAACTTTCATCGTATTAGTTTGAGTGATGAGGTGCGTTGAAGCTTAAAATCCGACAGCAGATTTTACGGTCTCGCGTCGATTCGAGGAAATCGATTCGCTTGTTCTTCTAAATTTTGCGGAATCAGGAGCACGTCGTAGAATGGATTAAGTTGATGCTGAAATTCTAGTGGAAGATATTACGCTCTTAATTCAGACCAATTCGTTTCTGTGTTTTTCTAAACTTTGCGAGGTTACAAACATGAAGTGACACGATCCGTAAATTGCGCCACAAACTTCGTCCGAAAGTAAAGCAAGTAACTTTGTTCTTAAAATCATATTCTTATCGTTCTGATAAATGGTATGATTTGAAAGAATCAATACGTTTATTATGGAAGTATCTAGTATTACAAGCACAAAACCGCGTAGAAATGAAATCATAATTAGCTTGCGTATGAATGTTGAAATTCTAGTGGAAGATATTACGCTTTTGATTTTGACCAATTCATTTCTGTGCCTGCTAAACTCTGGAGAGTTGCAAATACGAAGTGACACGATTCGTAAATTGTGCCACGAACTTCGTACGAAATTAGAACAAGTAACATC
This sequence comes from Tiphia femorata, assembly GCA_944319695.1. NCBI lineage: Eukaryota > Metazoa > Arthropoda > Insecta > Hymenoptera > Tiphiidae > Tiphia > Tiphia femorata. The sequence continues at coordinate 27,030,217 of OX090897.1, forward strand.
TTTTCCAAAATGATATACTCAGAGTTCAACGGCACTATTTAGTGCAAGTAGTAACAATTTTGAATAACTAATCACTCTATTATGTCTTTGTCTTTCAACTGTGAATGCCATTGTAAGCATTAAATTACGTACGAATTCAATGAAATTCTATTAGCTCGACAATCGAATATATTTGTTCGTCTAATATAATTACGTAATTATCTAATTATTCTACACGAGCAAGCTTCCAGCACCGTTACGTGCATATTGAAACAATGCAGCTCTATTTTCAAAAACGCAATAAGCTTATATACATGGAAGGATAATATTACGAGTGGAATTAAAATAATTAATCTTGCCTCGAAACAAACTCTCGTCAAGTTAATATTAACAATAACAGTTTGAGATAACGAATAATCCTTCGATAACAATATGTCAAATTTGTGTCATAAGCATTATACAAATCGAATATTTCGCCATTACTCGAATTAACGAACGATTACCCAATTATTTTACCTAATCGTAGAACAATAGTTCGAGAAAATTGTGTCATAATCATCATATAAATCGAATCTCTCGCTATTTTTCTCGATTTAACGAACGATGATTACTCTATTCTTTTATCTAATCCTAAATCTAATCCTATAATAACAATACGTCGAAATTATGTCATAAGCAGTATATGTATAAATCGAATTTTTGCTGTTACACGAATTAACGAACGATTACCCTATTCTTTTACCTAATCCCAAATCTAATTCTATTGTAACAATATGTCGAAATTATGTCACAAGCCGTATATAAGTCGAATTTTTGCTGTTACTCGAATGAACGAACGATTAACCAATTTTTTTACCTAATCCTATAATAACAGTAGGACAAAAATGTACCATAACCATCATAGAAATCGAATCTCTCGCTATTACTCGATTACACAATTCTTTTACTCGCAAAGCTACCACTTACATTTTAATACATCCTCGAATTTAATCCTATCCAAACACGACTGAACAACCCTATCACGCGATATAAAGCAACACGATCACGTGGCGAACACTAAAGTAACGTTTAAAGGTAATAGCACGTTATTTCTAACAAAAGTTTCCCGCGGAAGCGGAACGGCACCTTACTCGAAATGAAGTATCGCATAAAACTAATTTCACGAAAGTGGAGAACGCTAAAAATAGCCAGAGTAGGGAGTACATTGGGAACGTTGCGTAGGTTTTCGTTTGTCTTGAATTTTAGGGTAGGGCTGCTTGAAGGTGCCTCGTGACCACACACAGGTGGAGGAGTGAGTGCGTCCCTTTCTCTCTCTCTCTCTCTCTGTGTATTTACTTGTGCTTGCGCGCGCATGTGCGCGCGTATGCCTGTGCGTCAGAAGGAGGGGTTAGCTTGGTTACACGAATTTCCGAGATATCTCCCGCACGCGCGTTCTTACTATTTCCTACTGGAGTCAGACGGAATATATTCTTGCTTTCCTATTTCCCTCCCACCCGTTTCTAGAATAATTTCGAGCCCGGCGGAATGGATGGATAAATAATTTTGCGTTAAGTACATTTGCCGAGTGGCCAGCTGCGCTCACGTTACTGGACCTATCCCCCCAAATATAAAGGTTCTTCTTAAAATATTTGTTACCCTACCTCCTCAACCCGAACTCGCTACTCGCGCCCTTCCAATGCATATATCCGTTCCGCCCGAGTTTAATCTCTTTGGCCTCGGCCTCAAATATTTTACGTACTCCATGCCGCTTTTCAATTTTTTAAGGCTTTCGTGTACGTGACCCTTGTGTAGACGCGGAGACGCGCTTCGATTTTCTGAATTGTTCTTTGAAATTGCGCACCGATATGATCCATAAGTCGGTCGGTAGAAAATATGAGGGATTTATTTTGAAAGTGGCCTGAGTCCATTTATACTTAAATTGAGATATTTAAGGGTTTGTGTTTCAATGCAATTATAAATATACGTGTAGGATACCAATGAGTCATGCTGCTCAAATGTATTTAAAGGAGTTAATCTACACTTCCTATTAAAATAATGGTAATTATTAAGTGAATAATATGCGTTTTCTTACCAACAATGGAGTTAAGCCACTTTCAAAGTTAACAACTAGTTTCGTAATCAAATTTCAAAGAGCCCAATTCCACTGAACATAATTTGAAATGCTTCAAATTGAAAAAACAACATTCAATTTATTTTACATATCTTTACAACACTTCAAAAACACAATATATACAATTCAAGAACTCGTCTAACTATATAAATTACATAACAATTAACTGCTCATCTACATTTTATACTTATTAAGATCTCTCAATTTTGAAAACTTCTAAAAAGTATTATTTCATTCTTCCTCTTCGTAATTTTTCATGCAAGCTTTTCAACCACGACAATCTTTGTTTTGAAAAACTTTCGCGGGTATAATGTTTCTAATTTACGTATAATACCATTTCCCCGTGTTTCGTTTAATTGTTCCATTTGTCGAATGTCATTGTCACCATTTCTTTCTCTAGGTAAATCTTTCTTTAGATCTGTTGTCCCGTAAAGCCTCATCTGCATCTTCATCATCTGACGACGTATGTTGTTCTAAAATTCTCTTTCTCTTTCGAATTTTGTTGAAATCATTGTTTCCCAATTCGTCTTCACTTCTTGAATCGGACAGCCTGGTTGTTTTATTCATCTAAAATCTATATAAACTAAAGCAACGGTCCAAAAAGCTAACTTAAATTAACGTTTTAAATGTCGATTAAAATAATGAATTAATTATTCATTAAAATTACCTTCATTACTGCCTTCGGACATTTGTAGATTAATAAGGAGACTTAGGCCACTTTCAAAATAAACGGCTCATATGTCGAGTGAGACGAGTTTGTTTGGTATGAGCAGGTGTTTGTCAAAGTGTCTTAAATGAAACAGGTTCGTGCTTCAAAGTCGTTTCGATTTTTTTTTTTGTGTTCGTGAGGATAAAGTGACGCAAGTGGAAAATGTTTTTTTTTTTTAAATCTCTATTTAGATTATTGTAGGAACAGTGAACTGGAGTGATTGAGTTAGTTTGGTGGGGTTTGACTGTTTTTCTCAAGAGTTTTCAAATCGTCCTAAACAATGGGCGATAAAAGCTTTACCTAGGAATTTTTCGAAAATTATTGTCTTATTGGAAAAGCGAAACATTGTTGAATAATAATCATAGTAGAATAAGCAAAGTGAGCAACTCCAAAATTGCCAACAAAGTGTCAAACCTTCCGGGTTTACATAGTATTTTACTTCCTCTTATTTATCATCTTTGTGGTTTTTTTGTTTTTTTTTAACAAGCCGGTCACTTTGACACATGCACGACTCGCGCGTGTAAGTTTAATTTCGAACTAGTCGGGTATTTACGTATAAATTCCACGCGCGCCTTCCTACGACCCACATTTTACCAGAGTGCAATACACGTTACTCTTTCTTCTCGTTCTCTCTTGGAATAACGTAGCAACGGTTCTTACATAACCCGAGTGTAACGTTCGTCGTTGCCACGAGGGAAGAACGATCTCACTGACGATTCTTCATCACGTCGCCGATGTGTCTTTGCCCCACTGTTTGTAGTATAAATTCCGTTCGAGAGGAGAGAGAATGAGAGAGTGAGAAAAAGTGTGCGACTGGCGGCAAGTTAACTCGTATACTATGCAAATCGTATGTCGGACGTGGATAAATGAAGGAACTGCGCGACAAAGCTGCCGGCCGGATAGGAAAAACATTTTCAGCGAGTATTCGGCGTAAGAGATAGAGAGATGAGAAGGAGAGTGAGAGTAAGAACGAGGACATTTTCGAGGCTAAGTGCGTGAGAAGAAGCAGAAGCAATTACACTGGTCAACAAGGTTCTTGCCCATGAAATGACTTTTGGTAATTTCGAAGGAGTATCTATAAACATGTATATTAAGAATAATCCCAATTTCGGATTGGCTCGAGGTTCTTTTGGATTTGAATAATAATAAGATTTGACTGTTTTTTCTTCATTAAGAAGCAACTCCACGGTAAAAATCTTGTTTCTTCATTTTTTGTTATTTTTCTCTCTGTAGCTGAATATCTTAGGAGCATTTAAAACCCAACGCGAAGTTTAAATTTCAAAAGTTGACAAAGTTATAATTGTTTTAGTGAATCAATGCGCTAGTAAAGACTCACTATACGTGAAGTCAAATCGTGTTTGGAGAACCTATACGTATAGCGAGTATTTACTAGTGCACTGATCCATTAAACAAATTATAACTTTGTCAATTTTTGAGATTTCAACTTCACGTTGGGTTTTAAATGCTCTTAAGATAAAGGTACAGGTAAAAAAATAATAATAGAAAATTGAAAAACAAGATGTTTGTCGTGGGGCTACTTTTTGATGAAGAAAATACAATCAAATCTTATTATTCAAATCCAAAAACTAGCTATAGGTACTCCTTTGAAATTAGCAAAAGCCATTTCATGGGCAGAAAAAAAGGCAACATTTGTTGGCCAGTGTTATCAGAAAGCCGCTGGCCAGGGAGGAAAAACAGTTTTGTCGAGTCTTCTGCGCAAGAGATAACGAGAAGAGAAAGAGTGAGGAGGAAGAAAATTTTACGAAGGAAATTTTCGAATGTATTCAGGAAGGTTTTCGCATGAAAAATAAAGTACTTTGGAGGAGGGACCGGTAATTATAAAAAGAAAATAGATTTTATTGAATAATTTCGACCATTTAATTGACCAACATAAAAAAGTCTTAATTTTGTATATTAATTCATTTTCATTTAATTAACCCTTCGCGGAACAATTGGTTATTTCGTTAAATAATACAAAACCAATCGATCAGAGTGAAACAATTTATTTTCTCAAATGATTTGAACCGAACCTATCAAGTGGAGGCAAAAAAACGGTTATTTTATTAAACAATATAACCTGTATCAACCAATTGGAATAAAGGGAGAAATGGTCATCGACATAATTCATTTTTAGGTCAATTAGTTAATTATTGGAATTTACACTAATTGGAATTAAATTAGCACTGCCTCTTACAAGACTTTTATAGAGTAACGATCTGTATCGTTATAAAATCTAATTGCCACATAAATCTATTAACTACACAACAAATAACGCTATTAATTCTATATCAACAATAACAATTTGAATGTTACAAAATTTTCGTTTCATCAACGTGTCAATGTCTCATTATAACACAGGCACTTTTACATTTAAATTGCCTGCGAATAAAGCAAAAAGGAACAGGTAGACCTCGGTAAACGATCCTTTAATTCACAAAAGTCCTCAATACTAAACTATAAACTCTTAAAATCCAGGAGAGAATCTTTCGCAATAACTGGTTAGTTTTACGCGTCTCTAGACGATAGAAAATTCCGCGCAGACGTTCCCGTGGTCTTCGGTTAGGATTTCGAACCGAAGCGAAGAAGAGAACGAGCGAACATTCGGAAAATTTCAATTATTTCACAGTGCCCCTTTCGCCCCGTGCACGACGCCGGGCGCCGCGCCGTTGTCGTCGTTCAGAAATTGAAAGAGTAAGACGACCCTGCAAGTGGAGCGAGAGAAAAGGGTAGAGAAAATGAAAGAGAGAAGGCGAGAGAAAATGAGAGAGAGAGAGAGAGAGAGAGAGAGAGAGAGAGAGAGAGAGAGAGAGAGAGAAGGAGAGCCACCTGGAAAATGAGACCAACGCGTTCGCGCACACAAACGCACGCAACTTCACACACAGACCCTTCTCAAGTGAGAGGAGAGCAAGAGAGTTATTTGGAAAATTGCATTTGTTTCGTTTCGCGTCGCGTCATTAAAAACTGTGCAGTATTAAGAGAGAGAGAGAGAGAGAGAGAGGGGGGGAGGAGGGGGGAGAGAGAGAAGGGGGGTTGGAAAATAGAGGTGGAAGAGATAAAAAAAGGCGTGTGTCCTTTTTTCATCCTGCTTGAATTCCAACGTCCCGCGAAGCGTTTGAAAGAAATATTCAGGAAATTACATGCGTTCTCTACGCGTTGCGTCATTCTAAAAGTGTGACGGGGTGTGTTGGAGGAGAAAGGGTGGCAGAAGGCTGGATTGCGTGTTTCCGTCAGTTTCGTTCGCTTCATTGTATTAAAAAGCGGCAGAGAGAGAAAGAGAGAGAAAGAGAGAGAAAGAGAGAGATAGAGCGAGAGAGGGGGGGGGGGGAGAAGTAACAATTTCAAAAAAATCCACTTGTATCCCGGAAGCTCACCACCGGGGTCATCTTTTATACTACTGCGAATAAAAATTCAACAATAATCCGTCCTACGATTGCGCTCGACGCTACACCATCTCAATCGTGCAAGGTAATTAAGGCAGAAAAAAGCGGCAAAGGGATCGAAATTTATCGAGGCTGACAGAAAATGTTTTATATACCAACTGTATTTTGGTATCTTTCATTACTGTATTATTATAGGTTACTGTATTATTTCTTTTTAGATTTAAGGTCAATATTTCTACTCATTTAAGACTACAACGACAGCTCGGATTATGAAATTTATTTTTAACAACGTGCTGCTACCTACCGAGCAGCAACTTATGCCGGAGTATATAAATAATTAATAATTAATTTTCCTGTTACTTACTTTACGAACCGAATATTAATATTAAGAAGAATAGTTCAGAGTGAGTAGAAATCAGGACTTCAGTAGAAACTGGAACGTTGACCTTAGACTTCCGATGAAAACACTTTAGGAAACGATCATTCGAATGACATATTAGGTATGTTGATTACTTGTTATTTGAAATAATGATGGTTTGTGTGAATGGGAAAACGATTTTTCACCAGATTAACTAATGGTTTTGGTTGTTAAATAAATGACATTTGGTATTTCTCCGAATTTTCATTCGAATAATTTCTTATTATAATATTCTTGCTCAAACAATTTTATTTTTTTGAATGTTACTATTATCACATAGGTTACATTGTATATTATTTGAAGGTGGTGCGATGAAACAGAACTAAATCAATTAAAATACAATAATAAGGATTTCTATTGCACTATCAGCTCATGGCAGATTACTTGTCATTTCCAAAATAAACATAATGAATTACCAGATATTCTTTATTATCTGAAATTGTTATTACTTTACCTCATGCCAACTAAAAAGTATCGAAGCTTCTTCCGTTTCTTCGTTAACCCTTATCTCAGTTGTCTCATTCGAGAACCCTTGCACCATTGCATTGGACAACCTAACTCTTTTCAAATCTAGATACAATGTCCCTTTCGATTTCGAATATTCTTTTACGCCGAACCGCGCGCAAATTGAATTTGAAATGTTAATTTAATTCCACGGATCAATTACCCGGACTATTGACCCGGCGTTTAACTTTGCCGAGGCGGTAAATAAAATCAAATAAAACAGAAAGAACCAAATTCGTTGGATAGCGGAGGGTGAGGACGTGACAGTAACGACAACGAGCTTCCATGCCGCGTTTACACGAAAATGTGAAAGAAGAATCGTGCGAGTTGTCGGTGTGTGTTTGTGTTTGAGGAGAGAAACGTCATTCTGTGCTCTGTATGTGTGCGTTTTGTTTGTGCGCGGGAGAGAATGAAAGGGGGTGGGGTGGAAGATAGAACACAGCAGGAGGATATTACACGTATCCATTACGTATACATTTATGCGAGCGCGTGCGTAAACGTTTGCCTCTAATTGAAACCTATCTCAAGATATATCGTGTTGCGTTTACCTTCGCCCTTTCGAGCCTAACGAGACGATACATTCTCAGTTTTCGCCTCTCCGTCTCTCTCCGTCTCTCTCCGTCTCTCTCCGTCTCTCGGTTTCTGTCTCTCTCCCTTTTCTCATTCTCTCGTTCGCCAGTATCCCTTTCAATATTTTCTATTTGTATGCGCGTAAGCACAAGCACACATATTTACGAACACGAGTGGAAGAAAGAGGAGATCTTTACCGTTTTCATCTTCTCGCCGATTTTCACGCGCATTTCTCTTACTCCAGCTATTTTCGAAAATAAGGTTTTACCACGGTGAACAGTAAGCTGATTAATTATTTGTGGTAGTGGATTTTTAAAATTGGCATCTATATTGTGCTGTAATAAAGTAGTAGGAAGTGTAATGTGTGTTTTTCTCTATTTTCGTAATTTTCTCGTTCGCCAGCATCCCTTTCAATATTCTTTATTTGTACGCGCGTAAGCACAAGCACACATATTTACAAACACGAGTGGAAGAAAGAGGAGATCGTTACCGTTTACCGTTTTCATCTTCTCGCCGATTTTCACGCGCATTTCTTTTACTATAGCTATTTTTGAAAATAAAGTTTGTTCAGCTGATTAATGATTTGTGGTAGCGGATTTTTAAAAGTGGCTTCTTTATTATGCCATAGTAAAGTAGTAGGAGCTTTTTTTGTCTTTCTATTTTTCTTTTTTTTTTTCGTTCTCTCGTTCGCCACCATTGATTACAATATTTTCTATTTATATGCGCGTAAACACAAATACACACATCTAAAAAATACGAGTGGAAGAAAAAACTCCTTCTCTCTGGTCTTTACACGTAGCGTATCTTCGACTTCCTATTTATTAAAACAAGGTGGTTCTCTTCGTTAAACAGTAAACTGATTAATGGCATTATACAATGTACAGAATTTTTAATATTGTTATTTTTATTATGCTATAATGTATATTACTTGACACGAGCTGGCATTACATTAAATTGACATTTGTAAATAGTAACACTTCGCTTAAAAAGTATTCAGAGAGTTTTATATTTAATTTTCGCTTTTTCCACATAAATTTATGAATTTCTCCCACAAAGTGCCAGCAAGGAACTTATTTTCGTATCCTGATCACTATAAAATTGACTTTACAATAGTATCATAAATTATACAAGGGAAACATTAATGTTGGTAATATAAAAATAAACACGATGGTTCTTGTGTCATTATGAATTTAGGCGGTAAAAAGCACTTTTTCAAAATACTAGGTACTAGAAATTTGCCGGGGCTAGGAACAATTGCAATTTACAAACCAACGTTATTTAACTTTATCTAATTTTTTCCGTGTGTCTTCAATATTTCCATGAATTATCGATGATTCGCCGATAATAATTAACTCACGATATCACGAAAATATGAATGACCAAAAATCGCGTATGAATAATTTAAATTTCTGCATGAACGAAATCCGATTGATACGGTATCCCGTACAATAAACATTTAACAAATATCCTTCATTATTTTTATTTTGCTTCTCAGCTTTCGACATTAAAATGTAGCAATGCGCTTCGGTCCAGCCGACGCGCGGGTTCTTTTGTGTCCAAAGTGACGCATTGTTATCGTTATCGATAATATCGATAATCCTCGCGACGCAGATCGATAATTATCGTCAGCAGCATATGTTGTTTTCCTTTGTGTTTTCGCCTGCCTTTTACTCACACTTTTCCACCTGGAGTCTGCTTTCCAATTAATTGCAAAAAATTTGCTGCACCATGCCTCCTCGCCCTTCTTCTCCATTTCTCCTTTCTCCTTCTCTTTTCTCTTCGCCACGATTTCTCTTCCTTCTCCTCCATTTCGCCTTTCTTCCTCTCTTTTCTCTCTACCACGATTTCTCTTCTTACCCCTTCGTTTCTAAAAAGGAAAAAAGATTAGAAAATTTCGGAAAGTTGCATGCGCAACACATCAGGAGCCGAGAGCCAAGCGATGAATATAATAATTGAAATGACAGAAAGAGGAGGAAAAACTTGAATTATTGTTTCTTTTTTATAGTTGTATATTATTTTTATTTAATTTTAATCATATTTATATTTTAGTTTTATATTTTTTTATAATTTTAATTATTTTATATTACTTGTATTTATATTTTTACTTTTATAATAATTTAGGGAAATATGTGTTACTTCTTGCTATAATTATTGCAACTAATAAATGACTATCGTCATCTTTTTTTTATATTTTCTCTCTATCGCGATTTCTCTTCCTTCTCCTCTTTTCTCTGTACCACAATTTCCCTTGCTCCACCACTTCCTCTTGGCTCTTTCGCGCAACTACAAACGAATCTCCTAACGATCCAACCTTATTCCATGGTACTACGTATTACACATTCCTATCGTGCATTACACGTATCCCTAGGAGAGAAGAGGTTTGCGATGAAATTCTCATCTCTACTCTCACATTCGAAGGGAGGCGGAGATAACGAATGTGCAACGACAAAATGAAAATTTCGAAAAATATTTTTATTAATGACTCGCTTCGCCACTACCGCTCGTGCCTTAAACCTTGACGATTCTGTGTCAAGTGGGACTCGACATTGTATTCCGCACGGTTTCGTTCACCACTACGTCATCGAATGCCGTACCACGTCTCTGTATTTTCGTATAAATTTATATCTCGAAAATATCGTTTCAAAAATTTATCGTCGATTTTTACCTTGTCGGCATACGAACTGTTCTTTTTTTTTATTTTCTTTTTTTCTTTTTCATTCCCCGAATGAACGAACCAAAAAAAAATATACGTGGAAATTATTCGGAAACATGGAATGAGGCGGCTTTAGTGCGTTGTCATCGTGCTGTCTAGCTGGTTTGGTCCTCTCGTGGCAAGTGGCACAGGTTAGGAAGACGCGAGGCTGCTTCACAGCAAATGTCACTTTGAAATGTGTCGTCGGTTACGTTACTGAATCAGTCGTTTGTCGATAGTTTATTTTTGTTCTGGTTGGTTTTTTCTTGTTTGACTTAGGAAAAGGTAGATTCCGAAAGGTAGATTGTGAAAATGATTCTGGGCTGGGTTAATTCAAGATTTTTTGTTTGTGTACCATGAGAACGGAGAAGAAAAACTTGGATAGATAAATAACCAAGTTCTAAATTCGGAATGAGAAATTTAGAGAAGTGACCGGTCTGCTTTATTTTATTCTGATTTGTTACTTGGCTAATTGACTTGGTAGACTGCCTTATTTCAGTGAATTGGAACAGGATGCAAGAATATAGTACGATTTTTGAAGAGCAATATTATTTTATATGTTTTGTCACTCGTAAGCTTGTAAATGTTTGGACTCTATGAATATGAAAGTCTAAGGTATGAGAAACATTTAGAATGTTAAACGATAACCTTGGCGACAGGGTGATAGGATAGATTTTTTTTTTTCAAGAAAGAATACTCTAAAGATATATCCATGCAAGATGTCGCCAGCAGGCTGATTACTGCCGGATTCGCCCATAAATATTCCTTATGAGGATATCGTGCTGTATGTATATTTGGCCAAACAAATACTTGCATTTTTTGCCTATATTAACGAGCAAGAAGCTCTTAATCTCTTATTGACCAATTAGCTAACTTCGCTATCAACATTACGAATACCATTTTAAGTTCTAAAGAAAAGACAAGATACAAGAAAAAGAAGAAGGTTAAAAATTAGGATATTGAACAATCACGAATATTCCTTTAAATGCCAAACGAAAGAAATAATCTCAAAAATGATTTAGAAGCCTAATAAAAATCCTCGACCCGATCCAACATCATGATCCAACGTCCGATCCTACCAAACAGGCTAACCAACTGGCTCCTAATGTCTTACTACCCATTTATCTAGGTCCACGTTCAACATCACGAATATTCCATTAAATGCCAGGTGAAAGAAATAATCTGAAAAATGATTTAGAGCCCCAATAAAAATGTTCAACCCCATCCAAAATCATCATCCTATCAAGCACTCTAACCGGAGTGACTCTGCGACTCGCCTTCCTGCCTTTCCAAAGGCAACTGGTAGGAGGAGGTAGGAGGCCACGGCGAGCCACCGCCGCCGCGTCGTTGAGACACGGAGGAGAGGGCGACAATCGAATCTCATCCGATAAGAGGCCACATGCATGGCGCCCCGATACTCCTTCGGAGGAAACTCCTTACGGCTGTTGCCTGCTGGTGGTATTCATCGGAATCGGCGAGAAGAGACTGGTGGTGGTGGAAGTGGTAGTAGAAGTAGAAGTAGTAGTAGTGGTGGTGGTGGTGGTGGTGGCAGTAGTGAAGGAGGTGGCAGGTCCTCCCTCGAATCTGGCCGATGGAGGGGATGAAACGTGAAAGGAGGGGGTAGAAAAGCTGCGAAAAAGTAATAAAGCAAAGCTAAGAAGCAGCAAAGAAGCAGCCAAAGAACAATAAGAAACGCAAGAAGAAGAGGACGAAGGAAAAACGAGAGCCAAGACTCCCGAAGGACAATGGACACGTCGTCTCAGCCTGCGAGCCTAAAGAAACAGGCCCTGGCAACAAATAGAAAGCGAACTGCGCGGTTGGATGGTTCGGGGAAGACTGGAGAAAGGGGTGGAAAAGCGATGAAAAATCGCCGAGACTCGTAGACGTCATATGGGACAGCCTGGAATGGTAGGAAGGGCGGGCTACCAGCCTGAGTGGACTCGAGAAGCAGGAGAGGGAAGCGGAGTGCCAGAGGGGTTGGCACGGCGCATGCGTAATGCTTTTTCCGTTTACGTGTCAGGCAGGTGGAGCCGCCACCCTTGCCGCTTCTCCGTGCGGTACTACTCGATAACAAAGTCCATAGTAATAGTACTGGTGGTACCGTACCCCGCGTATGGAGGTCCGGCTACCTCTCGCGCCGCGGCCAACCACGTTACCGTCGCTTAGTGCCGCGAATAATCCGCTCCCGATGTCGTCGCCGTCTTCGTCCTACGCGGTACGCGAGCCGGCACCACTTGCCACCACGAGAGTCAGAACGATAATAAGGACGAGGACAACACCGGCCACGAGGACGAGAACGAAGCCCGCCAGGATCAGGACGATCAGGAGGACGTGCGGGCTCGTGATCAGCAGCCCAAGCTGTTGCTGCCTCCACCACAGACTCCGCCTCGACGTCCTCCTTCTCACTGATACTAACACAACTACTGTCGCTGACACTGTTGCTACTTCTTACGCTAAAGCTGCTCGTGCCACTGCTGATCCGTGAAGTGGAAAGAAGAGAGGAAAATGAATGGGCAAGCGGAACCAGAGTCCAGCCAAGAACGTGCGATCTACGCGCGCCTAAACCGGTGACTCTTTCTTTCGGGCTGACCTCTCGTCGCGCCCGGTTTCTTCACGGTTCTCGTTGTGCATTCTAGAGATTCTTTCACGAGTCGTTTGTATGTGGAGTAGGTGCAATTGTTGGAAGTTTCTTCACTATTTACGTCTTGAGCCGCACTTGTTGTTGTGCCAGCCGCCGAGTTTGCTGCTGGATCGTCCGCAGGAAGATACACGGGCATTCTGTACGAGTGAGTATTTTCTGGATCATCGTTTTTATTGTTGCCGTTGTTTGTTTGTTTGTTCCTGCGTGGGCTTTGTTTCGTTGAGGGGTGACTTTTTTTTTTGGGGGGGGGGGGGGGTTGGTGAGTTTTTGAGCAACGGTTAGATTTGAGTTGGCTCGGGGTTTGAAGGATCGTAGGGATGATAATCCTTTTTTTGTGTGGTCGGTTTAGGGTTTCCGAGGTGTTCGCGCGCGTCTTGTTTCATTCCTCGCGCGACGGGGAACTTTTTTTTTCTTTTTGGTTTCCTTCGGTGCCGTCTGGCTTTGTTCTTTCGTTTCTGGTTTTGGGACGGTACCTTTCTAGTAGCCCTTTGATCTCCGCCTTTTATTCGCATTTTTACATGCCGACTGTTTTTTCTCTTTCGTCGTCTCTCTGTACTTTCCTCTGTCTCCTGGTTTTCAGTTCCTTGGCTGTTTCTGTGTCGTTCTGTTTCTCTGGTTCTGTCATTTACATTACTTTCCTTCCCTGCCTTGTTTTTTTTATTCATCGTTTTGCGTTAAGTCTCTGTATCTTGCTCTCTCTCTCTCTCTCTCTCTCTCTCTCTCTCTCTCTCTCTCTCTCTCTCTCTCTCTCTCTCTCTCTCTCTCTCTCTCTCTCTCTCTCTCTCTCTCTCTCTCTCTCTCTCTCTCTCTCTCTCTCTCTCTCTCTCTCTCTGCTTTCTTTTACTATCCCTCAGCCTATTCTAATTCTCGCCATATTCCTTCCTTTGCTCCTATCCACTATTCTTCATTCTATTCTAACTTTTACCACCACTTTCCTTAGTCCGAGTTCCTTTTCTTCTACTTTTCTCAAATTTCTTTGCTTTATCCACTATTTTTCATTCTGTTCTAACTCTCAGCACCACTTGTTTCCTTATCCCGATTTTCTGTTCTTCTGATCTTCTCTATCTTTCTTTCTTTATCCACTATTCTGCATTCTATTCCAACTCTCACCGCCACTCTCTTCATTTTGATTTTCTTTTCTTTCTCTCTGTTCTTTACTCTTCCCTGACTTTCTTTCTTCATTCACTATCCTCCCCTCTATTCTAACTTTCATCGCATTTCTTTCTATCTTCCTTCCACTCTCCCTCCCTTTCTCGAGTTTCACCCTCCTCTAAACTTTTCCAATATTCGTCCTCACCCTCCTCCCATCTATCTTCCTCTATCTTTATCTCATTTCTCATTTTCCCTTCTTCCTCTCTCTCTTTCTCACACGCGCGCACGCGCGCACGCACGCACGCACACCCACACTCACACACGCGCGCGCGCGCGCGCACACACACACACACACACACACGCACGCACGCACGCACGCACGCACACACTCACTCACTCACTCACTCACTCACTCACTCACTCACTCACTCACTCACTCCACTCGTGTCCTCATGCCTCTATCTTTATCTCATTTCTCATTTTCCCTTGTTTCTCTCGCACCCTCCTTCTTTCTCCAACCTTTCTCACTCCATGCGCGCAACCTTTCACCCCTCCTTCTTGCTCACTTACCACGCACATTTCCGCCAACCATGTCCAACAGCAGTGCGTACACGCGTACTCGACCAAGACCATGGTCACAATCATGCACAGAAATACGTACGCGCTCTCACACACTCGCGCGCATTCTCGTAAATGTATTCGCGTGACGCACACCCTCGGCCAGCAGGCAACCCACCCTTCGACCCCTTTTCCAGCCTTTAACTGCTCTTCTTTCTTTATTCTACTGTTTTTATCCTCCTGCTCCCTTTAACCTTCCACTTACCTTCCTACTCTTCCTCCTCGATTTCCCTGTTTCATCTAATTATCTTTTAATAAGCATCACCTACAAACGGCGGTATCGTTGAACTATCCTGAGACTCGAAGGGAGGAAAGAAGGAGTGAAGCGGGATGTAGAGAGAAAGAGAAAGACGAGGGTGGAACACTAATTCGATTGCTTTTCTCACTCCCTCCTTCCACTTTAACGTCCATCTTTATTTTGTAATATCGATGCCGCTCGTGTAAATTTCAGTCTTTGGTTCTTTTGATTCTACTACTTTGGACATTCTCGCAGGTTCTTCTATTCTGGTTTCTATTATTCTTTTGGTTTCTTCGGTTCTGCTAGTTTCTTCCATCTTTCTGGGTCCGTTAATCCTCTGGGTTCTTCTGTTCTTCTGGTTCCTTCCATCCTTTTGGTTTCTTCCTTTCCTCTGGTTCCTTTCATCCTTCCGTCCTTTCCTTTCACTCTTCCATCTTGCCGGTGGTCTCGTCAACCAGCAGGAGGCAGGCGGCGCCTTACGCGTAGTTAACCCCTGCCCATCCCCCTCGCCCATTTCTCTCGCTCGTTCGAGCGAGCGCAACATCACCGCGTTATTGTTCCACGCCGTTGAAGAATTAAGTGGTGCGTTTACCGTGGTTTCAAACTACCCACCCCCTCGCGGGAGCGAGAGATGGCTCGACCGGTTGGTTGCTGGCGGCCGCGTGAGTCGACTTGCTCGCACAGCGGCCGATTCGCGGCGATTTAATTAAACTACTCACTCGCGTCCACTGCGTGTTCGTCTCGCGCGTTTTTTCGCCCCGACCGTTTATTCAGTCAGCATAGGTCAGTGCTTCATGCTGCACGCCTGCTCCATTAATGAGACCTGTCTGAGATCATTTTGCAAGAGACTCTTTGCGTTAACACATTGCGGACGGCTCACGAGATATCTCATTTTTCATATTGCATTGCTAGGGGCCGTTGACGAGATATCTCGCATTTCTAAATTTTCAGCCAATAGCGATTTTATAACCGCAATGACAAGTTGTAACAGTTAAGAGATTTTGATCATTTGACGCAGAAAGTACCTGGCCACTGAATACGGTTAGCGTTAACTGAAAAAATTGTATTCTCATCTTAACAATTTACCACTTCATTTCAGAATATTTCTTACCAAACTAAGCAACGAGAGGATCTTCTCAATTTAAGAGTAGAATACTCTAAACACATTCCTCTAATAAAATATCCTTAACGGGATATTCTTAATATAGTCTGGTAAAAAATTTATATGGATAATATTTCGTATATAATTATTGGAAACAAAATTCTTAATGGAATGCTTCGCTCTTTATATTATCGAAAATTACACGATCCATACCTTGAAATCGGAATTGGTTGAGAAATGTAGTCACGAGAGAAAGTTACAATTCATATGTATTTATATTACTTGTAATTATCTCCGTTAAATCACCCAAATCCTCGTCTTCTAAACACTTCGTTACTTCTTTATCCATACTTTTTGCACAACACAGCACACAAAATAATATAGTACAGAAAATTACGCAGAATTGCAAGAGGAACAAGATACAGGCATCGACATGTGCCGCACGCGATGTATAACCTAACACCGAATACCGACACGCATTGTGTCGCGACATGCAGATGGATTATTAAGAATATACATATTCCAAAAACCGTCATATTCATAAGAAAATATTCTTATCTATTAAGAATATATCTATTAAAATGAATTATTAAGTTTACATGTTAGAAATATAATTCTTTCAGTGCAATAAAATGTCTGTTCTGCAATGTGTTACCATATACCTTAGACTAATAAAAAGGAACGGCCTGCAAAAAGATGCCACGTGTGCGTAAACAATAATATAAGAAGCGAAACAAATTGGGTCCTCTACATGTTGGAAAATTCTTCGAAATGTTTCATACTTTACAGAACTATGTATTATTTTACGACGTTACTTAATTATTGTCCATTAATATTAAATATCAATGTGATTAAATGTTATATAACAATTCAGATTTCAAAATAAAATCTTCCGTTTCTAAACTCGCACATACATAATTGTTCAATTGAGCCGCATTAAATTGTATTTTTCGGACGCATCAAATTCCGTTTTATTTGTATGTCAAAGAGTTAATCTTTTGAACGCGATGCACGCGACGTACGGTGGTCCGTATACGGCTATTTATGGAAAAAAGTTATTCATTATCTTTTGATTGGAACCGAATTTTGACATAATTTTCTTTTTTTTTTGGTTTGCAGTGGAATGCTTGCTGCGTATAAAAATTACAAATATAATATTAATAATTAATAATCGTCGCAGAAATTAACAAATATACTTATACATTGATCAGTTTATTTTGCATTTATGCCTTAGAAGCGGAGGACGTAAATGAGTCGATGAATTGCTTAACACATTGCGGACGGCTGACGAGATATCTCATTTTTCACATTGCGTCGCTAGGGGCCGTTAACGAGATATCTTGCATTTTCAAATTTTCTTCCTTACATTCCAAATATTTAAAATAGCGATTTTATAACTGCAATGACAAGTGGTAACAGTTCGGAGATTTTGATAATTTCACGCAAAAAGTACCTGGCCAGGGAGTACGGTTAGCAATCAAATGTCTGGTTCGTAACGTGTAAGGTGTACAACTAGAGTAGCCAGCCGGCAAAATAAGCGTTTTTTGAGTGTGAACTGTCGGAAAACTAAAGAAGCTTCAAACTTGCTATATAATATTTTATTTTAGTATGCCATGAGGATTCGAAAAATTCATAAGAAGAGAACAGATAATAACAAAATTATTATTCTTTTAAACGTAGTGCTTCGTATTCCGCCATATTGGACGACGATCGGAAATAAAAAAGCATATACATATATTAAAGTATGTCGTATTATCTAAGCATTACCCGAGCTGTTTTCAAATTTGTTGAGATTTGTTTGTAAAAGATGGTTGAACTTCTGTTATGAGTTTTTGCCAAAGTTTTGTTAATAAAGTTGTTAATACTTTATAAACTAACAATGATATCGCAAAAATCGTCGATCAATGCTTAGGAAATGCAATATACTTTAGTAATATATATATTTTTTTTTTTATTTCGGATCATTTAGTATGGCGGAAACGTGGACACGAGTAGACAGTGCAATACGGAACACTATGTTCAATAAATAATAATCACATTATCATTTGTTCTCCTCTTATGCATTTTTCGCATCCTCGTGATACACTAAAACAAAATGCCAGATTTTTGCGGCTTGTTACACTGGTCATACCTCTTAGGTCTTATTTGGATTCCGTTTCATTTTGATGGTTCGTTTGGCGATGTTTGAGAGAATGACATTTTTGGGAGGAGACTGTGGTGAATTAAATGATAAAGGTTGGATTGCAGTTTGAAGTGATAGGTGGGTCAGGCGATGTGGTACAAACGGCTGAGAGGTATTTTTTTTTTAAATATGCAAATAATGTTGGAATATGTGGAATGCATTAAACTTTGACTGACACGTCACTCGAACTCTACCGATAGCTAACCAAATCGTGTTTCCAAATTCCACTTCACATCGCTTTACATATTTTTCATTCGAGGTTTGTTTTATGACGGCCAAGGAAAACATGCAATGCATTAAGAATTGTCTGAGATGGTTTTATAAGAGCATTTGCGTTGTGTCCGTGAGATGTGGTTGTTTGGTGGTTGTTTGACGTTTGAAGAAATGGCATCTGAAAACTAAGAAGTTAAATTAAAAAAATAATCTTGAAAATAGCTGTAAGTGAACAACGCAAGAAGATTGTAATTTTCTTCGTTTTCGTAGTTAACGAAGAAAAGCTAATTAATCGTACTAGTTAGCTAATTAGTAGTTGTAGTTAATAACTGTAGGTTAGTAAACATGTTATCAAACATGTAGAAACCACATAATACAAAGATTAGTAAACGTATAGTGCATTATAATAGTGAACCATCCGAGACAATTTCGAGGTATCTTTGGAAATGTGCATTTTTATTTTCTTACGTCCGAGATAATTATATTTAACTGGACGACTGCAAAAGAAGTCGAGATGAAATTAAATTCTAAAACAGGATTGTACTTTGAAATATCCACAGTTTAAGTGACCTAAAGTGACCGGAACACCTCGCATGTTAATAAAGAAGGGCCCATTATTGTGTTTTACAATATACCACGAAGCATTTTTCTCAAATGGATGTGAAACGTTCTTTGAAACAGACATTTATGCACGATGCATTAGTGAACTGTCAAAGATAATTTCACTTGGCATTTTCACAAAAACCAGTTGATCCGGATGATAAGGGAGCCACCATTGGAAAAAGCATAGTTGTCCTTCCGACAAGAAACATCTGAAGAAACTAATTTGCAAAAATAAATTTTTACACACAGTCTGACACAATACACTGCAGTCTCTCGTTACAAGAAGGCTAGACATAGTCAAAAATCAAGGAATATTAATAATTCCTAGAATGATCATTAATGTATCATTAAATAATAGATTCCCAGAATGATTGCTAATTAAAATTTGTAAACAACCGATAACCGTTAAATATTATCCGGCGTATCGAATTGAAATGAACTGAAAGCACCCTCCTACCATCGAATAACCTGCTTGCAATAATTCTATTTCCAAATAGCAGGAGTACTGGCAATAGAAATTGAATTGTTAATTGAAAATTTGCAATTAACCGTTAGAAAAATATTCTACATCCTCTACATATTATTATATCTTTCTTCCATGAAGACTAGCAGGCCTGAATTCTCTCAGCTTCTCTCCCAGCCTCTCCTTTCATCTTTTTCCCCCTTTTTTCTCTCTTCTCTTCTTTAGAAATTTCCTAAGCCTTTTTCCACGGCCTTTCGGGCGCCCTGACATTGTTGCCTATTTCAGGCGCGCCAGCACAAATTGACCGAGCGCTCGATCAGCGCCTTCGCTAACACGCGCGATTAACAACACGGTGCGTTAATACTTTATTGATCTATCCTCTTGCTTGCTACGTGCTACCAGTGTATTCACGCCACGGACACGTTGGGATCGGTGGCGCGAGGAGCCGTGAAAAGCTGCTTCGATCAGCCTCACCCCACTTTTCCACTTCCTCTCTTACACAGCACGAGGCCAAAGTGCATCCTGCTCGAGAATCGAGTAATCGTCTTGCTGAAAGTAATAAAATTCGCGTATGGCCCCAGTACCCGAGCGGAGAGAGAGAGATAGCTTTTCATTGATTCCGGAAGCTGGTAATAAAGCGAGTCTTGTGCTATCGAATCTCAGGAAGCGTTGATGTTATCATGCTTTGGTTACAGTTAAGTAAGATAACTCCGATGGTAGCCTTGGCTAAACTAGGTCGCAGTTAATATTTTAAATCTGCCGTTGGACGGTAGTTGGAATGTAGCTCTTGAATTAATAATTTTTCGAAAATTACCTGTTGGTTTGAGCACGACAATTTTGATGTAATGTGTAACTGGAAGTGCGCAATGTTAATGTGACGTGCAATTTTAATAGGGGATAAATCGAGGTACTGGAGTTAGTGATACTAAATTTTACTAACGAGTCGTCCATTAGCTTCTGAATTATTTATTTGTTCGTGATGTTGTATGGAGATGTTTCGATGCCTGGAAATTCATTATTTAAGGCCAATGGAAATTTGTGAATTTGCCAGTGGCGACTGATTGGTGAAAACAAAAGAAAGGTGCTTTTTTTATTTATATCGTGCCGTCCACACAGTGAGAATATAATATTGTTAGAAGAAATATGTTTGGCTGAGAAGATTTTTCTAATTACTAGCACGCGAGGATGGCTTAGATTTTGTTGCTTTCGATTTCTCTCCTTTTGGCTCTTTAAAACTACAAGAAGTTAATTGTGCAAGAAATCTGTCTCAAATGAACAATGAGAAATAGCACACAGTCTACTGTGTATTTTATAATCGATATTCGTGAACGTGATTGGAGACAACGTCACTATTGCATTATTATAAATCACTATCGTTAATCCTTAAATGCACGAATTTCTATTTGAAAATAAAAGGAAACCATCGAGCTAAAGCAAAAATGAAGATAGGTTGTTTCTAATGATTGGTATGAAAATTGACTTTAGCCATTTATGGGTATATAAGACACTTTCTATACCACCTTTACAAAATTCAATCAAACTACACACGTATCTCTAATAACACAGTCGAGAATCTCCTTGCTCAAATCACAATTTCACTTTTGCCTTAAGCAATTCGCCGACTTGCTTACGTCCACAAGTTCTAAGGAGCTTCGCGATTGGAACTACTCCTCTTCCAATTGGCTCGACCAAGTCGAAATCCCTTGCGAGTACGCGCGTGTCATTAGTTACTCCCCCTACTTCACGTAGTAGTCGCGATTCCTCTTTCTTCTCTTTGCTCTGTAAAATTACAACAAAACCTGTCTCATTTAAACATCGAGAAGTACCATACACCCTACTCTATACTTTAAAATTAATATTCGTGGACGTGATAACATAAGAATTCATTAGAGACTGCGTCACTATTGTATTACTACAAATCAGTAGTGCTAAGACACTTTTTAATATACTTTCATACACTGAAAAAATTCTATTCTTATCTTAAGAATTTACCACTTAATTTTAGAACATTTCTTACTAAAAAAGGGAACAAGAGGATCTTCCTAATTTACGAGTAGAATACTCTAGATTCCTCTAATCAAATGTTCTTAACAGATATTCTTATCGGATATTCTTAATATACCCTGCTAAAAAATTGAGTGGATATATTTCGTATATAATTATTGGAAAGAAAACTGTTAATGAGATGGTTCACTCTTCATACTGTCGAAAATTACATGATCCAGATCTTGAAATTGGAGAAATGTAGTTACGAGAGAAAGTTACAATTCATACACTGAAAAAATTGTATTCTTAAAATGCAAATTTAATAATTCATCTTAATAGATATTCTTAATAGATAAGAATATTTTCTTATCGATATGACGGTTTTTGGAATATAATCTTAAATTAAGAATATATTCTTAATAATCCATCTGAATGTCGCTACACAATGCGTGTCAGTATTCAGTTAAGTTACGTTACACATCGCGTGAGGCACGTGTCGATGTCTGTATCTTGTTCCTCTTGCAATTCTGCGTAATTTTGAGTACTAGATTATTTTGTGTGCTGTGTTGTGCAAAAATTATGGATAAGGATTTAATAGAGATATTTACAAATGATAGAAATACATGTATATGTATATGAATTGTAACCTTCTCTCAACCAATTCCGATTTCAAGATATGGATAATGTAATTTTCGACAATATAGAGAGTGAAGCATTCCATTAAGAGTTCGGTTTTCAATAATTATATACGAAATATATCCATACAAATATTTACCAGGCTATGTTAAGAATATCCTGTTAAGGATATTTGATTAGAGGAATCTGTTTAGAACATTCTACTCTTAAATTAAAAAGATCCTCTTGTTACTTATTTTAGTAGAAAATACTCTAAACTTAAGTGGTAAATTCTGAAGATAAGAATACAATTTTTTCAGTGTACATATTTCCATTACTTACTTGTAAATATGTCTGTTAAGTCGCCTAAATCCTCTTCGTCTAGCCGCTTCGTCGCTTCCTTATTCACACTTTTTGCACAACATAGCACGAAAAATGACACAGTACGCAAAATTATACAGTATTGCAAGAAGAAGAAATAAGAAGATACACGCACTGACATGTGCCGCACGCGATGTATAACCTAACCTGACCGACTACCGACGCGCAATGTGTCGCGACTGTAGATGGATTATTAAGAATATATTCGAGAAAACCATCATATTGATAAGAAAGTATTCTTATTTATTAAGAATATCTACTAACAAGATGAATTAAGATGAATTATTAAATTTACATTTTAAGAATACAATTTTTTCGGTGTTAAATTTAATCAAACAACACACATATCCCTAATAACACAGTTCACAAGATTCTCCTTGCTCAAATCAGAAACCCACTTTGTCTTAAGCAATTCACCGACTCGCTGACGTCCTCAGGTTCTAAAGAACTTCGCGATCAGAAGTAGTCTTCCAGTTGGCTCGACCAAATTGAAATCCCTTGCGAGGACACATGTGTCGTTAGTTACTCCCTTAGATTAGGTAGTAATCACAATTACTCCTTCTTTGCGTTCTTTAAAACTACGTGTAAAATTATTACTATAAAAAATCTGTCTCACACGCGAACAGTAAAAATTAGCACCTACTGCGTATTTTAAAATGAATATTCGTGGATGCGATAATATTGAAAATTTATTAGATAATTCACTCAATTGACACACATATCACAGACAACACAATCAAAAGAATCTCCTCTCTTAAATCACAAACCCTCGTCCACAGGGCTACTATGCAGTTTAAAATCGATATTCATGAACTCGATAACATTAGAAATTTATTAGAGAATTCAATCAATCGACATACATATCACTGACAATCAAAATAATCTCCTCGCGCAAGCATTCTCTCACGCATTCCCACCTTCTTACTCGCATCCTCGAGCTCCAAGCAGCTTAACGATCAGAAGTGCACCTCCTCGAATTGGCTCGACCAATTCGAACTCCTTCGCCAGTACACGCGCGTTATTAGTTACTCTCATAGTTAACGTAGAAATCGTGATTACTGTCCCTTCTTTTCGCTCTTTAA
Source organism: Tiphia femorata (assembly GCA_944319695.1). Classification (NCBI taxonomy): domain Eukaryota; kingdom Metazoa; phylum Arthropoda; class Insecta; order Hymenoptera; family Tiphiidae; genus Tiphia; species Tiphia femorata. The sequence goes on from OX090897.1 coordinate 27,053,795, forward strand.
AACTACAAAGAAAATTAATTCTGTAAAAAATTCGGCTCTTTAACGCAATTTCGTTAACAAAATATTCATCGACGCGATTACATTAAAAATTCATTAGAAAATTCAATCAATCGACACAGATATCACAATAACACAATGAAAGGAATCTCCTCGCTCAAATCACAAACCCATCATTCTCTCACGCCTTCACCTTCTTACTCGCGTGTCCTCAAGCTCTACGTAGCTTCACGATCAGAAGTGCACCTCCTCGAATTGACACGACCAATTCGAACTCCCTCGCGAGTACGCGCGCGTTATTAATTACTCCCCCAGTTCGCGTAGTAATCGCCAGTGGCTCGGGGGTGGAAATTCCCTCGGCCTCTCCCGACAACGAGGGGTCCAGCAGCAGCAGCACGACGAAACAAGCGAGGCCCGTGCGACTTCGCGAGGGCCCCCGAGGGACGGCAAAAAGGAAAAGAAAAGGAAGAAAAAAGAAAGCTCAACCGGAAAAACTGGAGTGGTGACGGTTGACGAGCCCGCAGAATTCTGCGTCCTCTCGAGAGTGCTCTCCTCTCGCTCTCTCACTCTCTCTCTCTCTCTCTCTCTCTCTCTCTCTCTCTCTATCTATCTATCTATCTATCTCTCTCTGTTTGCGTCCTGCGAGAACGAAGGATCGATTTTTGCCCACTGTGTTTTTAATACCAGAGCTTCGAAAACTCGTGCCGCGCGTGATTGTCCTCGCCCTCGACCTTCCGGTCCCTCGATCCCATAAAAACATCGGATTTTTTCCTTCCCCTACCCTACCTCTAAGTGTTCTTAACGCGAAGGATCGCGCGTGAAATCTTCGTGGCGACCCTAGCTGGCGCGAGAAGAGACTTTCGACAATCTCCTACCGAGTTCCTTCTCGAGTTCCATCGGGGGATGTACGCGCGACCGACTTTACGATACTTTCGGTCTGCTTCTGTGCATAAGGTCGGTGGGTGTTCTGTGTGTACGTGTAAGAGAGCAAGAAGGGGGAGAGAGAGAGAGAGAGGTAGAGTGAGAGCCGTTTATGGCTTACCTTTGCACATGATTAGGGGTAGCGTGAGGTAAGTTGGCAAAGTGCGCGGGCCACCAAGTTTGAAATGAAGAAGAAGCGCAACGGGGGGTGCCCACGGGGCGCTTGTCTTCGCGTGGGCTCATAGGATGTAAATAAGTGAGAGACTTAAGAATAATATATGTTCCTACTTTGGATCCCCTGCGGTTGAGGCTGGCTCATAGGGTCGACGAGTATTCGACTTCCTTCTCGTCCTCGCACTACCATCGCCACCAATATCATCCTCCCCTTTCGCAGCGTAATTTTCATAAACCTTTCACCCAATTTCCTTCTTGCGGGGTTCGCTCGATGAATTAATTCAACGAATACACGAAAAGATTTGAGGATTCTCGTGGATCGCCTCCACAGAGAGGAAAATGTGGTTTGAATTTCCCGCCAAGTCTCCCGAGTGCCGTAAAACTCTGCCCGTTTGTTCCAAGGGATTCGAGAGTGGAATTAATTCACGGTGCGAAGGGAAAGGTTCGGAGAATCTCTACCGAGTTCCGCCTTCGTGTACGCGAGGAAAGGATTTTGCCCTATTTGAATTTCCCGCCAAATTTCACGAGCGTCGTAAAGTTGTTTCTTTTACTTCTGATTGTAAGAAGGAATCTGCAGAAATATTTCAGTCGCGGCGTGAGTCGTAGAGATTTGAGAGTACTTGATGACTGGTTAGTGAAGTTGAAAAATCACATTGACTCCATTTTTACTTACAGTATGCTTTACAATTTTGAATTTTTTGGCCAATTTCACGAGTGTCGTTAATTTACAGAGCGAATCGTGAAGATTTAAGATTATTTGACGATTGGTTAGTGACCGTGAAAAATGGTTTCGACTCTTTGAATTTCGCGCCAAATCTCACGAGTGTCGTAAACCCGTTTCGTTTCCAGCAACGATTCCGCGTAGAAATTCATTCGCAAAAAGTACGAAAGCACTTGAGAATAAACACCAATTATTTTAACAAACACGAGAGACTCTTTCGCCCTGTTTGAATTTCCCGCCAAATCTCACGAGTACCGTATCGGCACTTCTGTGACGTAAACGGCCCGCCAAATTCAAAATGTAACTCGCAAAATGGCCCGCGGTAGCTGTCACGCGAGTGCGGGCGGGACGAAGATTGAATTTCGTTATTACTTCGCGATATCGTCGTTTATCTCATTTGCAAAATGGTACGCCTGAGCAACAAATTAACGGGATGGCGCAATGGTGTATGATTAAAATCAGCTTACCGTTGGATTGCCCCTGGTATCGCAATATGTATTTGCATAAATTAACTCGCGGCATAATATGTAAACTGTGTTTCGCGAATTGCGACTCCGCCTTCATTCGCCCTACGTGCAAATGCGCCGATGTGAATTTAAAATATCACACGCGCGTACAAAACACGGCGTACCTTCGTGCGCGCACGTACGCTCGAGATGTTCAGACCTTTTTGCGTGTCACGAGGGATAGCAGTCGCCGGTGGAACTACACAATTCTCTCGGTGCTGGAAAAGCGTGCAGGAGAAATTATTCTCGATACGGAGAGATTGGCTCTCCCTTTTTGCAGACGACCGGCCACTTCGCGTTTAATTTCCCATCGGCCTTTTAAACGTCGATTTTCGTCGGGTAATTAAAAAAAAGGAAAAAGGAAGGATGTGCCCCGATATCCGTAAATTATCGCGAACGATAATCAATCGGATAAATACGTTTATTAACGTGAGAATTTATTTCTCCTCTCGTTCTTCGTACACGTGAGAGAGATTGTGGTCCCGAGAGAGAGAGAGAGGGAGAGAGAGGGGGGGGGGAGATAGAGAGACAAAATAAATTTGATATTATCGACGGTATCGATCAAAAGTTAACGAATCAAAGCGCATTGCCCATGTTTCGTGCTTCACGTCGTTACGAATTTCTCGTTGGAATAATATGAAAATTATTTCGCTGCTTCGACGAGTGTAACCCTCCTGGATAAGATTCGAGAAACGCTATCGAGCCCTTTCTTCACGCACGCGCACGCAACTGTGTCGATGTACGCGTATCGAATTAAACCTGCGATATTCGACTTCAAGTACGCGAAGGGATTGCGAGAATGTGTTAAATTATGTAGGTTTTTTTTTTATATGTAGAGTAAAGGTTCGATATTTCGTGTTATTAATTTTGTATTATTATAGGTTATTTTTTGCAAAGATGGTTTTGTGTAAATTTAATATTACGATGTATCGATGATTTTTTATTATTGATGCGTATTCTGTTATATTTATTATCGTTGCGTACATTTGTAAGGGACTGAGAATATATTTGGAATTTTGATTGTAGGATTTTCTTGTAAGGTAAACATTTGAGATTGCGTATTAACCCATTGACGAACATTTTTTTTTCGAAGATTACCCTCAGAAATCCAATTTTTTCTTTTATTTGTTTTTCATTACAATAGGGAATTGAGCGTCGGTAATATGTTTGGTAGTCGAAATTACCAAATCTTACCACAGTTTTTGTAGAACAACTCACGGCGCCATACTTTAATTAACAAAATAAAGGAAACATTATTAGTACGGACTGTACTAATGCATTTGTTTGTTTATTCTTCGGTAACACAATCATCAAATAAGACCCAACAGTCTGGGTAACATGTAAGTTGGTTTTGTGTACGATTTTTCATGAACTGAACAAGTTCCATTGCCGCATACGTTGGACGACTATGACCGCAATTTGCCTGTATATTGCTAGCAATTAACGGATGTAGCCGTGATAAGCGTCAATGGATCAATAACATTGAGGTTTCGTGTTACTACATTTTGAGATGTTTAATATCATTGCGAGTTTGTTGGTGGAAAGTGAAAGAAAGTGAAGAATTCTAAATGCACGTGTGTTGTAACAAACTTGATTGACGTTCAGCTTCAAACACGCTTACACAAAAACAGCCGAGAATCTACCTAAAATTTATCGTTGGATTGCCCCTGGTATCGAAATTCTGCATTAAAAATTTGGAGGTGTTCCATTTTTGCGTAAACCCTTTCAGGAATTCTAAAAGCATGCCTTTCACGAATTCCGCCCTAGCCTTGGCCGCAAAGTGGCAGTACTGAAATGCAACGAAATTGGAAAAATCTCTTGTTCACTCTGCGACACTCACTCGTTTGCAAATTAAATAAATATTCGCCTTGTTCTCGGTTATCAAATATCTTTCTAGAAGGCGACGAAGAATTAAAAAATCTTTAATACATGTGTATCGTATCAATCTTGATTGACGTTCAGCTTCAAACACACTTATACAAAAAAAGTACGAGAATCCACCTGAAATTTATTTCCCCAAATTCTTCATCAATGTACAACTTCAACATTTCAAATTCGACATTGAACACTGTCTCGTTTAATCCACCTTGGGAGCAACCCTTTCACGAATTCCAAACGCACGTGTCTTTCACGAATTCCACCCTACCTTTGGCCACACAGTGGCAGTACTAAAATCCAACGAAATTGGAAAAATCTCTTGTTCACTCTGCGACACTCACTCGTTCGCAAATTAAATAAATATTCGCCTTGTTCTCGGTTATCAAATATCTTTCTAGAAGGCGACGAAAAATTAAAGAATCTTTAATGCATCTGTATCGTATCAAACTTGATTGACGTTCAGCTTCAAACACACTTATACAAAAAAAGTACGAGAATCCACCTGAAATTTATTTCCCCAAATTCTTCATCAACGTACAACTTCAACATTTCAAATTCGACATTGAACACTGTTTCGTTTAATCCACCTTGGGAGCAACCCTTTCACGAATTCCAAACGCACGTGTCTATCACGTATTCCGCCCTACCTTTGGCCACACAGTGGCAGTACTAAAATGCAACGAAATTGGAAAAATCTCTTGTTCACTCTGCGACACTCACTCGCTCGCAAATTAAATAAATATTCCGCCGTTCTCGGTTATTAAAGCCCTGAACGGAGAGAAAAAAGAGAGATAGGGAGAGAAAGCAGGAGAGACTCGCATCGATGGCAACGGCTATGACGTAATGGAGTTTCGTATTACTTAGACACGAGTTGCGTGGCAAGGGACGAGGAAGCTTGGCCGAGCAGGAGAGAGAAAAAAGGAAAAGCAGGGAAAAATAGAGAGACAGAGAGAGAGAGAGAGAGAGAGAGAGAGAGAGGGGGGGGGGAGAAAAGAACTGTTACTTATATACTTGGTGTCGCCGAGGGTGCGGAGTCATGGTTGTCCGTGCGGCGGAGTGTACTTGAAGTACAAAGATCGATTGTCTCGTTTCTCTTAAGTTTATTGGAGAGTGCATCCTCCCTCTCACGTCCCTTCTATCTCCTTTCCTCATCCTCGTGCTTCTTTCAGAGCAGGGCCGCATTTACCACGAGGCGCGTTAGTGAACTAAAGCGTAAAGCCTCTATGGGACTGATATTTTGAATATTTCGCGAGCAACAATAATAAACAAGATAATATTAAAATATACAATTTATTTTATGGTTCCTTTTTTGTTAAATACAATGGACAATGTAATATATGTATATTAACTGCAATATAAATAAGTTAAAGTAAAGTTAAATTGTAATTCGTTGTACGTGAGTAATGTAACAAACAATTTAATTATATTTGTAAAATTAACGTTACATATTTGTGAGGGGTGTTAAGAGTGACCTGGAGCTTGAGCTTTATTATGAGGTTCATATTTCAAATTCTTATTCTTCCTGGAGGAAGAATGAAAGAGATAACGTAAAAATGTGCAATTTATTGTTTTGTTTTACAATAGAGAATTTAATATGTTACGTATAATATGAATAACTTTATGTAGACTTAAAACTAAAGCTATCAGAAGCAGGTTAAATGACCGATTAACAAGGGAAATCCTCGTACGGAAATAATTTTCGGTACATTTATTGGTAACACGTTCCGTGCCAGACCGTTACATTGTTTCGTTTCTGGTGTGTGGCTTGCAATGATTAAAATCCTAAAATAGTGCAGGAATCATAAATATCACGAAAAGAGCGTATAATTTAAGATGCAGAGAAGACAACAAAGCAGTAAATCTATTTTTCTAGGAATTAGTTCAACAAATGTGTGGCTGGACATTACACTACCAAGCGAGTCCTTGGCTTGAACGGTTCAGTTCAGGCACGGAACGTGTTAAATGTAATGTACTTTTGCGTTGTATTGCATTGCAACTTAAGTATCTCGCATTATCCACGAGTAGTATAAAAATTGTTTAAATATCTTTATAAAACGAAGAACTCACGAGTGCGAGCTGAACCTCGAGCTCTATCTCATACTTTAAATTCTTATTCTTCGTCGAAAAACAACGAAGCAAATAATACAAAAATATCTAATTTACCCTTTTACGAACGACATATTAACAGTGTCTTTGGGGGGATTACGATAACTGTGGCCCCTTAATTTGACGACGGTTTCCGATAGTGTTTTTTACGCTGATCAAAAAAGTGTACAGGTATTATAGGGCTAACTGCACTCGTTTACGAGATATTTAGCAGAAAATTTGGAACACGTAATATTTTCATATACGTGCGTGGCGCACGTCTGGTTTGCTTTGTCCTAATGTACAATTGAGGATCGTGTATGCTAGATTTTGTTTGATGTTGGTAAATGTTATGATGGTGAATAGCTTTGATGTTTGTATACATAAGCATCGACTTACTGTCAATAGTATTTCGTCTTCTGAGGCAGTCACATTTAGAATATTTTATAGTGTGCACCAACATTCGTCCTGGTCTTCATCCGAAATTGGCGAATTTCTCTATTTTCTGTTCATTTCATAATATTTCTGTCTAACATTTGTTTCTCCAAAATCAATATACTTGAAGATATAATGGAAAAACAGGCTGGCGCTTTTTTTCTATCTTTTCTGCTGAATATCACGTAAACGAAAGCAGTTAGCCCCATAACACCTGTACACTTTTTCGATCAGCGTAAAAAACACTATCGGAAACCGCCGTCGAATTATGGGGCCACAGTTATCGTAATCGTCCCGTGTCTTTGCATTTCCACGAAGTCAATCGAGTAGGATTCTGAAATTAACGAACATCCTTCCTCCTCGAGGCTTGAGAATACTATCAGAAATATCAGAGATCAGTCCATCATGTAGTACTAGAATCTTAACTAAAAGTAACTCGTTTCTTCGGCGAATTCATTATTTCGCATTAGAACCTTACGATTTTCCCCACTAACCTAAATATTCTGTCCACGTAGAATCTTCGAACCATCAAATGCGGCCCTGTTTCGCACTATTCTGTCCCCCCCCCCCCCCTCTCTGTCCTTTTATCGCACGCGCTCTTCCAGCCTCACCATTTTCCATTTCCTCCACCACTTCGTGCACCATCCTCCACGGAATAAAACAGTCTCGAACACGATGAACCAAGCACGCGGAACGCGGGAATCTTTTCCTTCGGCGCGCGCCGTGAGCGATTCATGTTTGAATAATCGTCCCTCCGATCGCATCCAACCTCGCCTGGATCCCACCTCCATAACCTCCGTCACCTCCATCGCCACCTCCCTCTGGTCTTCCGAGGATACACACGCTGGCTAACCATAATCAATAATGTCCAACGTCGCTCGACACTTTGCCACGTACCTACGTAGGCACCTAGAGAGGAGAGCTTGCGAGCTTACTCTAAGCCCGTGTACCACGTTTCTCGCCGCTTTCGTTGTGACTCGTCGTCTCTCTCGTCTCTCTCTCTCGTCTCTCTCTCTCTCTCTCTCTCTCTCTCTCTCTCTCTCTCTCTCCTCTCTCTCTCTCTCTCTCATTGCTTAACCATCCGCCTCTAATTGTTGGTCCATTAAGTTACCGGTGCTGGAGGCCGTTGCGATTAGCCCGGCAGTGGGCCGTGAGAGGAATGAGAGAGAAGGATTAAAAGGAAAGAGAGATGGATATTTATATATCTTTTTTTTTTTACATGGATATTGCGGTATTAGGATATATATATCCTAATACCGCAATATCGGTATATATGTATATATATTTTTTTTCTTTTCTATTGTCGGTCGTGAGAACTGCGGAGAGAAATGAGAGAGAATGGTTAAAAGGGAGGAGAGATGGATTGCTTCTTTTTTTTTTTCATCGATACTGTGATATTAGGTTTTTTTTTTCTTTTTTGTAGATATCGCGATATGGAATGTTAGGGTATTTTTTGCGGGTATAGGTGATGCAGGATTATATGAGCCGTTTATTTTGAAAGTGGCCTAAGTCCATTTGTCAATTTTTTGTTATTGACTGTAGTGACATTTATGATTCGAGGTTAGCTATCGTAGCTGCCAATTTACGGTTAAGTATATTCAAAGTATATGGTGATTGCAAATACGTAAATTCTTCACAGTTAATTCAATAATTAAAAACATAACTTCGAAAGTGGCCTAACTGCACTCTTTATTGATCTTCGAATGTCCGAAGGCAGTAATGAAGGTAATTTTAATGCATATATAATTAATTCATTATTTCAATCGACATTTAAAAAGTTAATTTAAGTTAGCTTTTTGGACCGTTGCTATAGTTTATATAGATTTTAGATGAATAAAACAGCCAGGCTGTCCGATTCAAGAAGTGAAGACGAATTGGGAAACAATGATTTCGACAAAAATTGAAAGAGAAAGAGAATTTTAGAACAACATACGTTATCAGAAGATGAAGATGCAGATGAGGCTTTACAGGACAACAGATCTAAAGAAAGATTTACCTAGAGAAAGAAATGGTGACAATGACATTCGACAAATGGAACAATTAAACGAAACACGGGGAAATGGTATTATACGTAAATTAGAAACATTATACCCGCGAAAGTTTTTCAAAACAAAGATTGTCGTGGTTGAAAAGCTTGCATGAAAAATTACGAAGAGGAAGAATGAAATAATACTTTTTAGAAGTTTTCAAAATTGAGAGATCTTAATAAGTATAAAATGTAGATGAGCAGTTAATTGTTATGTAATTTATACAGTTAGACGAGTTCTTGAATTGTATATATTGTGTTTTTGAAGTGTTGTAAAGATATGTAAAATAAATTGAATGTTGTTTTTTCAATTTGAAGCATTTCAAATTATGTTCAGTGGAATTGGGCTCTTTGAAATTTGATTACGAAACTAGTTGTTAACTTTGAAAGTGGCTTAACTCCATTGTTGGTAAGAAAACGCATATTATTCACTTAATAATTACCATTATTTTAATAGGAAGTGTAGATTAACTCCTTTAAATACATTTGAGCAGCATGACTCATTGGTATCCTAGACGTATATTTATAATTGCATTGAAACACAAACCCTTAAATATCTCAATTTAAGTATAAATGGACTCAGGCCACTTTCAAAATAAACGGCTCATATGTTGGAATCAATGATAAAGATATTTCGAGTTACAGTGATTTATGTAGATTGTTACGAAGTGTTTGAAAGAAGAGGTTGGTTAATTGGGCTTGTTCGTCGTGGACGATGTATTTTTGCAATGTGCTTTGTATGAATGTTTTTTGGTGATCTTATTCATCACGCGCTTTTGTTTATGCGCGTCGTGAAATTTATAAATTACTGAAAAAATGTTTGGTAATCGTGCTTTCGCTTAACGTAAGCTTCTTTGCCGACGGTGACTTCGGTTAAGCAATGCTTTAAATTATGCAAGCAATTCATATAAATTGGTCAATATGCTGAATTGAGTAATAATGAATGTACACTGTGCTGCATTACACGTTAATGCGTGATATTAAAGGAACGCGATCAATATAATCCATAGTAATATTTGGAAAAAAATTATCTAGCACACACGGAACTGTGAGATTCGTAAAAACCATTATTAAGTATAAACACTGGTCGACAGTGGTTTTGTTACCCTGGAAATGAGACTTGTTCTTTACTAAATCAAGGATGCTGCTTTCAAAACTCGAATCTATTTGCTCGAATTGACTGGAGTTTTCAAGATTTCCTCAGTTTTGTGTTTTGCTGGCAAGTAACTCGTAGAAACACCATTTTTAATATTTCAGTGCTTTATTTTTTTATGATTGAGTTATATGTCACGAACAACATACTTGTCCATATAACGACAATTCAGTGTACTTGGGTTCCAACATCCTAAAGTAGTGTTTCCACTTGCGCATTTGCGATACTTGCGTTAAATGGCTACTTGTTTATTCGTCGCACAGTGGGATATTTGCACGAAAAAGTTGGCCAAAAGTCTGAATATCGAAATGTGCTTTTTGCTGCCACTATCACTGTTTTTACATGGTATAATGACCCTACAACAATACCTTACTTATTATATTTGTGTGCCTTACCTTCTCGATAAGAATTACTTGCCGATATCTGACGTTTATCGAAGCTGCGTGTGGAGGCATTACTACTGCTATGTCGTAGTAACCTACAAAATTGATATACTGTCAGACAATTGATATTATACCACTAGGTGGATTATACATAGTGTCCCCTAATGAAATACAAGAAAAACAACCGCGGAATCGCGTGGATGCGCTTTTTATGCTTTTTTTAACCAGTTAACTGAGTTCGACGTGTATACACGACAATCCAAATTTTCTATATTTTTGATCACGAATAATGTTTTTATTTGTTTTTCTTTATTATGTAAAGTTGTTTGTAACTTACCATTCGATATAAAGACTACAAATTAAAAGTCACAAAAAAAAATACACAGTTAATGGGCTAATAACCAGAGACATTATCTGCAAGATATGGAAAATATGTACAACTTGTCCGTAATATACTTGTTATTTTTGTAGAGTATACACGTAATAAAATATTCTCTAAAAGATCATTCATTGTATTATGGTACATAACGTTATGAAAGAGTCTATTTCGTTTTTTTCAATTATCAAAGTTTTTATTTGTGATAATATCTGTAGTGTATAACAATCGACAATTAGATAGTAGATTCGAGCAAAACAATACCCACCAAGCCTGTTAACCCTTTCACAGTGTGGTAAAATTACGAATTCTGGTCCAAAAAATGTCTAGTTTTTTCATGTTCGGAAATACTTTCCTTTCTCACTTTTTCTCCACTTATGCGTTCTGCCCGTGACCGTCACGGGATACACTGTCAATAAGTTAAAATCAAAAAATAATTTTGACCAACTTTTTAGTACTAATATCCCACTGTGCGTCGTATTGGCACGATGGTATTTATAAATTGAGAGATTAAAATTGCGAGTGTCAAATACGGCGGCAGCTATGTTTATTCACGCAAATCGCTGTAGTTGACACTCGCAACTTCAATCTCAATTTATAAATACCATCCTGCAAGTACGATCGTCAATGAAGATCTGCAGAGTTGCAGCGATATTTAAGCTTTCCTTTCGTTCATTTCGTAGCGAGAAATAATCAACCACGGCGACGTATTTAGTGATCCTGTAAATTTCCTGCATTTCCCCATAAAATCTTCATTTGGACAAGTTACCAGCGAGTCGTTAAATATGATTCTAACCCTAATACCTAAACCCAAGTCGTCACGTGGATAAATATGTCGTTTGTAACGCATAACTGAATCGACAAAAGCAAAGCAATTAATATTAAACGGAAAAATGACGTTATTAAACGTTACTCACGAATGAAAAACGAAACTGAGGATATTTTGAATACTAGAGCCAATTCGAACAAACGGCGTTGATTTTTCGAATGAGCATCCTCGATTTAGTAAAGAACAAGTGCTTTCTTTTGTCGACGTTTCTAATTACCCATTGACACGCAAAATTTTATTGTTAAGAAAAAAGATCAAAAGAAAGAAAAAAAATTTGAAAATTTCCAGTAAAATTGTCATTGCATACGTGTACATGTACGTGTCAAATTTTATCGGGATCCAATGAATAGTACCAAAGATATGAATTTTTCGATATTTGAACTTCCCGCCATTTTGTACCGGTTCAAGATGGCGACTCATAAACCTTATTGTCAACTCACGGTAGTGTACTTGATTTTTATGCCAAATTTCGTCCCGATCGGTTTTCAGCCGTTTTTCCGAAATCGAGGATATACACGGACACACACACGCACACGCACACACACACACACATACACATACACGCATACATACGAACGGTTTTGAGGATGGCGATTGCATAAGTCACTCCCTTTACGGTCGTGCCTAAAAATAGTGAAGACCAAAAGAAGGAAAGGAAAGGAAAAGTAGCGAAAGCCAAAGGAAGGAAAGAAAACGAAAAACAGACAAAAAGCGAAAGAACGAAGGAAAATGAAAAATGGAACGAGGCAAAAGAATGAACGGGAGAGAATGTGATCTGACGCAAGCACCCAGCTTACATCCCGCGACAATCCCACCGGTGTCATTCTAATCCAAGCTTCGCCGATACAAATTGTCAGTGGTGTAGGCCACCTGGGTGAGCTTCCAATTTTTCGCGGGTCAGCCACTTCGGAACTTTTCAGAAGCACCGCTCGCGCTCCGTGCTCCGTGCTCCTCCGCACTCTCAATAGAATTCGCTGCTCTTTTCGTTTTATGTCCGCTGCTAAAGCCAACTCGTGAGAAGAGAGAACAGACACGGGGCGAAAGGTCGAACACACTATTATTCTTTGTCCGATACGTAACCGTGTGCCGAATGTGCATATTGTCTGGTGAAATCAATTTCTACACCGTGGAAACGTTGGTGTCTGCTGACCCGAGTGGCGCGGCGTGAGGGTTGTAGAGAGAGAGAGGAGAGAGAGAGAGAGAGAGAGAACGAATAATAAAAAAACCAAACAAAAGAAGAGAAATAAAAGTAAGCAAATCTCACAACAGTTCGTGGAAGTGGAATGTCGTCGTCGTCGTAGCCGTCGTAGTAGTCGAGCGATATAAAAATGGCCTCTGTGGATCGAGTACAAAAGAATGCTGTCAGCTGAGAGAGAGACGAGAAAGATGAGTCCTTTCAAAGACTCGAGTCCCGATGAGTCCTTTCATACAGGTGGCTCGTTCGCAGTGATTCGTTCACTCGACGACTGCTTCGGTCTTGATGACAGATTCGCCTCTAAAACGCAATACGAGACAGGAGTGTGCCGCCGTGATGTGGCAGCGCAACGAGTGCTCCTCTTCCGTTTCGTTTCTACTGAGCGACGCGCTTTAGTTGGCTTTCGCGTTGGCGTCACGTTAAAGCGCGTGTCTTTCCACATGCAAAAGAACAAGTTTGTCAGATCGAAGTATTTTTGAAAAGTAGACTGCGTTTTCTAGTGTTTTTGATGGGGAGTTTGTAGTTTTGTAGTTGCAGTTGGTATTATCCTTTTTGTAGTGTTACGGTGATATCGATGCTAAGGAAAAATTACGGTGCCGTGTCAGCTTGCAACCTTTTATTTAAGAGACTTTATTTAAATTGTCAGGAGAATTCTCCACCTTTCGATTTTTCTAGAGGGTCGCTGTAGTAGTTTGGAGTGTCGTTTTTATAGTGTTATGGTAATGACGATTGTAAGGAAAAATTACAGTATCGTGTGAGCGGTCAACGTTTTATTTAAGAGACTTTATCTAAATTATCAGGAGAATTTTCAACATTTGTAGTTTTGTAATTGTAGATTATAAAATGGTTTTTATACTGTTACGGTAATAACGAGGATAAGAAAAATCTGAGGGCTGACAATTCTATTTAAAAAAGCTTATTTAAATTGTCCGGAGAATTTTCAACGTTTCGGCTTTCGTACAGGATCCGCTTTTCAAGGGTAATGAATTTGAATCTCAGATTTGAAAAGCAAGCATGCCGCGCCGTGACTAAACGCACGCGCTAACGGTATATTGAAGAGAAGAGATTTTTTTCAACGCAATATTCGCTCGTTAATTTATTATGAAGCTCCGCCCACTGTTCCATTGAGACGGTTTATTGAAATAAAATTCACCCTAGCCCAAAGCCGCAAAAAGCATTAAGTGCAAACATTCTATACCACAAAAAGTTCATCCACAATATCAAATGTCCCGTGATAATTGATTAAGAAATCTCACGCACTTCCATTTCGTCAAACCATTTCCTCAAATAAAATTCACCTTACTTTAGAACCGTAAAAAACATTGAGCACAAACACTCTATACTCCGATTACTTTATCCACAATATCAAATGTCCCGCGTAACTTAATTACGAGCTTCCGAATCGTTTCATAGAACTCTCGATTCAAATCAAACTCACCCTAGTCCAAAACTGTAAAGAGCACTCCAATATTGCGTGCTCCAAAAACTCGATCTACAATATCGAATTACCCGCGTAAATTTATCACCTCGCGCGGCAGCGGCTTTCGGTTCGTTGGGCTCTCGCGCAACCCGTTCCGGCGTCGCGGCGCGTCTAATTGTTCTTTCATTGGTTGGCCCCGGCGCGTTACTCTCCGAGACTATTCCAATTTGTCTTAGGCGAGCGTGTAAACCGTCCGGCGCGCCTACAGCCTGCTACCGGTTAATGGCGATGAGAAAATCGATTTCCGCTGACGGTTTCAGAACGCCGCCTGATCACGCTTCTCTTTCCATTGGCTTCCCTTTTTCTCACACTTTCTGTCTCCATTCTTTCCCCCCCCCCTCTCTCTCTCTCTCCCCCCCCCCCATTTTCAAACTCTATATGTTTGATCAATGCAGATGTGCGGAGAGTGCGTCAGTGAGCTGCGTCCAGCAATCTTGTTCTCGATAATCCTAAGACTACAGCTATTCTTTTAGGCAGTACCAAATACATATGTTAAATAAACAGAAAGTTTAACATTACACTTAATCATTGTGTGGCAAGGTGGGGTATCTGTTGGGGTACCTCCGTAAAACTATTGAGGTGGTATACAAGGTGGGTCGCCACATTTTGCCATCTAGGTTTACGTCATTAGTATTACGCATAACAAACAATGTTTCAGATGAAGTTCAATGGTTTTGAGAGGGGCACATTCTGATGGTACATTTTTTTTGTAGGTGAACGTGTAAAGGACATATGAAGGTCATTAGTGTTTTTTTAAATGGAATCATATATTTTTTATTGCATCAGCTGATGCTCCTTCATATTCTTTACAAAAAAGTATTAATCTATTTGTGTAAAAAAATCATTAGTTTAGGAGATATTTTAGTTGTAATGTCCATTTACATTCAGCTGATGTAATAAAGCATCAGCTGATGCAATAAAAAATATATGATTCCATTTAAAAAAAAACATTAATGACCTTCATATGTCCTTCACACGTCCGCCTACAAAATAAATGTACCATCAGAATGTGCCCCTCTCAAAACCATTCAACTTTATGTGAAACATTGTTTGCTATGCGCAATAATAATGACGTAAACCTAGATGGCAAAATGTGGTGATCCACCCTGTATATTACCTGTACATTGTGTTGGCGCGAACATGCCTCAGCTTTCTACAGTAAAATCAGTAAGAAGCTGTACCTTCTAAATCTAAATAGGAAGCTTCATTCGTTTGGTCTTAACACCGAGGAGAGATTGTTAACCTGTTAGGCACGATGCTCCACTTAGTGGCTTTCACGGGTATTTCTATCGTTTACACGCAATACGCCTTGAACTCGGCAGTACAGAGAAACAGTCCTGCGCAAAATTCAGCCGTGCCTAAGAGGTTAAAGAGGTTTTGCCGGGTCCCGGCGGGTCCCGAAGATCATTGTGGTGCTCTATTCGATCAACCGTACTGATGGAGTTGTAATGTAAGCTATCTTGCTTTGCTATGTAGTTACGCCAAAGTGGTGCACAACGCAGTGAAATTTTTGGACCCCCTAGACGCATAAGCGCTGACCCTCTTTAACAATCTCTCCTCGGTGGCTTAGGCACGAATCGACCCTTTGCACTCGAGACTTCTTACGGAAATTTCTTTCGATTTCAAGATGTACTTGTGAGGGAAAAAAAGATTTGATTATAGCGTTTTGGAAAGTTCTCGAGATAAGCTACAAGAATATGCTATATTAAAAATAGGGAGTTCTATATAAGGAATTGACGGTGACTTAGCGTTACCTTCGAATCACTCTCCAAGGTCAAATTATTGCCACCTACTGACAGCCCTTATGAAGCTGTAAACTTTTGTTTCAAACATTTTTTTATTTAACACACCGTTTTGGCGAAATTTGAGTGTATTATTTGAAATGGGACACCCTATATGTATGTATAAACTATATAAATATCTCATTTTATACTTCGGAAGGTTATATGTATATGTATATTGTACAACGTTTCCAGTTCCAAAAGAAATCAAACGCAAATAAATATCGTCGCCGCTCAATGTATCGCGTCAACCCAATGGTGACCGATGTCAACGTTCGAGTTGCCGCACAGTGGTGCAGATTCCCGAAAAGCTGGTCAACAGTCGAAAATGTAGTTCATTCTTTTCGAGATGTAGTATATGTATAAGGATTTTTGGGGTCGCTGATTACGAATCTGACGTCAAAATTGCAAAAAAACAAAATGCCAGGTTCAAACTGGCGATTGTAAAATCGAAAATACTCATTGTCAGTTAAAATACGGATTGTTCATTGAATTAGTATGAAACCTGGTTTCTGTAGGTTTTCGAGGTCGCTGAATACCAATCCGACGTAAAAAAAAATACAAAATTCAAAATGTCGAATCCAATATGGCGGAGGCAATTTTCGAAATCATACGGATTCGCTTGAAACTTGTTATTCGGGTTTTTTTTGGGTTCGCTGCCGATTTTGACTAATTTTGTTACATAATAGTACAAACTTTATTTTAAAACTTGTCTCGTTACGGAACACTGCGGAGCAACTAACTGTTTCTCTATTTTTCTACTGTAATTTCACATAATGTTTCATTTTTTTCTACTTTAGACATTATTTACCTATTAATTTATATGTATCTGTAACCATTTGTGACACATATAATAATAAACTACTTCTTTCAATCTGAAACCTCCATTTTCCAGACTTAAGAAAGACCAACTTTACGATTTTCTACGAATTTTTTAATATGACCTTTGAATATGTGCTCGAACGATCGAGCTATTACTTGTGCCAAGGTCTCTTATACTTACCAGGTATACTTCATTAGACATTACAGTTTAATTCTTTAAACATTACTCTATCCATCTATATGTACTCTAAACCATATAAAATAAAACTGCATTTTTCGACTTTTGACCAGCTTTTCGGGAATCTGCACCACTGTGTGTTGTAAGAAAGTAAGCGGTAAACGAGAGTCACCTCTTAAATGCAAAATAGAAAGTCTGATTTTTCTCGCTTATTGACTATTGCTGTGACCTGCTCACATTGATTTGAACGTGTCTCTCCATATGGGGAGAAACTCAATTCACTGTGGGTGCAGGAAAGACGTACTTTTTGTGTGTCGGTACGCACTTTCCACATCCTCGCTATTACAAAGCCCGAGTACCTCTACGAGAGATTCATATTTAGGAGTAAGTCGTGTTCTCGAAGCACACAAACACGGTATGGGACTTTGGTTCCTCCTGTCTGCTGCATTTACACATATCATGTATCCTTTCCTTTCTACGGCGTGCAGAGTCTACATATGTATGCGGGCTGTATATGGTTGAACATGAGCATTTTTTAATGAAAAAATGTATACTATAGAGTACAATAAATAAAATAAAAGAAGAACTGGCTTCAATATCGTTAACAGTTCTTTTAGAATAATTATACACCGATGCCCTTCTGTTTTATGGCCACAAAGTAGATTGTACCCTTAATTTGATTCCTAATTTTTACTTTGTTTATTAAGCTTCTTACTTGTATTTTATTTTGTGTGTTCTCATTTTAACGAGTGCTATTCCTTTTTAGTGTTTCTTGTTGCAATAAAATTGTGAACTGGGATTTAAAGTCGGTCGCCCTTACGGCTATTTACCGAGGGTGAAATAAAGTAATTTCTCTCTCTCTCTCTCTCTCTCTCTCTCTCTCTCTCTGTTTCTCTTCACTCCTCTTCACCTTAGTCCCGCCACATCACGCTCGCGTGAGCGCAAGAAAGGCGACAGCCCTTATTTCCTGAGATTTAGCGGCAGGCCGTTTGCTCGAGAGAATATCTCACGATTCGATGCGGATCTTGTCTAGGGACCCACATCCGATTTAGGTTCAGAGAGATGATTTCGAGTTGTCGGGAGTGGAAGACGAACTTCCGGAAGCGCTGCCGGGACGTCGTTAGATTTTTCTCCGACAGAGTTTCCAAGGAATGTTTCGTTCGTTCGAGTTGAATCGTGTTTGATTTGGGTGAAGGAATTTTTACCTTTGGGTCTGCGGTGGTGTGCTGGCTTGTGGAAGGATGGCCATGAATTTTCGTTACCTTCGGTTTTATAGAGGTTTTTTCTTTTACATGTTTTTTTTACAACAGTTGTCGAAGGAATGTTCGTTTCATCGCGTTGGTTTCTCTTTGATCTCCTTGCGGTAATAACATTGTCATCCGAAACCGTTGAGTAAACAGTAACCAAAATTCAGATAAAGTGTTAACCCTTAAATGCATAAACTATCAATTTTGATACCAATGATATTAAAGGCCATTACAAACAACCTATCTTTCTTTTTGCTTTCGCTCTATAGTTTCTTTTGCCTTGAAATAGAAATTCGAAGGTTTGAGGGTTAAATGAGGATATTTCGAGACTGGATTTTTATTAGCATCAATTTCCTAGATATTGTTTGACAAAGTGTCGAAGGAATGTCGTGTTCGATTTGTTTGTGGCAATTTTTGCTTCTGAGTCTGCGCTGGTGTGTTGGATTATACATTTTCGTGGGCACTGGATTGGTTATCAGCATTTGATTTCGCGTCTACTGTTTTTTGACGAACTGTCCAAGAAATTTGGGAAATTTGCATTATCAATTAAATAAATTGCCTTTAACTTTGGGTTCAAAATTGTTATGGAATTTTTGTTTTTGGCATTTGTTTGAAGTACGGTCCACTAAAATACTTTTAGTCTTTATATTCATCCGTCGTATCATCTTATTTCTTCGTCGCATTATAAACTCAGTTATCTATTCTTCTTCCGTAAGACTTGTTTCACTAGTACCCCTCATTTCTCTCGACCACCATCTCCCTCTCGTTCACTTTGGAGGCGGAGCCGATCTCATTGCAAGGATACAAAAAGAAATATTACTTTCCAACTTACTTTAAGTATTGTTTTATTTAAAAAATGAAAGATTTCTTTTGATTCCTTCTATTCTGTATAGCATGCACAGTGAAGCATTAAAAAGCTGACCTACTGAAATAGATTTATTGTTTAGATTCCTCTATACTATCGTCTCAGATATTGCTACCTCAGACAGTATCTCCTCAGCTCATTATAAAGACTGTTCTCCAAACTCAGGTATCGATTCTTCTTCCGTAAAACTTGTTTCACTTTTACTCCTCATTTCTCTCGACCTCCAGCACCCGGTCTTTCACTTAATCGAGCCAGAGCTTATCTCTTTATAAGTATATAGAAAGAAATAAGTATTACTTTCCATCTTACCGTGTTTCCTTTCAATTTTTTCTATTTTCAATTAGATACACGGTATTTAATTATGGCATATGATAGTACTTAACCCTTTTAGTGCGGGACGCCGATATATCGGCGTTCGCTACACTTGCGAAAAGTGCCAGCGCCGATATATCGGCGCGCACCCAGTAGCGCTTTACTATTCGCATTGCAGGAGAACTCTATCTCAAAATAAATTTATAATAGGTTATCAATAGTCCGATTTCATTACAAGTTGATTAATATGCTGCTTCTGGAATCATGTAAATATCATTTTTAGTTTGGTTTTTATGAGCTTTTTCCCAAACCGTTGTAAATTCGAGAAATTCGCCCGGTTATCTTCGCATAGGCACCTCTGTTTCGCCCGGCACTATAAGGGTTAAATATTGCAAGTAATCAAATCGTCTAAACCTGACCTATTATGAAATACTTTTATTCTTTACATTCATCTGACGTATCATTTTATTTTCACAGCTCATTACAAAGACCGTCCTCCAAACTCACATATCGATTCTTCTTCTGTAAAACTTGTCTCATTTTTATCCTTCATTTCTCTCGACTTCCAGTTCCTGTTCTTTCACGACGGAGCCAGGGCTTTTTAGAAGCATATAAAGAAATTCAAAATTTCCTTTCAATCTTTTCATTTTAAATTATATATAATTTATAATGAAAACAGGGTGGGTCGCCACATTTTGCCATCTAGGTTTACGTCATTAGTATTACGCATAGCAAACGATGTTTCAGATGAAGTTGAATGGTTTTGAGAGGGGCACATTCTGATGGTACATTTTTTTTGTAGGTGAACGTGTAAAGGACATATGAAGGTCATTAGTGTTTTTTTAAATGGAATCATATATTTTTTATTGCATCAGCTGATGCTCCTTCATATTCTTTACAAAAAAGTATTAATCTATTTGTGTAAAAAAAATCATTAGTTTAGGAGATATTTTAATTGTAATGTCTATTTACATTCAGCTGATGTAATAAAGCATCAGCTGATGCAATAAAAAATATATGATTCCATTTAAAAAAATTAATTTGACCTTCAGGTGTCCTTGACAATGCCATCCTAGGTCAAATAACTACTCTCGTTGAATACGTCTTTTTAAGCCTTACATCTTTTGTCTGAAACATTTTTCTCTGAAATGTCCCGTTTACGAAAAAATCGGGTGACCCGGGTGGGCTGAAACACCCGGTATACCTCAAAAACCAGACGCATGCTCAACGTGAAACTTTTTTTTTATTAATGTCTCATCATAAGCTATCAATTGACATATGAGTCAATTTTAAAATCGAGGGCGGAAAAACGGGCGAAAAACGGGGTGTTTCTGCGGACCCTCTTTGCCAATTTCTGATATTTTAACTTCAGGTTGGGTTTTAAATGCTCCTAAGATGCTTAGCTGCAGGTAAAAAGATAATAAAAGATTGAAAAACAAAATTTTTGTCGTGGTCCTGCTTTTTAATAAAGAAATACAATCAAATCTTATTATTCAAATCCAAAAGTTAGCTAACCCGAAGTTGGGATTAGTCTTAAAATACGAACTCCTTCAAAATGAGCAAAAATCATTTCATAGGCAAAAACCTCGTTGACCAGTGTTATTAAAGAAATGCATACTTCATATTACATCTGCCACTATGAATTTGATAATTTTAACGTTAAAATCGTAATCAGTGACCACAGAAACATGGGAATACCAAATTTCATGCCATTTAGAATTATATTCAAAGACACAGGATTTTTACCACTTTCTCCACATTCTGTCCCACTGTACGACGGTTAATCCAGCGGCAAGGTAAGACAAAGTCAAAGATGCTCGCCAGTGACGATTTCACGAAGCTGCTGCTTAATCTCGCGTCTATTCAATCGGTGTCCGCGATCATGACTGTATCTCTGGGTCTCTATTGTTCCTCGCGAGACTTGCTGTCGGTGCTGCTACTATTGCTGGCGGTGCTGGTGCTGCTACGTTTCGTTAGACTCAACGAGAAAGTGAGAAAGATAGAAATAAAGAGACAGAGCGAGAGAGAGAGAGCGCTTCAATTTGTCCGAGGCTAAGCAAATGTTATCTCGTTTTACACGTTACGTCGGAGACTATTCCAATTTGCTTTAGGCCGTGCAACGATCGTCTCCGTCGTTCAAAGTTTACCGTTCGCCAGAAGTCCCTATCTTTCGTTTGCCTTTTCGCCTCTCGACTCACCATGGGTTCTCGCGAAAACGTCGATTCTCATCTTCGATTTTGTTCGACAATTTTCGAAGGACTTTAGAGTGAGTTGGATCTAGAAAATTTGTCTTGTAATCGGTTTCTTGTTTGTTCTCTTCGGAAGCAAGCGCGGGTGGACGAGGATTGGTTCCGCCTGCCGGATTGTATGATGTTTTCTATCGTTTCTCTGTTTTGTAGGGTAACTGTTTTCTCTTCTAGTATTCGAGTTTTGGTTTGTATCCCTATTAGAGGCAAATAAGGACAATGTAGGATTTTTTTCCATCTATAGGTTGTATCACTTTTCCAGAATGTATTAGTTAACGTTGTATATTGTACAGAATATTGTACAGAATCGATTACCTTTAATAAAAGCTTTCGTAAAATTTACTCGTTCACTTGTTTGTTTTGCAGTGCAAGAAACAGTTCTTTTTGTGTCTTCGTCCTATTGTTTATTTATACTTTAGATTCCATTAATAAAGAAACAAAAGCGAACCCACTATTTCATCAATTCACTCCTT
Organism: Tiphia femorata; assembly: GCA_944319695.1. Classification (NCBI taxonomy): domain Eukaryota; kingdom Metazoa; phylum Arthropoda; class Insecta; order Hymenoptera; family Tiphiidae; genus Tiphia; species Tiphia femorata. The sequence goes on from OX090897.1 coordinate 27,075,878, forward strand.
CTTTCTTTAACACGAGCATTGTTCCATTTTAATTCATTCCACTTGCCCTCCACTCCGGCAACAACTCGGAAGGCAAGGACCAACGAGCGGAAGGTTGCTTAGGATTACTCGTAAAGCACAGTTTCTATTTATTCGTCTTAATGTTTATTTCTTTGAGATAAACTAGGCAAATAAGAGCTTGCTTCGAAAATTACTCGTAAATGTCAACGGTTTACTTTACATTCTATCAATAAAGAAGAACAAGAGCAAGCCCATAAATCAATGCGTCACCACTATTTCATCAATTCGCTCATTTCTACCCTAACACGTGCATTGTTCCACTTTAATTCGATCCATTTGCCCTCCACTCCGACAACAACTCCGAAGGCAAGGACCAACGATTTCGCGGAAGGTTGCTTAGGATTACTCGTGGAACATTGCTTCTATTTATTCGTCGCTGGCGAATCGCGCGCACTTCCTTCCTCACAACTTCGCCAAACGCGTCTCCCCACGATTCTCGACTCACTTTATTCGAGGAGTATTTCAATTTGTCTTAAACTCGTGCAAATGTCACTAAGGATTTGTTTCTCCTCCTTCTTTCTCTCTCTCTCTCTCTCTCTCTCTCTCTCTCTCTATCTCTCTCTCTCTCCCCCTCTTTCTCTCTTCCTCTCGAGCACAAACCAGTCTCGACTACAATACCAAACCCGTTCCATACTCACTCACTCACTTTATGGGAGAACTGAAAACTCTTCAATTTATCCAAAAGTCGTGCATCGACTGAATACGAGCCGAGATGAAGCTGATTTCGGTAGATTGTTTCTTCCTTTATGTAGCTTCCACCCCCTCGTCTACCTTCTTGGCGCGCACTCGCAACTTTTTCCTTCTCTTTTTTATTTATTCTTCTCATTCGTTTAGGATCACGAGGAGGTGAGAAGCTCAACTTTATGACTGCTTCGAGTAACGTTCACGACTTGAATTTCGCGAATGTTGTCCCGAAGATGATCGATGAAGAGAGGTACTGTTATAACGTAACGATTGAAATTCTTTCTATTTGACGACTGATTGTTGGAAATTATTGTCAATCGTTGAAAGGGATCTGCAAAGTGTTATTGATGTTCAGTGATTTTTGTTTAGAATAATCGTTGCGTGTCGTTGTCAGTTTTTACATTACGCGAACGTGTAGGAATTATTTTCAGTCTAACCGTTTGAAAGTTTTCTTTTTATAGGTTTTCTTTTCTTTTCACAGTGTTTTCACAGTGTTTATATTTATATTCTAGCACTTAAAGAGATGCATTTTTGTTTAAAAATAAAAAAAACCATAGAGCCAAAGCAAAGAGTAAGATAGGTTGTTCGTAACGGCCTTTAGTGCGATTGGTACCGAATTTGATACTTCGTGCATTTGAGGGTTAAACTACGGTACCTTTCTATGATAATTAATATTATAGGTGCATGTTAAATCAATGATACGGACTGTATTTCTGAACGGTCTCATTGACTTCATATTTCACCAGTATTATTTAATAAACCGCAAAAACTAAATTTCGCATGACACACAGGTTTCTGTACATTTCCAAACATTCTCATAAAATTCACGTTTATAAATCAACTAATTAGCCATTCATTTCCAATTAGAATTAGAGTTTTCCAAGTACAATTTAGAAGAAAATTGCAACTCCATTTTATTTAGAAAAATAATGCTCATTCACTTGACCTAAACCTAACTTAAATTCTGATATAGGGGAAAGTGGGGCACATTGGGACTCTTAAGGGTTTTTGGCCTGTATTTTCCACAGTTTTCATCCGATTTAAAATTTCTAACAAACATAAGATATGTCGAGGTTTCTGTTAAAAGAGGATGCCGGCTAATAGATAAAAAAAAAACTGTTTGTATTGTTAATAAAGTAATTTGTTAATAAGTGCAAAATGTTCGAATCTGCCCCACGGTGGGGTGGTTTGGGACTGCGACGGAATCCTTCGAAATTACAGTTAGAAAACACAAGAACCTGTTTATTGAAAAAAAATACCTTCTACAATTTAACCCTTTGTACTCGGTTGTCCCCTCTGAGGGAACAATATGGAAGGCGCCAGGAAAATGCCGAGTGACATCCAAAGGGTTAATAAACAAATAATCTACCATTTACAGATTAGGAATGTCAGAAATGTCACTGTACATTATAATAATAATTTGGAATTTCTTCTAATCCAAAATTACTTTCGATGTCAGAATCCATTGCTTCATCGTTTTGCATTTTTTAAACAATTTCCTCTGTCTCAGTATCCTCATCTGTTGAACTTGACTTTGCTCTTTTTCTATGACGTTTTTTATTTCTATTTTCACGGTTGCTATTTTCTTCGAACCTTTGTATTAGATCTGTATGGTCATCGGGATTAAGAGGACAATCCCAATCTAGCCCACAGCTACTTCGAGTGGAAAACGCGTTTATTCAACAATTCCTTCTATGCATTTCATAATCATAACTTAACTCTATAAAATCGATACAAGATGGAATATGTTTGTTGAGCATCAAACAAAAGCTTCAGTATTTACTTTACTCAACTTATAACCTTAAGAACAGACACAAGAAGTTATTACGTGGATACCCGAAAACACTGAAACTTTCATATCTTCAACACTTTTTTATCCGTGATTGCGAAAGCAACTGACATTGAAAGAATTAGGGTCTAACTGATTTTGACAAGACAGTCAACTGCTAAATCTCAATAATCGCCGCAAAAATCGAAATGTCCCGAACTACTCCACTCTTCCCTACAGTAAACCAAGATTAATTATTCGACAGTATTTAAAACATTGGAACGCCAGAATCGTGGTGTTTCCTTAAAGCTCTTCGTTTCCATAAAAAAAGAGAGAAGCTAACACCGCGAATGTCGTTATCGATATTCTCCAAAACAGCAGCGATGTCCCACCCACGGAACATTCGTGGTAAAAATCAGCGCTTTTCCGATGATTAGAACCGATACGCTCGCCAATATCGAATATCGCGCTATATTTTTATCCTCGATGAAACGGAATACTAAGCGAAAAGCGCGACAGCAGCACCCAATACTCGAGCGAGATGCGATCGTAAGCTGCCACGCGATTTTTACCTCCCTTCCTTTCGCCGTCGATTTACGATGCTGTCGAAAATTAATTCGATCTGTTTCGAGCAATCGTCACCGGCTACGCTTTGCGTGCACTCGAAAGAGAGAGAGCGAGAGCGAGAGCGAGAGCGAGAGAGAGAGAGAGAGAGAGAGAGAGAGAGAGAAAGAGAAAAACGCAGAATGAGGGAATATCTCGATTTATATCAGTGTTCGATTTTAATGGCGAGGAGAAAGTCGATTCGAAACGACAGTTTTAGAACGGCGCTTAATCACCGGGGCTTTATTCACTCTGTGTCATTGCGGATCGCAAATATAAATTTCGTTTCGGCCATCGTAGCCTCTCCTTCGAGCTTCGAAGCTAGTGAGAGAGCGCGCGGCACCTCCACAATTTACTCGAGTTTACTCGAGACTACTTCAATTTGTCTTAGCTCGCTAGGGCTAACCCGTAGGGCTCGCCATGCTCCACGCTATCTTCATTTGTCTTAGGCCCGCGCGACGTGTACCCTTGGATCAACCTTGCTCCAACGTCGAGAGTGTTTCAGTTGGCCTTAGGCCACAGCTGACCGTACGAGAGGGTGAAGGGTTCTCTATGGAGAAATTGATTTTGTTTCGATACTGTTTCGATGAGACAGCAGGTGATGATTGTGAAGCTGTTGTTCAGTGGATTAATTGGGATATTTGTGGGCTGGTTTTCATATTTTCCGATGTGTCTAGATTTCGAATTCTTCATTAAAACTTTGTTTTTGTTAGCCGTATGAAGGTCAAGAGTTCTTTATCGAGAAATTGATTTTGTTTCGTTACTGTTTGATTAAGACAACAGGTGACAATTGTGAAGTTGTTGCTCATGGGTTTAATTGGGATTTTCATGGAGTTGTTTTGATATTTTCCGATGTGTTTAAATTTATGATTCTTAAGGGCTGCTGCAATCTTGGTTAAAAGGTTCGTTTTCACTGTATGAAGGTTCGGGCTTCTTTACTGGCAAATGTCATTTTTTCAATACTCTTTTGCACGTACAACTAGGTGGTAGCTATTTTTAATTCTTATAGAAAATAATTTCACGATGCCTGAAAAAATGTTCGGCTGTCGATTAGCTTCATCGAGATTTTCGAGAGCCTATTCAGAAGTTTGTCAATTTACGTTAGTTTACCTCAAATGGTCTTTCTTTGTATCAGGGTGCTCATGGCCCATTATTTTTTTCTTAGATTCTTCTTATTCGAAAGGAACTTGACGTTTCCGCAATTATTTCTAATTGTTCTCGATCTTAAAATAATTCTTTAATATTAAATAACTCTGTACCTTCCACCAGTTCTTGTCAGAAGCTTTGTAACCCATTTAAAGCAATCTCTAATGCTTCCTTCTGTTTATCTTAAGGACTTCATAATGAATTCTTACTTCAATTTTCCTCGAGAGGTCTTTACCTCAATTTTGCCTAAGGCCACAGGTTGGAGCTACGAGGGAACTGATCATTTGAAAAAGAATTTAGCCTCCTAACCTTATCTAACTATCACAAAAAGAACATCGGTATTAATGAAACTTACGGAAAACATAATACTAACAAGAATAATTTCAAAGCCTCGGGCAAAAATCATTTCTTCGCTGTTTTCTTAGCATTTCGTTAACAAAAACTCGTTAGTTCGACGCGTTTAAATACGAAATCGTACTTATTGTTAGAAGAAAAGTTCTGTACAATATTAAATAATAAACGTCGTCTCCTTTTTGTTTATCTCGAAGTGTTTTCACCCAATTCTAAGGCTAGAAATACATCGAAGATGCATCGATGGTCGAGGTTTACGTAGTGGTCGATACCTCCATGTAAAATAAACCTATGGTTTTAAACGTAACCGCGTCGTTTAATTCTCGGCATGCGTGGTTACGTTTGAAACCACAGGTTGTTTTACTCTTAGGGTAAAAAACATCTCGAAGATGCCTCAGGGGGATGTTACATCCGTGTAAAAACCAACCGATGGTTTTACATATAACCAGGTGTGTGGCAGTTGCTCGCATCTGTATGCGCGGTTGCATTGAAAACCATAGGTTCGTTTTTACATTCAGGTAACATCGAGGTATCGAGATATGTTTCTACTAGGACTATTGATAAGATTCAGATTTTATAATATTCGGATATTGGGACCTTACAATTCGAATAATCCGAATATCACTTAAAAATTTGAATTTGACCCTTTGGGTACCGATTTATTTGAAGAGATTGTTTTGCGCTTGCAATAGTCTCAATTTGCTCGAATTATACTCACGATTCGTAACTCAGGTGAAACAAAGACATGGCGTCCTGATACGACACATGTACCCACAGGGTTAATATCCGAATCCCATTTACAGACATCGGATTTTATATTTACTTATACAGGCTGAGTCAACTAAGGCATGCCACCCGAAAAACACGTACATTTTCGGCAGTAGGGAAAAATGTTTGAAATGCAGGTTGTTTGGTTCGAAACACGACACATTGCAGTTAAACGTAGGAGTGCGTCTCGGTCGATTGCCGCACAAGCTTATTTCATGTCCAATTCGGACGAATGGCGAATCATAAATGGTCACCACGATCACCAGACTTGACACCGTTAGACTTCTTTTTATGAGGAAAATTGAAATCAGATGCGTATCATGATATACCAATTACTAAAGAAGACACGATAGAAAGCATAGAACGAGCTTGTGCTGTAATCGACCGAGAAACACTCCAACGTGTAACGCAGTCTGTAGGTGAACGTTGTAGACAGCGTCTTACTGTCAACGGCCACCATTTCGAACACTTCTACTGAGTTGTTAGCATTGAACGTCAAACGTTTAACTGCAATCTGTTTACATGTATGTTCAATGATTTTGTAACGGTAAAAGCAATCACATTTGTAATACAAGTGATAAAATCGATCTGCCACTTTTTCTATGTCTCTGACCTTGAATG